>CM053793.1:200162606-200607606 GCA_028749045.1 Cupressus sempervirens | reverse complement strand
TATATAAAGTTTATCCCTTATTCAAAATAAATAAATGGACATAGGTACAAATATATATATATATATATATATATATATATATATATATATATATATATATATATATATATATAAAGATTAAATATATATAATAACTTGATCAAAGTTCAATCTTAGTGGAGGGCATTCCTTTTGAATGTCAGATATGATCCAAGTATAACTTGGTGGAGGGAATTCATTAGGAATGTCATGATTTGATCTAGGTATTACTTCATGGAGGAAACTCATTATGGAGAGAATGCCATATGAAAGCCATAATGTGATCCAAGGAAACTTAGTAGAGAGCATTTGTTGTGAAAATCATAAAATGATCCTAGCCTAACTTGGTGGAGGGCATTTGAATGATAAATTAGATGACTTATTATTAAAGATATGAAATATGTAATCAAAATCATTATGATCTTGTCACTTATTTATGGTTATTATGTGTCACAAACTAACCCTAATAGTGGGAAAATTACAATCTTGAAGATGTTAGCGATGATGAAGAATAAGCCTAATCCTAATCCTAAGCTTGTGGTTAAAAAAAGACGAGGAAATACTTCTATAGGGAAAAATCTAGAACTACTATTGACATTGCTTGCTATGATGGAAGACTTGAGACTAATGTTTTAATGGATTGGATCTCTGAGATGGATAAGTTCTTTGAGTATGAAAGAACTCCTAAGAATAAGAATGTTAATATAGAAGTGACCAAATTCAAGGGTCACACTTCACTTTAGTGGGATTATTTTCAAATTGAAAGATAGAAAAGAGAAGTTCCTTCCTAGAGATTACTAGGTTAATATATCAAGGAGAATGCATAAATTGAGACAAAAGAATATGACCATGAAATAATAAACTAAGGAATTCTACAAATTGGATATTAGATCTGAACATATAGAGGACAAAGTGAGAAGGTTGACGGCTTTAGAATATCAATTCAAGATGAGATTAGCTATGTTAAGCTAGATAGTGTGGAAGAAGCATATCGATATGCCTTGAAGGATAAAGAATGGTTGGAAAAGAAACATTATAAGAGATAGAGGTAGATCTAGTATATTTCAAAGAAGGGGGAAAACATATGAAGAAAGTAATAGATTTGATAATGGAATACAAGAAAAAGGGAAGGTTGAATGGAAAGAAGATTGTGTTGGAAAGAGAGTCAAATACACTAGAGGTAGGTATACTAGTTACTCTAGGATTAATAGTGGTGGTAAGAGAGAAGAAATGTCACGGTCTAAGGGAAATTATTTCAAGTGTGGAGAAGGACAAAGGGAATTTTAATTTACTAAATCTATCAAGAAGATTGGACATAGTAGCAAAAATAATTTGGCTTGTGAAGATGTTGCTAAATCAACTAATGAACATTAGCATGGTGAGAACCCGATGTTAAGAGGAATCCAATGGAATGAGGAAGATATTCTAAGAAATATTTTATTCAAGAATAGGTGTAAGGTTGCTAAAAAATATTTCAAAGTAATCATTGACAACATAAGTTTAGATAACTTAGAATTAGAGGAGTTGGTTAACAAGATGCAGTTGCAGAGATTGAGACACCTAAGCCTTATAATGTTTCTTGGATCTCGAAGAAGCATAAATTACTAGCAAGTGAGAAATTCCCTATTAAATTAAAATTTGGAAATTGTTATGATAAAGTATTGTGCAATATTATGCCTATGGATTGCTATCTGATTCTATTGGCTAAACCTTGGGAGTATGGTAGACAAGATTTGCATGATGGTAGATTGAATCAGTATACTATTTGGGACGATGGAAAGAAATAAGTATTGTTTCCTTTGGTAGAAAATTCTAATAATAATAATTGTACCACAATAAGAGTACATTTGGTTGAAGGAAATAAATTTGATGAAGATGTAAAGGAGTAGAATGTTTGTTTTTCCTTGATTCCTAGGAAGACTAAGGAACAAGATGAACTTGAGCATGTACCTAAGATTGAATCTTTTTTGGCTATATTTCAAGATATTATTTTTGATAAAGTACTAGATGGTTTACCTCCTATGATAAGTATCAGTAATTGTGTAGATCTAATACCTAGAGATAGTTTTCCTAATAAAGCACCAGATATAATGATACCTACTGAAAATGTTGAATTTAATAGACCAAGGATTAACAACTTGCCTTTTAATTTTTAGGAGGATATAATAGCTTTTAATTTATGAGAGCATATACAATGATGATGGTACTGGTAGACCAATTGAGTGATATAGAGTGGGAAAACATCTGACTCTATAGAATTGAGCATGTGCATGAGTCAATACATCTATACACTCATATATCACTATTGACAACATTGATGGAGAGGTGGTACAAGCCCACCTCAAGATTCCACTTACTGATTAGGGAGGCAACCATCACCTTGCATGACATATTTTGTGGTTCCCCCTTAGGGGAATAATTAAGGAGTATATCATAGATGGGTTAGAGTGCTATATGGAGGATTTATTTTGCCAACCAATTTAGAGGATCTCAATTGTTGACATATTAGTCCAGTTTGTTATTAGTGACATACACTTATTTAGATTGTAAGTATCTACCAAAATTACTGTACAATTAACAATGTTTACCAAGCATTTCAGTTATTGTCAAGTTTTATAGTTGCTACTGAGTCCTTTGAACAAATTCTAGTGTTTACGGAGTAGTTACAGTTACTGTAAAGATCAACAATGTAAACTGAGCATCTCAATGTATGCCAAGTTTACTAGTGCAAACTAAGCTATGTAGTGCTTACCAAGTTTGTAGTTAATATGATGTGAGTCCAGTATTGACCAAAACACTTAGTGTTAACCAAGTGACTTAGTTTATACCAAGCTCTAGGTGATAGTGTTTACTGAGCTATGCAGTGGTAAACAAGTGATTCAATTTATATGACGAGTTTCACAGTATTTGCTAAGTTACTAGTGTAGATCGAGTTCAAGACTACTTGGAAGTGATCAATATAGACCGAGCTTCTACATCTACTGAGTGCATGATGATACTGAGCATTGATAGTGGATGCTGAGTATTAGAACCTCACTAAGTTAGTCTTCCGAGCCTGAGTGTCTACATTTGAGCCAACTTTGTAATATTTGTGCAAACTCGTATTGTGGCTGACTTTGTAAATTTATATAATTGGATTGGTATATATGCAATGTATTATATCACATCCAAAGTGTGAATGTATGTATGAATATATGCATGGAATCAATTTGATCATTAGAGAAGAGTAGAAAGTGTGAATTACAAAGGCTACAATAGTAAAATGAGCAACAAAGATTCATTTATCATAGCAAGGTGATTTATACACTTAAAGGAATCTCATTTAACAAACCAAGTTGTAGATCAGAGATTAGCTACTACTTCATCCTAATAGGTAGAATAGTCAAATCCTTTAACAAGGTAGATTTAATAGTCTTCTGCAAATCTCTTTACCAAGTGAATACTTCATTGTATGTTTATAAATCCTCTAAGAAGGTGGACCTAGTAGTCCTTATTGCTCCTAACAGGGTATATCATTAGAAATGATCAATGTAAGCCTTAACAAGCCAACTTTATATTGCAGTACTAAAGCTTGTGGGTATCATCCCTACCCCAATTTTACTTTCTATTCAGAAGGTTTTTGTGTCACCAAATATTTGTGTCAAAATGTTATGAATGCTTTCATGTTTTTAGTTTCTCATATGGGCAGTTAGATTAGAATATTCATATTGGATTAAAGTTTTAAAAGTTTTAAAAGTTACTGATTCACTCCTCCCCTCTCAGTAACTTAGCCTTGTTAAGAATATTTCAAACAATTGGTATCAGAGCATTGTGTTTCTTAGGAGAAATTTTAACAAGTTGAGCAAAGATCAAGGCCATAGAGATATTGAGACTTGAAAAATCTATTGATATTGAGAAGCTAGATTTGGAAATGGCTATTGCCCAACTCAAGAAAACAAAGGAGCAACCCTCTCAATCCTTGAAAAGAAGAAAATAACTTACAATTCAAATGAATGGCCATCTCTACATTGAAGACCTTCATTCAAGCAATCTAGATGAAGCAAATGAAGCAATCAAAGAACTCCTAGAAAATAATGATTCAATTGAAGAAGAAGTAAGAAAGCTAAGAAGAGAACAAGAAATTTAGTCAGTAAGGCTATGTGAATTCATGGAAGAGAAAAAAAAGTTAAAAGAAGAGATGGAAGGAGAGAACAATAAAATCCAACACCAATCCCTCCAACAAGTAGATGTCATCGATCATCTCTCCAATACAAATGAAGAAATCATGAGCCTAAGATTTGAAAATAAAAGATTATAGAATGACCTAAACTTTAAAAGACAAATCAATGAAAGAATGATAAAATCTTGAGTAGACATGAATTAGTTGAATGAGAAAAATCTCTATAGACAAAAAGGAAAAGAAGGAATTTGATATATAGAAGAAGGAGAATCATTCAAGTAAGGAAAAAATAATAATCAAAGACCTACTTACAATCACTATGGTAAGATAGGCCACACTTCAAACAAATGTTGGTGCAATGGAAAAGAAAAATTCAATGAAAATGTTACAATTGTAATCAACATGGTTATAAGACTAGTGAATGCAAAGAAAAAACAAGATTTGAAAGAAAATGTCACAAATGCAAGACGCATGGACACAAATCATCAAAATACAATACCAAGATATTAAATCTAGTAGAACAAATTGTGAAAGCTATATTTGGTTGTGACTACAACACCTGGTATAGATGTCATTATTGTGGAAAATTTGGACACATTGGAATGAACTGTGTAAAGCATCATTTGAGAAAAAGAGATACTACTAAAATATGTTTTGTTTGTACAGAACTTGGTCATCTTGCTAGGAACTACAATGAATACTAGTAGAATTGAAGATGAGAAGGCAAAAGCTGATAAAATCCAAAAATAGATGAGACAAAAATAGGTTCCAAAGTCTACTAAGAATGAAAGTTCAAACAATGATGACCAAGTCACTCAAGAATTGGGTGACTACACAATTTCCACTTGTTTTCTCAAAGGAGAATTGGGACTAGGTTACCAAAGAAGACATTCAAACTAGTCCTAGATTGAAAGGACAAAAGATCCATATATGTGTTCAAGATACAAAGGGATCACTAAGTGAAAAGGGTACTAGTAATTATCGAGTCACTTTCCATACTAAGTGAGGTTGGGTCACAGACTCTACCAAGCAAGGTTGGGAGTGACTAAAGTTTCATATGGCTATCGAACGATGGAAGACTTTGCTGAGTAATCAATGTAGGGAAGTGGATGACAATTTGTCAACTAGATCTACTGTCTATGCTGAGCATTTGTGGAAAAATTTGATAAAAGGAATGGAATCAAAGTCATTTTTGCCATGAATTTTTGAGAGCTATTGCTCAGTGTGATCTTCAAGAGATTCCAAGCGATTTGAGAAAATTGTTACAAAGGATTTCAAATTCTCTCAAAACCTACCAAACAAAAATGACATCTAGTAGTAGCAAGGCAACACAAGGTTTTGACATGCTAGTTCATGGTGAATGGAAAGCTCTAGATTTCAAGCACACTCCTACAATCTTTGAAACCCTAGATCTGAGTGGAGCGTAGTCTCAAATCCCTCCAAAAGTACTATTGATAAATGAAGTTAGTTCTCACTTTAAATGCACAATTCAAGATATTGGCACTTTGGAAATGGATGAAGCCTTAGAACAATTGTGTGTTAATGGTGTCTTCAAACCTGAGCATCAACACCTGGAGAAAAAAAGATTGACACACATTCCTCATATGCCCCATGAATTTCAAGTGAAATGGATAAGGCATATTCTCAGTTGGGTGCAAAATGGTCAGTTATGGTTGGAGTAGCCAATTTTAATCATGAAGAAGATGTTTCATAGAATCACTACTCTACTAATATTGGCCAAGGCTAAAATGACCAAAACCCTAGATAGGGTCAGACTTAAGAAGAAAACCCTAGCAGAATGAAATAGTAGAGGCATGAAGATAAGTAGTGTGACTAATATGGAATTAAAATTTAGCATTCATATCATAGCACACAAGATCTATAGTTCTAGCCAGTTGAATAATGTGCCTTGTGAAGCAGTTGACCTTGCCTACAAGGTAGTCAAGAACAATCTCTCTCTTGACCTGGCCAAGCTTCTATTGATGCAATTCGACAAGAACATGGAAAACATTCGTATATAAAAGAACAACATGTGTAAGTTTGGTTCTCTATTGACCTGTTTATTCTTTTATGTTCATAAATTCTTTCCCTTTAAAAGGATTAGTTATATGGAGAAAAGATGTGCTAGTTCTCTACCAAATTAATAAATAGATTGTTGAGATGGGAGAGAACCATAAGAGTATCATGGATAACTATTTTGATGCATTTAGAGAGAAAATGAATAATAGATTTAGAATTTTGAGAAAACTAGTGGAAGACTACAAGGATGATCTATGTTTCATTGTAGATGGTGATAAGGTATGCATTCAGGTAGTTGGGCCTAGAATTTCATGGGTGAAACCTCTTGGATATGAGGTTAATATTAATGAAAATAACGATATTATTGAGGCACTTGTCAATGAAATAGTTGATCCCAAGGCTACATATTTTGGTACATATGATGAAGAAAAAGATAGGATAGAACTATAAATCAAGCTCACTCAGGCGGTAATCAAAGGCAAGAAAAGAATTGCCAAGTTGAAAACTAGTTCCACACTTTTCTTGATCGAGGGAAAGGGTGACGATGAAGAAGTAGAGGATGAGGAAGAATAAAAGGAAGAGGAATCATTGAAGAAGAGGGGCAAGGTAATTAGTACTGAGCCTACCAAGCCATCCACTACTGTGTTTACCCAAAGAGCCTCAAAGAAGAAAGTTGACAAGGAAGGAGGAGATATAATATTTAGTAAACCTCCACCCACCTTCCAAGATAGGATAAAAGAACTACAAGATGGGGTAGGAATAACAAATTTTAAGGCATTAAAGTATGAAATCAGGACTAAGGAAGAATAGAAGCAGATTGAAGACTTGGTGATGGAAAAAATGGGTAAGCGTAAATACTCACTAGACCAACTTACTTTTCAGCTCCCAAATATTTTGATGGATAAGGTTAAGCCAAGATCAGAATTTTCCATGCAAACTATAAAAGATGTCTATGGGAAAACCCTAAGGTAGCTTATTCCAACGTTAATAGACAATGAGATTAAGGAATCTCTAAAGAAAAATGAGGAGAATAAAATTTAACACTTATCTAGTTTTGATAAAAGATATTGAGCATGTAGTAAGGAATGTGAAAAATACCTAAAAGAATATATGTCTTCTTCACAAACCAAGTGACTTTGATGTTGAAGTGAAAGATGATGATGATGATGATAAAGAGGAGAAAGATGAAGAAGAAAATGTTGGAGAAGCAACACATTTTGATAATGAAGAGGAATAGAAGCAAGAGGCTACTAAGGAAGAAATGCAAGATGATGAGGAAACCAACCTAGTCAAGATCCAATGGTTATAGCCTCACTTCCTCATTTTCCAAGCAAGGTATTGACCACATCAAGCATGGAGATGGCCTCTTCAGGATTAATTGTAACCAACACTCAAAGCACAACTAGTCAATAAATCTTTACACCAACTCAGCTCAACACATTATTAACTGAAGTGACCTCCACTTAATCTACCGAGCTGCAAACTCTTTCCTCTTCTACTGTGTTGGCTAAATTAATTTTGGACACATCAATTTTGGATACATCAATTTTGGCTAATAGAGGTATTACTTTAGGAAATTCTACATTAAGTGCAATATCAATTTTTGCAACTAGTCCTAGTATGTCCACTATTGTTTCAATTCCTAGTAAGCAAGAAATAAGTGTAAGGATAAGTCTCAACTGAGCACAACATTTTTGGGACATGGAAAAGAAAAGGAGGAGGAAATAGACCTTGATGAGGAAATAGTAATCTGAAATTGGGACATTTCCAAACTCAATCCAGATCAGATGCAGACATTTGGTGAACTTCTCCAAAAGAAGGCAAACAACAAAGGCTAAGAGAGGAAAGGGACAAAGAGTTCAAAATTATTAAATATGCCAAGAATATTTTGGTAGAGGAAACAAGTATATAGGTTGATTCATCTCAACCAATTTTGTTTTAGCTAGCTGAAGCAATCTAGAAGTTCAATGAAGATATAGATGGAGAGGACAAGTTACTACAAAAGGTAGAGAATAAATTTGAGAATAAAGTGCTAAAGCACATTGCTCAGCAAATTTTAATTTATCAAGTATAACTCTCTACCATTTTGGGTTCCCTAGAAGGTTCGTGTACAAATGTATCAATACTTTTTGGTAAGCTATGTGATGTTTCAAATTTTACTAAGGAAATAAAGGACAAATTGTCCAAGATAGATGAAGACCTCAAGGCAAGTGCTCAATAGCTATAGCTTGACCCTAGTTCAAGCCCTGTACATTTCAATAAGATTAATTTTTTTGATAGAGTTATAGGTAGAATTTCTTAAGGAAGACTCTAGAATCATATCTACCTTAGTAGATATTCAGAACATGATTCTCCCCAACATGGATGCACTTTAGAAGCATATTGCACATTCAAAAATTCTCATCCATGACAACAACTTCACCATAGTAGACCACATGATTAAGTTGTTAGTAGAAGTATAGATTGTAATTCACACATGTAAGGTCTTGTAGGACAACTAGGATAGAATATTGGCTATAATACTCAAGGTACATTCACACTTTCTGTCTCATTTTGGCATTAATATGTAAATATATAGAATAAATCTTTGGCATTATTGTCAAAAAGGGGGAGAAGATATAATAGAAATGGGGAGAAGACATAGTAGATATAGGAGGAGAAGATATAGAGAAGATAAGGAAATAATGAGTCATGGGGGAGAAAATGTAAGAATTGATACATAAGCTGTAAAGGAAATGGGGGAGATAGACATGAGATAGATATATAGCAAGTATGTACAGTATAGTGTATAAAAGCCTTACCATGTACATAAATATATCTTAGAAAACTAATTTTGAATAATCTCAAAAACAATATACTCTACCGAGCTAGAATCACAAGGTAATGAATAAAGATATTCAAGAACTCTTTTTGAATTCAGTTTTGGCTAATAAGTGTTTTTGTCACTAATGCCAAAGGGGGAGATTGTTGACATATCGGTCAAGTTTTTTATTAGTGACATACACTTATTCAGATTGTAAGTATCTACCAAGCTTATTACACAATTAATAGTGTTTACCAAGCATTTTAGTTGTTGCTGACTTCTATAGTTGCTATTGAGTCCTTTTGACAAATTCCAGTGTTTACTGAGCAATTAGAGTTAGTGTGAAGATCAACAGTGTAAACTGAGCATCTCAGTGTTTACCGAGTTTACTAGTGCAAATTGAGCAGTGCGGTGCTTACCAAGTTCACAGTAAATGTGATGCGAGTCCAGTGTTAATCAAGCCACTCAATGTTAACCAAGTGACTCAGCTTATAATGAGCTCTAGCTAATAGTGTTTACCAAGCTATGCAGTGGTAAACAAGTGATTTAGTTTATATGACAAGTTTGATAGTATTTATCGAGTCACTAGTGTGGACTGAGTTTAAGACTACATGAAAGTGATCAATATGGACTAAGCTTCTATGTCTACCAAGTGCATGATGATGTTGAGCATTGACAATGGATGCCAAGTATTAGAACATCATCGATTCAATCTTTAGAACCCAAGTGTCTATATTTGAGCCGACTTTGTAATATTTCTATAAACTTGTATTGTGGCCAACTTTGTAAATTTATATATTTGGATTGGTATATATGTAATTTATTATATCACATCCAAAGTGTGAATGTATGTTAAAATATATGCATGAAATCAATGTGATTATTAGAGAAGAGCAGAAAGTGTGAATTACAAAGGCTACAATAGTATAAGGAGCAACAAAGATTCATTTATCACAGCAAGATGATTTATACTCTTAAAGGAATCTTATTAAGAAAACCAAGTTGCAGATCAGAGATGACTACTACTTCATCCTAATAGGTGGACCAGTCAAATATTTTAACAAGGTAGACCTAAAAATTTTATGCAAATCTCTTTACCGAGTGCATACTTCATTGTATGTTTGTAAATACTCTAACAAGGTGGACCTAATAGTCTTTATTGCTCCTACTAGAGCAGATCATCAGAAGTGATCAATGTAAGCCTTAATAGGCCAACTTTATACTACATTACTAAAGCTTGTGGGTATCATCCCCACCCCAATTTTACTTTCTATTTGGAAGGTTTATGGGTCAGCAAATCTTTGTGTCAAAATGTTATGAATGCTTTCATGTTTTGGCTTCTCATGCAGTTAGATCAAAATATTCATATTGGATTAAGTGCTACTTGGATTAAAGTTTTAGAAGTTTTAGATTCACCCCTCCCCTCTTAGTAACTTAGCCTTGTTAAGAATATTTCCAAAACTCAATACGGTGATAGTGGCTTCCATAGAGAATAACCATGGAGGAGAGGCCCAAACTATCATATCTATTGCTATAATTGGTAGGACTTATTGGTGGATGCATGCTACCTAATTAGGTGGGAGACAAATTTCCTATTGACTAGGATCAAGACTTCAATGCTTTACTATAGGATGATAGAGGATTATATTGGGTTTATACCATCCTAACCCAACTATTCTATGATATGCATATATTCTTATACAAGAATCAAAGAAAACTCAAAATTGGGATGACATTGCTACTAGTGTGGGCTTGAGAGTGCATATCTATCACTAGGTTGATCAAGTGATCAACAATATGGAAACCTAGAGAGTCCTATGTGTACTAATATCATCCATTGACTCTGTATACCTTGACTTATTTAAATGGATTTTGGTGGAGGTTCTTAGATCTTATTGTATTTGAGTAGACACCATATGTAGGGTCTAAGCAATGGGGTTTGCAGGACCCTAGACAACTAGACATGGTGGATAATGCATAGATGATTGGTTCTTCCTCCAATAAATATATTATTGGTTGATTGGATAAATGACCCATATTATCACTTGGTATATGCCCTCCAAGGTATGAAGGTTATGTGGGATGGTATAGGATGTAGCACCTGACATATTTGTATACCCAGTTGTATCATGCAAGGTGGGAAAGCTATGGGACATTAACATTACTATTTTCATTTCTCAAGCATCATGGTTTAGGATTGTGAAAACCAACTAGGATAGAGGTTAGAACCAAGGAGATGTAGGGTCAGTCCCACATGCATAATAGTGGGTTGTGCATCATCCATTGAGATTAACCATTTTAGAACTCACACCGATAGTTGAGCAACCATAAGGAGGGGATGTAGTTAGAGGAGGTTATAGGGGTGATAATGGATTGATTAAAGTAGGTTGAGGATACTATGTGTGTTAAAGGGGAGATAGGGCATAGGGATTGGTCACACAATTTCTCGCACCACCAAGACCATAGTAGGGGGATCATCATGCACCAACATAGGCTCTTCTATAGTACCTCCATAGGAACCTCCACAATAAGCACAATATAAGGTACCATAAGGACCACCACCAGGGTGCAAGACCACCTCCTACCTAATAATAGGATCATGATACAATGGTTACTACGAGGGCCAACCTATAGGTAGAGGTACCCCACTTGCAAGGAGATTTAATAGTTGAGACAACAATGTCAACCAATATATAGACAAAAATAATTTGATTGTAGAGTGAGATAGTGTGGTTGCAAGAAGAAGTAAAGGTTAAGAGGACCATAGTAGGTAGTTCCCAACATGTATTAGATACCTTACAAGGTAGGGTAGACTCCACATAGTTCATAGTTATACTGACTCAAAATGGGCACACTTTCCTTTTAAGTCCTTTTAGCTCCCTCTTCATAATTCCTTCTTGGAATCATGGATATGCATGTGCTCGATCTCCTTTTCTCTCCCATTCTTCCTCTTTCCACCTTATTCCTTTAGGTATGTTCCCTCTCTTTTTGTGGCTACCCAAGCCTAGTCTCTAGGACTAGGTTGACTAAGTTTACCCTATTTGGACTAGGTCAACCTTGGTTAACCTTGTCCCTAGAGGTTTCAGGGCTCAAGGCCAAAAATGCTTTGGCCTTTTATTTTTTTTCTTGCACTCTCCCATTTCTTGTATTGTTTTTTCACTCAAAAAATCATATATAAGGAGACTTGGAGGATTCATTTTTATAAAACAAGATCATATTCTCAAGATCTTTCTTTCAAATCCATATTTATTCCTTTTTCATTCAAGGAGTTCAAGTATTCAATAATTTTAAGCATTTAAGAAAAGAGATTTCTATCTAGTGTTAAGGATCCTTTGTGAGCATTTCCTCTTCAAGATCTAGCTTATTTTTGGTCATCAATGGAGGAGATCTACATTTAAGCATTCATCATCTTCTTCATTGATACACTTTTATATCCATAGCACCATGATGGGATTATGGTAGATCCATTGCAAAGAGTGGAGATACTGTACATTCATAGTTCACAATCTACAATGCATTTACATAAAAAATCCTTACAAAAAAGGATTTCAAGAAAGGTAAATCCTAACATTTATCTTATCTTTTTAGTCATTTATATTTACATCCTTAACCTAGGTCTTGACCAAGGCAAGACCTCATCAAACCCCAACCCAAAAAAATCTCTTTCTGTGTTTATTTGCAAGATATTAGTGAAAGATTTGTGAATTTGGAACACAATTTTCAAGAGCTTTCTAGAGAAGTTAGTTTTTGATTGTTGAACTATGTCAACCTAAATAGAGGACGTCTTCCCAAGTTAAATTAGTCCTCCAATCTTTATTTTTATGGAGATTTTTGGGTTTTGTTCCTTTTTTCATTTTATTCCGAGATATGTGAATGGATATTTAGATACAATTCATATATGTAAGTTTTTGAGCTAAAATACATCTTCCTATACACATTTTAAGGAGATTCTTATGTATTATTTCCTTTCATATCTTTATCCTATATCTATATCTTAATTGGGCTAATTGTATTCACATAACATCTAGATTTACATTATTTTAGCAATTAGTTTAATTTCACATCCACATTATCCTATAAAGGGCCAAAAAGTATATATCCTTATATTTTATCCCTCTTATAATTCAAATTTATTATTAATACCCTTCTTCCTTTTGGTTATAGCTAATCTAAGCTAGATTAGAGGTGGAATCATATTTGAAAATTATCCTATTTCCTTCACATACATATTTAAATGACTTAGTGGAACCCAAAATTAAGAGATTTATAGTCCTATTGAAGTGTCTCTCATCCCCCCTAAACATTTTGCTAAATCTAACTTGTGCCTTCTTTTCTTTTTTGGAGTTAGATGCTTTATTTTAGGTGTTTAACTTCCCTTTTAGTGAACCCTTTTGTCTTTTTCACAAAGTTAGATTTGGCTATCTTGTGTGATGTTAGATCCTTCTTTTATATTCTTTATTACATTTTTGATGTTAGATCTCATCAAGTTTTTCTTTTTTGATCTCTTATTTTATGAGATTAATTAAACAAAGTCAACCTATAGCATTCAAGTTAGAAAAATTGATAGACTCATGGGCTCCTTTGATCACTATTCCTCTTTTCTTCCTAGGACTCATGATGATACTCACATCTTTACTCATGATATTAATCCTATAATGGAGCATAAATCTTCTCACTCATCCCATGATAATGATGATGCTTTAAGTGTTCCTCCTTTTCAAGTTGATAAGCTTTCTAGTAAATTTGATGAATTGGAAACTTGGCTTGATCAAGAAAATCAGAATTCCAATAGTGTTTCTTATATTGCATCTCTTAAGAAGCTTTTTAACAATGATGATAATAATCTTTCTATCTTGTGTGGTATATCTCACCTTATTAATACTCATGCTAAGATTTTGATGAGACGTTCACAAGAAATAGGATATCCTCCTCCTTCCACAACCGATGAACCATTCATCCCAATTTCTACCACTCTTTCTACCATACCTACATATTCTCTACCTCTTATGACTACTACACAAGTTTCCACTCCTTTAGGAGTTGGTCTTCCTATCCTTTCACTTTCCATGAGTGTTCCTCCTACTTCCATTCCTTTTTCATTACCTTCATATAATGTGGTTCCTTTTACTTATTCAAACCATTTACATGTTCCTTATCATCCTCTGCTAATATCATTACATATTCCTTTTGCCAATACATTAGAGCTTAATTTTTGACCAAAATTTTTGATGTTGGGCCATAATGGATTGTGAAATTAAATTATTATTATTATGTTCTTGAATAGGTTGACATTTTGATGCCACTTAAGTTTTTGGTCAAAATATTTAGATGTCCATTAAGTTTAATGTCAAAATATCAAAAAATTCAAGATATAAATTAAAAAAAGAAAAGCGAGACTCGACTGAATTCATTTTGTTTTAGGCAAGAAGGAGAAAGGGGTTAAGCTATGTGCATCAACAAAATACCACTGGTAAGCCCATTTTCACTACTAATCACGGAAAATAATAGTGTATAACTCCATTTTTGAAGGCAATGTGTGTTAGTAGTAGTGGTAGATAGTAAGTGAATGAAAAACTAGGGCTCACAGTCATTGTAATGGTAGACAAATCTTTTTTATGCTATAGAAAATCTCTAATATGTGTAGATTTGTTACATTTCAATATTTTTGGATGACACACCAACTTTGATAGGAGAGAAGGCTGCAACTCCTAATGAAAACTCTCTTTCAGGGTTTGAAGTGATAGATGCCATAAAAGCATAGCTTGAATCTGCATGCCCTGACATTATTTCATGTGCTGATATCCTTGTACTTGTAACTAGAGATTTAGTGCTAATAGTATCTATATTGCTCTTTCACTATACAAGATTAAAAAAAATGTATATTTAAACAAAGCATAATGCAAAATAGATTATATCCTTCCATAAAAATGCTCTTTCTTATCTCTTGATTGAATCTCTTTCTATTTTGTTGATTGCTATTATATGGGTAAGCTTTAAAGAAATGATTTATTTAAGTGGATTTCTTTCTCACGTCATATTATCTTTTTTGAATAGAATGTATTTATTGGTGTATTCATGTTAAATAAATAAATTCATTCTTAAGAGCTTCTATTTAAACCAAAATATTAACGAAGCAAGGTTGGGCCTTACACACATTTTTAATAGACACTTATTAGTGCAACCATCTAAAATAAACCAAATCTTCTAAGAAGCTTCTATTTAAACCAACATATATACTAATAAGTCACAAATACTTTTGGTTTTAGATATGGAGTTCAATTTTTTCAATGAATCCTAAAGTTAGATCTTGCAAGAAAGGACTATGATACATTACTTTCCTTTGCCATGCTGATTATGGAACAACATGACTTTAGAACATTATGTTATGCTTATGATAAGTTTCTATTATCATATATAGTTTAGTAAAGTTTTTCTATTTTTCTATTTTCTTGTAATTGTAAAGTTGACAGACATTAATAGGTTCTACAAATTATAAAATCTTTTAGATACTAATGGAGATTTTAACCATTTTAAATCACTCCTAGTGTTCGACCTTTGTTATGATTAGAGTGGAAAGAGATAAATTTTGAACATTATCTTATGAATTTAAGAAGTCTCCATAGTCATCATTCTCATGGCAATATGACAATATACACACTTAAACTTGTTGCTTATAGTCAAAAGATTAGGCATACTTAATGTTGATTGACAATTATTTGGATTGCCTACTGCCAAGATCTTTCTTATTCATCATGAAACTTCATTGTCAAATGTCTAAAATATTATATTAAAGGGATTCTCACAAAGTGAATATTAAATCATGAAATTCTCCATTTATGCTCTATTTTATTTATAAATAGTACTTTGTTTCAAATTATCAAAATCAATCGATATTAACTTAGGTACATTTGTAAAACAAGGTGTTTGTTGAGCAAGAGATAAAATGATTAGTTTAGTTCAGTTAGGATTTGAACCTAGAACCTTTAATTTGTTGTTGAGTTTTTTTGAAAACCCTACCTTGAGACACAAAATTGTCTTGTAGCTCCTCACCTGATATCAATAACTCTTATTGAGCTACACCTCATATAGACCAGGCCTATAATTCAAGATAATTTTTATTATTAAATGTTTCCAAGAGTTGTTAATCTCAGATTCATTTTGATAATGTAGTAACAAAACACTTAGTCATAATCTAGAAAAATTATAGTACAAGACGAGTACATGGTGTATGTTGAGTGATCAAAGTGAGCTAAGCACTTAGTGTCAGCCAAGTGATCTAAGAATGCTAAGCAATATGGTTAGTTAGTGTTGAGCACTAGTATGTCTCAAGTAGATAGTTAGTTCTAAGTCACTCAAGTGCCGATCAACCTATACATGCTGAGTGATTTAGGTTTTGAGTAAATATAGTACCAAGCTATTCAGAAGCCAAGTTACAACATTAGGAGCATAGCGAAGGTTGAGCATTAGAGCCTTTGGATGCTAAGTGAAGAATCCATTTTTGGGCTGACATTATAATATTTAATATTTATGAAAGATAAATATAGAGTCATAGTATGAATGCCTAGGAAATACATGCAACCAATCAGATTGAGAGAAGCATTAGGCAACAATAAGGATCAAGCACAACCATTGATTCTTATCACCACCAATATTTATAAAAGAAGGTAAACCATAAAAGGTTTTTGTATGTGCAAGGAGATGAATGATAAAAGTTGAGAGAGAATTCATGGTGGTTGAGATGACTATGGTAGAGCTATACATTACATAATTAGTTTGAGAAGAATAGAGAATAGAAGTGAAAGGACAAAGTAGACATATGTGATTAGGAGGATCAAGGTTTAATTAGTAAGGAGAAAATTTGATATCAAGTGGAAAGGTGCTAACCGAAGGATCATGATGCTAAATCATTCTAACAGGTGGTACAGAGCAAATCTCTTAATTGAGTAGTCCTAATAGGTTGTTGTAAATCTCTTGACTGAGTGGTTGATTTATTATAAGTTTAAATCCTCTAACAAGGTAATAGATAACAATATTTGTAAGGCTTTGATAGGGAAGACCTTTCACATGGTAGATCATAGATTATGATCAAGCACATTATAGCCATAATAGGCCACACTTTACAACTATAGTAGTGAAGATTTGTGGATGTCATGCCCACCCCAATTTTACATTCCCATTAGAGGCTTTTTAAATAACCAAATTTTTTGCGTTATGTGTTATTTACTCTATGCTATGGATGTGATGCATGTTAAGTTATTTCAATTTACATGTTAAGTTATGAGATGGATGTTGGTGATATGTTTTACGAGGCAAAATTTTTCAGTACTAATTCAGCCCCCCTTAAAACTTACTTTCCTATTGTTATTTCCAACAATTGGTATCAGAGCTTTGTTCTCTAAAAAGGAAATTTTTACACCTTTGGAGGTAGGATCTTGAAGATGGAAGTCTACAAGTTGGGAAAGACTATTGAGAACAAAAAGATTGAAATAAAACTTGCCCTACATCAACTCAAGGAGGAAATAGATGAATTGCAGTGTTCATTGAAGAGAAGAAAGGAATTGACTATTTAGAAAAATGAAACTCAATACCAAAAAGAAGGCACTACTGGATTGTTTGAGGATGAAAATTCAAGTGAATTTGATGCACTAGTTGTAGATCTGATGGAAAAGAATAATGCCCTAACTAAAGAGGTCAAATATCTCAAAAGAAAACAAGAAGTCCAATTAGTATTGCTATGTGAGGTGACTAAAAAGAAAAATAAAGATAAGGAAGACAAAGTCATGATTGAAGAGGAAAAAATAATACTAACTAAAAGACTTGAAGAGAAGACATCAGATATGCAACAACTTGTCAACATGCAATTGGATATAATGAATCAATTGATGCTTGGAAACCATGAATTGAATGGAAAGGAAATTGAGATCACAAACCTAAAGTCACATAATGATCTACTGCAAAATGAATTATGTGAAGAGAAAGAATTCATGGAAATATTCAACAAACCAAGTGAAGTCATAAAATTCATTGATAAATTGATGGCATCTCCAAGACCTAATAATGATACTAATGGATTGAGATACACTAATACTAAGGAAAGAGAATAATCTAAAAGTGGTGAGAAATTTTTTAACAAAGGTACAAACTAAAAACCTACTTGTCATAATTGTGGAAAATTTGGTCATGCAACAAATATTTGCAGGAGAAAAATTGTCAACTAGAACCCCGAGCATAAATACAAAGGATACTACTATAACTGCAACAAACAAGGAAATCAAAAAAATGAATGCAAGACCAAGACCATGAGTGCTTAGAGCTGTAAAGGATACTACTACAATTGTCAAAATTATGGACACAAAGCATATGAATGCAAATCTAAGACCAAGTGGACATCAAACAAGCTGATAAAGATACATCAAAATGGAAATTCCTATGATTGAGATTACAACACAAGGTACAATTGTCACTATTGTCAAGAATATGGACATGTTCCTAAGAATTGCATTATAACACATTTTAGAGGTAACTACAATAGATGGTTGAATGAGATTACATGCTTTAGTTGTCTCAAGACTGGTCATGTCAGCAGAAACTATCTAACAAGGTCACTAGTGCTGAGTAGTGAATTCAACAAAGGTAAAGAAAAGATTGATGTTGAAAAGGTAAAGGTGTAGATAGAAAAGACATGGAAGAAGGAATATTGTAACACATCAAGTCAAGATGAGGTCACTTCATATAATGGATCAGGTGATAACATCATCCCCAATTAGGAAACAAAGGTATTTGTGGGACTGATATTCAAAAAGTTATATTATGCATTAGTTCCAAGAATCTAAGATTTGAAAATATTATATATGCATGAATTAAGATAAAATGTAGTGATTTGAACTTAGAGAAAATCTATAGTTTTATTGTTTTCTATGTTGGTGTCAAGCATAGAAGATATCACTATTGTTGTCAAGCAAGGAAAGGAATTGTAGTTGTAGCCAAGCTAAGGAGACATACTATTAAGTGTTGAGATCATTATGTTAGCCAAGTGTGTTGAAAGTCCTATGATAGTTGAGCTTATAGCTGTGTAAGAACTTAGCATTTAATGTAAAATATGAAGGTTTATGTAGTTGATTTTCAACTCATTTTCACTTACCAGAGTTTATAGATTGCACGAAGAGCTTGAAGACAAATTGAAAAATAAGATTCAAGTGTTTACAAATTGGATTCAACTACTACTTGACATTGTTCATCATATTTTAAAGTTATTTAGCTATTACGAAGTTATGCTATTTTATTTCTCACAAACCCTAGGTAATCAAAATGACAATTAGGTCTTTTGTAACTATTAGAAAAGAAGAGAAAGAAGTTTTGAATGTTCAATTGATAAGTAATGATATTATTCAACCCCTGTTTTGAGCTATTCCTAGAATTGCGTATAAGGGAGACCTGTTAGGTGCATTATCTATGATAACACCAAAGGTTCTCATGATCCAGGATGTGAGATGTTGCTATACTGGAAATATTGGAGAGGTAGGAGATATGGAAATAAGAGATGCCTATAGTAAGATATATGATAATAGAGTTTTGAAGGAAGAGAAAAAAATTGTTGAGTGGAAAGGGTTAACAAGTGCCCTAGATTTTCCTCAAATATTTAAAATTGAATGGATTTAGATTGTAATAAGTCATATACATGATAGGTTGAAAGTGGACCAATAAGGATTTCTAAAAGGATTGTGCAAAGGGTATGAAGCTATCCTACCTTTGACCAACCTAAGACCATGTAGAGTGATGTAAATGAGGTTATCAAGAATAATACATGTACAATGTGGAATAAATTAGAAATGCCAATAGACACTATTTCAGATCCCATTGTTGTCTTTGCAATGAGAGTGATAGCTCACAAGTTCTTTCAATCTAGCCAACTGAACAATGCTTCATGTATGACAATGGACTTAAGTGGTAAAATTGTGAAGAGAGACCATTCCTATGACTTTTCTTAGTTACAACTACAATAGTTATCAAAAAACTTGTAAGCTATTAGGAAATCCAAAAGTGCATCTTGCAAGTTTCATTCTTTGATTTTTTGCATATTTTTCTATGTGAAAAACACATTCCCCACCTTTGGAAAAGTTGCTCGGAAGACCAATAGGTCAATTGCACAATAGATTTCAAAATTTATTGAGCAACTTGGAAACAACTTTGAGTTTGTGATGACTAGTTATGTTGAGGATTTTAAGAAATCCATGAAATAGAGATTGAGGATTCCTATATCTTTAGTGGAACAAAATTACAATGATACATGTTTCCTAGTTGATGTAGACCACACATATGTGCAAGCAAAAATATTTAGGGTTAGATGGCTAAAAACCTTTCCATATGAAATTAATATAGATGAGGCCTCTACAACAATAATAACTGTATTAGCAGAAGACATTGACAAGAGTGCAATCTCATTTGGAAACTATGAGGAAGCCAAATCTAGGATAATAATTGATTTGAAGATAACTACCATTCTTAGCAAGAAGAAAAAACTAGTTAAGAAGCTAAAAGATAGATTTGGTGAAGGCGGAGAAGGAGAAGAAGAAGATGATGATGAAGAGGAAGAAAAAAGGCCAAGTCTGATTAGAATCAACACAAGGCCTAGGTGAAGGTGTAGAAGGTACAGAGGGAGAAGAAGTTGAGGATACACCTAAAGAAAAAACCAAGAAGAGGAATGAAGAAAAGTAGATGGTGGAGAAAACTAAGAAGCCTATGAAGAAGTCACAACAAAAGTCAACTGTACCTATAACTAGGTCAAGCACAAGGGAATCCACTATACATGATAAGGAAGTATCAAAGGCTAAAGGATACATACCAGTTCATACAATAGAGCCAAGTAAACCTACTAAGAAGACCTACAAAAGATTGAGGAAGAAGTACACACCTTAGAAGGATTCATATAAGGAGAAGACAAAGTTAGATGACTTGAGTCAATACAAGGTGGTAAACCAAAATCCATCTTTTGATATTAATAATTTTAATGAAAACATTACTACAAATGAAAATTTAGTTGATTTCACACATGTAGATTTTGATAAGTTAGGAAAAGTTGATAAGAATAAAGTTGAGGAGGCCATATATGACATGTTGGCTAAATTCAAGATAACTCCTCTAGAAATTGAAAACTCTCTACCCAAAAGTCTTTATGACAAAGTTGAGAAGAAATGACAATTCAACTTACAAACTGAGAGACAAATAAGTGAAACAACACTATCCCAAGTTATGCCTGAATTGGATAAAAAGATGATCGCCAAAGCTATGGATAAGCATAAAGGGAAATTTCCCCCCAAATATGGAGCTTTCAATATTTTGAAAAAGAACATAGAAGATGTGGTAAACAATGGTACATCAATTTGGAAATCAATATATAGGTTATCCACTCAAGCCATTATTAAGAAAAGTGAGCATGATGAGCAAGAAACTAAGAAGAATGAGGAAGAGATAGACAAAGAAAAGAACCTAGTAAAAGAAGGTAATGTGGAGGGCACTAAAGAAACAAAAAATGAGGCAACAATTGAACAAGAGCAACAAGATATACATGACACATAGATGTTGAGTACTAGTATCCTATGTAATGGCCACGAGAGTCAACATGAATCATTAGGCATCAAGGATGTTGTAGATAAGACAATGCATAATGTAAATACTTTGAATTAGGACTACTTGACAAAAATTGTACAAGAGTCCACCAATGCAACACTATTATGTAGTAACCTCATATTGGTTAGAGTAGATGAAATTCAATAGGTAGAAGTTGCATCTGTAGGGGAGATACAAAAAAGATACATCAAATGTGCCCCCATCTACTACAAAGATACAAGATAAGGAATCACATGATCTAAAAAGAGATGTAAAATTGGAATAGAAGATGATACAAATTAGACATCATCTATTAAGCCAACTATTGTCACTTAGATGAAAGAGATAGAAGCACAACCTATAGAAACATTAGTGCCAAGCCTAAATAGTTCAAGTTTATCAACAATAGTAACTATTGAGAAGGATGGAAGTGAAGAGAATAAGGGTTAGGAAGAAAGTCCTATACCTATACCACCACAATAGGGCGAAGTCCAGAAGGAAGAAAACAAGTTTGAAGAGTTGAAGTTGACTACTAATCTTGACAAAGAAACAAAAAAATTACAATGAAAACACAAATTACAATGGTACTTTCTACATCTCCTCTTAGTAGTCACACTCTTTAGAGGCTAAGTACAAATGTCACACCATTACAAACCTCAAGGTCAAGTTCTAGCACACCCAACAGTGCTAAAGTTAAATCATTTGATGATGTAAGTTTAGATAAAGTGATTGAGCTCCCAAATTTGAATTTAAACACAATCACTATTAAAGAAATGAGTATTCTACAAGAATCTCTACAAAGGAAAAGAAGGCAAGAAATATTGAGGAGGGAATACAAGAAAATGAAAGTCTTACATGACATCAAAGACATATTCATTGATGCTTTCAGCCTCCTAGAACGAAATGAAAATAAGCCTATCATAGAGAAACTTGTAAGTACTGTGGATAAGATAAAGGATGAAGACATGGATTCTAATGTCAAATTATTAAAATGACTACAAAGAAAGTTTCAAACAAAGGTTTTGGAAAAGATATCTAGTTCTATTGCGCTTGGATAGGTTGATCTAGCAACCAAGATGGAAAGTGTGAAGATAGTGTTAGAGAACATCTTCTCTCTATACACTAAGTTATGCAATGTTGAATTATTCACACAGGAGACCAAAAGGGCTATTGACTAGCTGTAGGAAGATCTAAAACTCATAGGTAATACTTTAAAACTATCTCTTAGTCAAAGATAGATACATTTCTAGAGGGTACCATCCACTCAGAGTAGGTTTGCCAAGTTGCAAGCACAAGATGCTAATACCAAATATACTCTGATCAGTATCCAATCCATGCTGACACCTCACATGGAAGTGTTGCATAAAGAACTAGCCTATGTAGAAACTTTGATGAAGAAATATTCTCATCTTTCAACACATGATGGCTTAGTTGACCTTGTTGCCTAGCTAGAAATTTAGTATCAATCTCTAGAGGTAGCATGCAACAACTAGGATGCAACATTGAAGATAATCAAGGAGCTTCACAAGCCATTCTTGGACAAATACATAGTTAGTGTACAACCTAAATGAAATAGTGTCAAAAAAGGGGGATCATGAAAATTTGAAGGAAAATGTTTGTCAAGGAAAATATCTACTCACTAGGAGTATTAGAGCAGAAATAGAAATGAAGTATTTACTCAGGGAGAGTAATAAAGTATGGGAGAAACAAAAAATTTTCAAATTTTCAAATTTTGAAGTTTTTTATTTGAGCCAAGTAACAAAGAATATATTGTCTAACTTATGCAAAAAATAAGGATGTATATGCCATGAAAAAGTGTTTTTGCCATTCATGTCAAAGGGGGAGATTATTAATCTCATATTGGTTTTGACAAGGCAGTGAAAAAACACTTAGTCATAATCTAGCAAAATTATAGTGCAAGCTAAGTACATAGTGTATGCTAAGTGATTAGAGTGAGCCAATAAATTAGTATGAGCTGAGTGATCTAAGCATGTCGAGCATAATTTTCTAGCCAATACATGTTGAGCAATATAATTGGTTAGTGCCAAGCACCAATATGTGCTGAGTAGATAGTTAATACCAAGTCACTCAAGTGCTAAGCAGTCTATACATGCTAAGTGATTTAGGTGTTGAGTAAACAAAGAGTGCCAAGCTATTTAGAAGCTGAGTTCCAACATTAGGAGCACAATAAAAGCCAAGCATCAAAGCCTTTAGATGCTGAGTGAACAGTTTATGACATAAATATTTGTAATGGCACAAACTTCTATGTAAATAATTTTTGGGTCAACATAATTATATTTTATGATTATGAAAGATAAATATGGAGTCATAATACGAATCCCTATGTGATACATGAAACCAATCAGATTGAGGGAAGCATTAGGTGGAAATATGCTCAACCAAAATCATTGATTCTTAGCTAATTCATCACCACCAATTTTTATAAAAGAAGGTAAACCCTAAAAGGTTTTTGTATGTGTGAGGAGATGAATGCTAAGAGTTGAGAGAACATTCATGGTGGCTGAGATGGCTATGACAAAACTATGCATTGTAGAATCAATTTGAGAAGAACAAAGTATAGAAGTGAAAGGACAAAGGAGACATATTTGATTAGGAAAATCAAGGTGTAACCAATAAGGAAAAGATTTGACATCAAGCAGAAAGGTGCTAACCAAAGGATCACAGTGCTGAATCATTCTATCAAGTGATATAGAGAAGATCTCTTAATTGAGCAGTCCTAACAGGATGTTGTAAATCTCTTAACTGAGTGCTTGATTTATTGTAAGTTTAAATCCTCTAAAAAGGTGAGACCTAATAGTATTTGAAAGTCTTTAACAAGGTTTATCTTTCACAGGGTAGATCATAGATTTTGATCAAACATGTTATAGCAATAATAAGCCACACTTTACAACCGAAGTAGTAAAGATTTGTGGGTATCATCCCCATCTTAGTTTTACCTTCTCATTGGAGGGTTTCTAAATAACCAAATTTATTGTGTTATGTGTTATTTACTTTATGCTATGGAAATGACACATGTTAAGTTATGAGATGGATGTTAGTGATATGTTTTAAGAGGTAAAAGTTTTAAGTGCTGATTCACCCCCCCTCTCAGAACTTACTTTCCAATTTTATTTCCAACAAGAACTAATGATAATTCATGGAACTATAAAGATTCATCATTCAAAGGAGAGAAATCAGATAAAAACATCAACCCAAGTCTTTTATTTTGTAAATTATTCAAACTTCCAAGACCTACTTTGATTTAGACATCATTGTTAAATGTAGTATCTCTGAAGCCCATTCTTATGCTTTGTGTATAAATCCAATGCATTCAACTATTCAATTTTTTTTAAAAATTGAGTGTCTACCAAATGTTATTTTTTCCCTATTATTTTTATCTTTATACTTTCAAGGTTTAGTAGTTTTCTATTTCTTTCTTTCCATGATTTTATCTAGAAATCTAAATTATTTTTTAATGAGTTTCTATTATGTATACCCTTCATGTTAATTAGTATTTTATTCAGCTATTACTATGTTGTACATGAAATTTGTAATTTCTTCTAATGTTCATTCAATTAAAAAGAACTTTTTTAGCAACATTCCATCCAAAATGGCCTTGAAACAAGGAGATCCTTTACAAATATTAAAATATTGAAATTAGAGGGAAAAACATTAATCAATTCAAATACTACCTTGCACAAATTCCAAACCAAGATGTTTCTTTATGTTAGCGTGTGTGCAGTCATGTGTGAGGTAAAATTTTGATTAGAGACTGTCATGAGAAAAATTAACTAAAATGGATCAAAGAGGAGAAAACAACTTTTGAAGGAGACTATTTTCCCTTAAATTTGTTTGACTTCAAACATTAGGGGGAACACTAGAATTGGCTCTCAAGTTTCAAGAATTTGATTCATATTTTGGACATCTTTGTCTCTTTACTTTTTAGATTTAGGGATTTAAAAATACTTTTTTCCTTTGGTTTAGATCTCCTTATGAGATTTTTTAAAAAGAATTCATTGTTTTTATTAAGGTTGATCTTGAAGTCTCTAATGCCAAAGAGATAAGGGGTTCATTTTTTAATACAAATATAGAAAATATGAAAGCCAAAATTGATGAGAAATGTGAGGTACAAAAGAGGAAGGGTTCCACCATTATGTAAGATGGAAAACATTAAATCCATTTTTGTTGAGCAATGTAAGGCATAAAAGAGAAATGGTTGCACCATCATGTATGATCAAATGGGTGAAACAATACATTGTTGAATTTCTATGTTTCCTCTCTAGTTCATCTACTTTTCTTGAAATCAATTAATACTTAAAGAAATATGAAATATATTAATTTTTTTCCACATTTTAGAGAAAGCCATCACCAAGGTTTGCAAAGAAAATTTTGTGTATGTAATTATAGTATAGGCTTCAAATTTATATAGTTCTACAAGTAGACTTCTCATGGAGAAGCACTCATCCATTTCTTAGAATCCCTACTCTTCTCGATGTCTTGATCTTATTTTAGAGGATGATACACTAGTATGGATAAAATTAGTTATGGAGTATGCTATTTTTTTTAATTTTAAAAATATGTAAATATACAATCTTTCTTGGGTCCTCAATGTAATGAGATAATACACAAACCATGAATTGGCTTGTCCTAGACTAACTTGGTTTGTAACAAAATTTAGCGTGTCACAATCTTTAATTCTATCAAAGGCTTCCTTGAGATGAACATGTTTCTTAATACAAAGTGGTATCAATCTTCATATGTAGATGCCACAATAAATGTATACATTGTTGATTGGATTTTCAATGAGAGAAATTTATAGCTTTTGGTGGTGGAGATTATAAATGTAAGTTTGTATTGGATTTCCATTTATTTGTTATTTAAGAAGTTTATCATTTATAATATTTTTATTTATGTTTTCATCTTAAAAAAAAATTCAACTATTCATTTCTTTATGATCATTGTTATACTCCAATGTCCCACATACTTAAAATTGATCTTAGCACTTCCATAGCATACTTTTGCCACTGCTATAGAAGCTTTATGTAATGGTAACAATGAAGATGCCTTTTCTTGCTTTTCACTCAATTTGATTAACATCATACTTTTCCATCTAAAAAAACTTGACTTTGGAGCTTCTCTCTCTTGATTGCATTATCATTATGACATTTCAACTTTTCCTCTAATTTCTTTCTATGCTAGATCTAAAATTTTGCCTTATACTTGCTCATCTTCCCATGGATGTCCTCTTTAATATTTTCTTGAGACTTTCCTTGCATTAGCTCTAGTCATTCCATGACACTTTTAATCTTCATCCCATCTTTGGATTGGTTAATTGTATTCTATATTGACTAATTTCCTTTTTCTAATCCATGTAAGTACTACTAAAACTTAGTGTATTTTTTGGTGTCATTTATTTTATCATGATTGTCACATTTTTTCTTATCAGTGTACCTTTTTATTTTGAAGATCTTGATTTGTTTATTTGATCTACTACTATTTATACATATGTTTTTTTTTACATCTTAGGACTATGCTTTCACAATGTATGCATGATATGAGCACTTGTACATCTGTGCTTGCTTTATCTTGCCATCACTGCCATATCTTGCAAGAAGTGTCATTTTTTTAATATGAGGCTTATACACTATCTTTGTAAATATTCTTTTGTCAAGGGACATTCCTATTCACAAGTTTTGGACTATGCATTATCCTCAAATATTCTTATTTATCTTAAAAGATTGCTTCTCTACAATCTTGTTTTGTCTCTATGTATTAACATCAACATGTCCACACTTCAAAGTACTTCAAGATCATTTCAAATCCTTTGGTTTATGACAACAACATTTTTCTTGTGTAAAATGTTGTATCTATATCACTAGTACATTTGCGCTTGATTTTTGACCAAATGTCATTTTGGCTTGTGATTTTCAATTTTTTTGTTAGTTGTCCCAAAAAGGTCAAAATTTTGACCTTATATCTTGAAATTCCCACATAGAAAAAGATAATTATCACAAAGAATAACAATATAATCAAAATGAAGAGGACAATGTGAGTGAAGCTAAGTTTGAAGAAGGAAAATAAATGTATTCTATCTTAGCCTTTCAATGAGTATTTACAAGAAAACCATTATTGGGAGAAGATCATTGAAATAGATAAATGATTCTATCTCTACAAATTGAGGCATCAAGACCAGTGATTGAATTATATTCAAACTTAACTCATTGATTTTAGATAGATTAGTACTCCATAAATCTGAAAATAACCATTGCCATTTTAGTCTGATCATAAGTTTAATTATCATTAACAATACCAATCTTGAACACTTCAGGTTTAATTGAACCATTCTCTATAAGAATACTAATCAACATCAATGTGGTTAAATGTGAGATTTACTACTTTTATACATGGTATCTATCTTTTGTAGTATGAATAGATTTGATCAAACAAATTACTTGATTTCAAGTGTTGCTATCAATAATGAAATCATTATCTAGAAATGTGAGATTCACCAATTTTATATAGGCTAGCTATCTTTTTGTATCTAGAAAAGGGTTGATCAAACAAATTGCTTGATGTAAAGTGATGTTATTAATAGTGAAATACTTATCAATTTGTTTTTTCTATAGTTAATGTTGAATGTTCAATGTGATAGATGCTAATGCTATTAAAAATTTATCATTTTAAAAATGCTAAAGATTGCATTTTTAGCTCTCTTATTATCTTATTATGCCCAAGTAACCTCAATTTTTTTTCCATCCCATAAACTTTGAAGAACTGAGTGTCACAATCATCTACCTGCCCTCTAATGTGAGGGGGTCTTTATGATTTTAAATCCCATTTTTTTCCTTTCTCTCTTCATTTTAGTAAATACAACAATGAACCAATTATTTTATTGCCTTGGTATATGATGCTCAATATGAGCTTCTTTCTTGTTTTAGTGTTAACACTTTTTATGTCAATACAACTTTAATTCTTTGCTCTTTCTCTTATAGTGCCAAGAGAGACAACAACTAACAATATGAACCTAGAATAAAATAAGGAGAAAGTTTAGAGATTGTGGTCCTAGCTAAAAAGAAAAGGTGATGGAAAATGTTATTGTACCTACAAAAAATGTAATGACTTCAAGAATTGAAGACTTCTAATTACAAGAGTTGAGAGACATTATAGGAAACATGGTCACATTGAAGGGGGAAACTATTTTCATCCATTTGTTAATGTGGATTTTCAACTGAGTGAAAATGGAGGTGTGAATATGATGAAGGGTGCTTCCCTTAATACCATAAGCACATAATAGAAATAAAGAGACAACATCAATTGTGAGAACAAAATAGGGGATTCTTATTATTGCCACAAATATGGAATTACATAATTCATAATTACAATATGCTAACCCAAATGGGTGCCTTAATTATAGTAATCTATAAGGCAGAGCTATGAAATATCACCAAGAGTTGTCATAGACAATGTTTGGGCCTTTCTTAAATTGTCAATTTTATGCCACCTGGGAAGGTTCTAGAAATTCAAACTTAATACTTAGGGCCAACATACCCTAATAATACATATAGAGTCAGCCAAATACACCTTTGACATTTATTTTAGAAATTTTGGGTAGCCAAATTTTGGAAGATAATAACCCTCAAATTGTTGCTCCAATTAGCTATTATAACCACTTTTTGGAAACCTCAACTCTTGATCTAGAGGCTCAAATTTGAGCAAGAACCCATCCATCAAGTTTTCAAACCTCATCTAGGGCCTCTAAGGTCTTCAAAACTGAGTTTACAGATTTTTCTCCAATTTTCTCCATAACAAATCTGTAATAACTTCTTTGATACTGAAGCTAGAGCAATGCAATTTTTATGGTAGGCTCATGTAGAAAATGAAAAAATTCCAAGCTCATATAAAAAAATTACTAAAATTAGTAAGCTATTAGAAATAGTAACCCCCTATCTACTAGTCTTGATTAAAATAGAAAATGCTGAAAATAAAAATATTTTTGGGTGATGCAAGAATGCCCTTACACTTAGGATGCTCCTGCATCAGACACCTAGGGTAAATTGAGAAGTGACCCCATCATGTCTTAGGTGTTCAGAGGAAAACCAAGATAGTTAACCTACTCCCTTACTAGCCATGATGAATCCTCTACTGGCCTCCCTTTCCATTTGACCAAGTATTCTTCATAAGTTCTGTTCCTTGTACTTTATCCAACACAATTGTCTAATGTCTCCTCAATCTCCTTTATAGATGACTAGCTCCTAGAATACTCCACTGCACTTTTTCAACTTTATCTCTACCATCTCCTTCATAATACTATATCAAATATAAAATGTTAAATATTGGTAAAATATTCAATTCAACATGCAACTCCACTTCATAGGCATTTCTAGAATCATTCCTTTTCACTATCTTATATGATCCAAACTTCTTCATCTTCAACTTATTATATGTACCCATTGGAAAATGCTCCTTTCTTAAATGAACCATGACTTCATCTCCAATATAAAATTGTTTATACCTCTTTTTCACATCTGCCTTAGCCTTGTATTATGTATTGATTTTTATGATGTTCTTCCTCACCTCCCCAAGGATTTTCTTTACATATTCACCAAATTCTTCTACTTCAACACTACTTATCTCTCCTTTATCCAACTATTGCAATTCAAAAGCATCTATGAGATTTCTCTCATATAAAATTTGGAATAGTGATTTACTAGTATTCATGTTGACAAAATTATTATATGCAAATTCTGTCTATGGTAAAATCAAATCCCAACCATTTGGCTTGTCTCCAACCAAACATCTCAATAAATTTTCCAAACTCCTATTCACCACTTCTTTTTGTCCATTAGTCTATAGATGATGTGATGAACAAAACTTCAAATCTATCTTTAAATTCTTTCATAATGTATGCCAGAAATACCCAATAAAATTGGTATCTTGATCTAAAACTATACTCTTTGGCAGACCATGTAGTCTCACCACTTCTCAAAAAAACAACTCTACCACATGAACAACATCACTGGTCTTCTTGCAAGGAATAAAGCCATCTTCGAAAACTTTTCAACCACCACAAAAATGGAATCATGCCCTCATTGAGTACTTGGTAATCCAAGAACAAAATCCATGTTGGCATCCTCCCACAACTTCTCTAGTACAAGTAATGGTTGATTCAACCCTATATTTTGCTTCACTCCTTTCATCATCTGACATATTCTATAACTCTATACAAACTTCTTCACATATTACTACAACTGTGGCTAGTAATAATTCTTAGCAACCAAAGAAATAGTTTTATCTCTACCAAAATGTCCAACCAATCCTCCACTATGCTTCTCCTTGATGAGATTCTCTCTCATTGAACTTCTGGGAATGCACAACTAGCTTCCCTTGAACAACATACTATCTAGGATCATAAAATCCAAACACTTTGTTCTATGAAGTGTAACAGGTTCTATACAAGCCTTCTATGCTTCACCAAAATCAAGATCATCTAAATACAAATTATTGAGTTCCTTGAACCCAACCACCTCAATCTTCATTTCTATCAACAAAACTTGTCTTCTATTAAGAGCATCTGCAACTCTATTAGACTTTCCACTCTGGTGTTGTAAAACAAATGTACTACTCTAAAAAAAATCAACCCACTTCAAATGCCTTTGATTTAATTTTCCTTGACTATTCAAATATTGCAAAGCTTGATGATCAATATACAAAACAAACTCCTTGGGAATAAGATAATGTCTCCACTTCTTCAATGCTTGCATTATAACATAAAATTCCTAAACATAAAAATAATGTTTTCTTTTGGCATCATTCAATTTCTCATTGAAATAAGCAAGAGGTCTACCTTCTTGGCTCAACATAGCTCCTATTGCAGTATCACTAGCATCACAATCTACTTGAAACACCTTGTTAAAATATGAAAGTACTAAAATAGGCTACTCTGTAACTTTCTATTTTAAAAAATTAAAACTCTTATCTACCCCTACAATCCACTTAAATTCTTTCCTATCCCCTCTCATTGTTTTAGTCAAAAATTCAAAAATACTACTTAAACCTCTTATGAACTTTTTATAAAGACTAAACAATCCATGAAAAGATGTTACCTTTTTAGCACTCTTTGGAGTGGGCCAATCTAGGATAACCTTCACTATCTCTAGGTGCATTTGCAAATCTTCTGCCAAGACTACAAATTCCAGGTACACCAACTCCTTTACAAAATTGCACTTCTTTAAGTTTATCAAAAACTTTTCTTGCCTCAACTTATAAAACACCTTTTGACAAATGACAAATATTATCTAGGTAAAAAATGACAAATTTATCTAGAAAATCCTTTAGTACTTCATTCATGAGCAGAATGAAAGTGCTTAGTGCATTGGTTAGCCCAGAAGGCCTAACTAACCACTTTTACAATCCTCCCTTGTCTTGAAAGAGATCTTCCACTCATTACCTTCTCTGATACAAATCTGATGGTATCCACTCTTCAGATCCATCTTTATAAAATATTTAGCCCCACTCAAATAGTCCATAATATCATCCATCCTTGGAAATGAAAATTTGTACTTGATTGTGATCTTGTTAATAGCATGAGAATTTGTGCACATCCTCCATTCTTCATTCTTCTTTGGTGATAGTAATACTAGTACAACACATGGACTCAGATTTGAATTAACCCCTTCCGCAATAACTCATGAACTTGTCTCTTCAACTCTTCACTTTCTGCTGGTGTCATTCTGTGTGCTACCTTGTTTGGAAAACTAGCTCTTAGAATCAAATCCATCTGATGATTGATCTTCCTTATTGGGGGCAATCCATTAGTTACATTATTTGAAACAATATTAGAGAGCTCTCCCAACGCAATGACAACTTCTATAGGTACCTCATCTACTTTTTCTTGACCATCTTTTGGAATTATAAAAAAAACACATATGCTCATGCTTCATACCTTGGAGAAACTCTTTTCCATCAGCAAAACATATTCTACTCCTTCAATAGATTCAATTTATGTTTCACTCCATCTTTGGTTAGAGTGTAGGTATTTTCTTAACCCTCATGTACAACATGCCTGTTAGACTACCATGACCTACTCATTACCATATGAGATATTCCCATAGGTATGATATCACAAAGCACCTCATCCTAGTAGCTTCCAATTTTGAAGCTCACTGATCATGACCATGTGGTCATCTTGCACCCAAGCAATACAATATGTATGCAATGTTTCTTCTTCTTCAACTTCAACTTAGGGGCCATCATTTTTGACACTAGATTATTAGTACTTCTACCATTAATGATTACACCACAACATTTATCTTCACATTTTCCCGTTGTGTGAAACAAGCTCCTTCTTTGATTAGGTCCATTCTCACTACTTAGGAGGACTCTTATGTTAACAAGGACTTCTCCTCTTTCAATATCTTTAGCATGCAATGATATGACATATTCATTGACATGGAAACTCTAGCCTAGCCTTCAATTCTTTGATTTTTCCTTCCTTGATGTTGGGAACATTCAAATACTCTATGCTCTTCTTCTCTACAATAAAAACATTTCCCACAATGTTGAGATAATGGGTGTTGCACACATTGCATAATATTGTTATATTGTATTATTTTATTTTATTATGTAATTTTTCACCTAGATAGACATGCAACATGGAAAGATTTCCATGGGATATACTTAATGAGTTTTATTGTAACATTGTGATAAAATTTCATGTAATTATTTAATATTAGGGAAAAGAATTAAAATTCCAATATTAAATGTGGGGTCAAGGGGTTAGATAGCACATGGTTTTAGCACATAGTTTATGTAATACCACTTGGTGATTTTATGGGACTTGCTACTATATAAACAACCACAAGGGTAGTTTTTGGTGTAAGAAGACAAGAAGAAGGCAAAAAGGGAAAGAGTTGATCAAGACAAGGCTTGACAGGTTAGCCAAGGGAGCATTTGTGAAGGGAAGCATGGCATGGGATATGTGGATTCATGCTTGTTCACATAGATTGTTTAGTAGTGGCTATGGCTTTGAAGGCTTCCATGGTTGTATTGCAATGATATTTTTTGTCGAATAATACATGGTGATGGATGCTTTTGGAGGTTGGGTTTTTCCCTCAATGAGGGTTTCCCACAGTATATCTTGTGTCACATTTTTGTGGGCATGTTGCCTATTCTCTTGTATGTGGATTTCAATTGCATATTTATTTTAGATCTATTATGAATTATGTCGAAACAATTATATTCTTTGTTGCAAGTTTCCTTACACACAGAAGCCTCCTCTTCTAGATCCTTGTCCTCTACCTTTTCCTCTCTAATCTCTATTGTTGCAATCATGGAAATAATTGGAATTATATCTCCTTTGGTTCTAACTACTACTTCTAGCGTGATCCTTATTCTTTTGATCATCATTTTGGCCTCCATAAGATTGTTTGCTATATCTTCCACTAGGACCTCCTCCACTATTCTTGTTGTCAAAGTTTTTTCTCAATTTCTCCTTAACTCTTAGGGAAAACTAGTATGCCTCTTCAATACTTGTCACTAAAACAAGACTCATCTCATCCTTAATGCTTGGCCTCAACCAATTAAGATAACAAGTGACTTTCTCCTTGCCAACTTTTGCATGGTTGGTTCTAATGAGAACTCGGTAGAACTCTTTAGTATACTCTTGAATAGATTTTTCTGCTTGCTTCAACCCTTTCATTTTATTTAATAGAATAAGCTCATAATTGATGAGAATGAATTGCCACTTCATTTGAGCTACCATCCAATCCCATTTGGTGATTTTTCCATTTTCTCTTTTATTTTGATCCAACTAGATCTCCTGCTACTAGATCTTTGCATGATTCCTATGTTTGGCCTTCAAAAACTTGACACTATCTAGATGTTCAATAGCTTCATATTCAGAGTATTCTTCTAGTTCATTGATCTTGTCAATCAATTCCTCTAGTTTGAGATTTCTCAAAAATGTAGGAACATCTAACTTAGGTCTTTTTCCAATATTCAAAATGGCCTCGAGAAGCTTCATCTCCTCTAGGTTAAGAACTTCCTCCACTACATCTGGGTCCACATTTCCTTCTTCTCTTTCATTCTTGCTTTCATCATCTCCTAAAAAAAGATTCATTCCTCTATGCATCTATTCTTGAATTTCTTATATTTGCCTCTAGAGGGTTTGAAATCCTTAGGTGTAACACATTCAACACTGCCACCATGATCTCTTCATGGAGGTATTTTTCATACTTCCACTAAAACCCTAGTAGAAAATATCTCACAATCGGTGATCTGTCTACATGCTCAACTCAAACTATGGTCATGGTGCCAACTACCTAATAGTCGACAATTTTTCCACATACTCAAGAACTCTAGCTCTAATATGACTTGGTGAAATGTGTTCCCCTTAATATCATAAGAACATAACAAAAACAAAGTTATAATAGCAATTATGAGAAAAAAAGAGCTTCTTATTAGCGCTAGAAATGCAGAATTAAAAAATTCACAATTACTATATGTTAACCCACATGGGCACCTTCATTACAATAATCTATAAGAAAAAGCTATGAACTATCACCCAGAGCTGTCCTAGACAATGTTTGGGTGTTTCTTAAATAAACAATTTTATGCTACTCAAGAAGGTTCTAGACATTCAAACTTAATACTTAGGATTGACAGACCCTAGCAATACATATAGAGTCAGCCAAAATACACCTTCGACATTTATTTTAGAAATTTTGGGTAGCAAAACTTTGGAAGACCATAACTCTGAAACCATTGCTTTGATTAGCTAATATAACCACTTTTCAAAAATGTCAACTTGTGATCTACAAGAAAAAATCCGTGCGAGGTGCCTATCCATCAAGTTTTTGGACCTTATCCAGGGTATCTAAGGCCTTCAAAATTGAGTTAAAATTTTTTTTTTCCAAAATTTTCCACCAAAAATTTGCAATAATTTCTCTAATACTAAAACTTAAGCAATTAGATTTTTATGGTAGGCTTATAATTCTCAAATGAACCTTCATGTGGAAAATGATAACATTCCAAGCTCGTATAACAAACTTACTAAAACTTGTAAGCAATTAAATTTTATGGTAGGCTTATAATTCTCAAATGAACCTTCATGTGGAAAATGATAACATTCCAAGCTCGTATAACAAACTTACTAAAACTTGTAAGCTCCCAAGAAGTCTAGTAGTCCTAATTAAAATAGAAAAGACTGAAAATAAAAATATTTTTGGGTGATGCAAGATTTTTTTTACATCCAAGATGCTCTTGTATTCAAATATTGAAGCAAAATATAATTCTCCTATGGAAGAAGATGATCTTGAGCAAATAACACAATTGAAGATGTTGGTATTGGCACAACTAATCATGTGCTAGTGAACATGATTGATAAAAATGGTACTAGTGTAGCTGATGAAGATGATGATACTAATGCATCTTATGATGATGATGAAGAAAAGCTTGATATACTTGGAATTGAAAAGGCATATGAGCTCCTATACCAGGGCTACCAAACAACTCTTCTCTCCATTGTATTATTGTTGGTGAACTTCAAGTTTCTAAAAGGTATATCCAATGTAGTGATGTCTCATATGCTAAGGTATATTGTCATTTTTTTCATATTCTATGTTAGTGTACCATTAATATTCTTTAAATTAACAAATTTTAATTTTTATCATAGGTTGATAGGTGAGTGTTTGTTACCACCATCAAACATTCTATCTCGCTTTTACAGAGAATTATTCTCTATTATGAAAGATATTGGAATGGAGCATCAAACAATATATGCATTCCCCAACGATCATATTATATATCATAAACAACATGAATTTGCAATAGAATGCCCTAATTATCACATTAGTAGATATTGATGTGATCAAATAACAAAAAAGGTGTCTCACAAGGTTCTTTAGTATATTCCCATTATTCCATGTCTACAACGATTATTTAGGTGCACTGGCTTGGAAAAATTTATGGACTACCATGCACACAATAGAAGTCAAGATGAAATTATGCAAATACCTACAGATGGTTCTACATTCAAGGACATAGAAGATACATGACCACTCTTTAAAGAAGAAACTCATAATTTGAAACTTTCATTGACAGTAGATGATGTTAATCCATTTGGAGAGATGAGGTTTGTTTATTTGGTCTGACCTATTGTTATTGTTAACAATAACATTCCTCCTTGGATGTATTTAGAGAGGGAGCACATAATGTAGGAAATTATTGTACCAAGTATTTTTTCATCTAATAGTCATCTAAATTAATTTATAAACACAACATCAAAATTGCCATAATAATTATATAATGTTTATGTCCATTCAACTAGGTAAGTACCAAGTGAAAGATATGAATTTATATATTGAGCCCCTTATTAATGAGTTGTTAGAGTTATGGAATGGGGTTACTATGTATAAAATATCTAGAACAATAGGACAAAGAAAATTTTAATTGCGTACAATGCTTGTATGGATAATACATTATGCACTTGAGCTAACACATTTTTGTGGTATATAAAACTGTTAACACATATTTCTGGTATGTAATAGTTCTAACACATTTTGGTTGTATATTTAAGTTGCACATGATAATTGTAAATATCAAAATTACCATGTGTCATCCAATTATACACGATCATGTAGGTATTCAAACAAAGGGAAAATTTTCATGCCCAATTTGTGGTTCAACGATGAAACCTCATCATTCAAAAAGTTTAAGAAATTAGGTGTTCAATGAGCATGGACACTTTCTCCACAAAATCATAAGTATTAATTTACCGAAAAATATTTTTTTAATGGGAAAGAAGAGACAACATCAAAGCCACCAAGAATGACATCTCACCTATGGAAGTTGGAATATAATAGAATAAATCGTCAAGGTATTGTCATTTTATATGATAGTTTTTGTATGAAATTTATATTTGGATATTGTCTTTTGTTTAGTAATGGTGTAATTGATGTTTGTGAAGGTCATCAAGGCATTGATGGGAAACTTCCAAAAGGACTAAAAAGCTATCCTAGATAATTTAACAAGTTATCATACTACAAGAACCTCCCAATCATACATTTTTTTGATGCTATGCATATTGGAAAGAATGCAACAAATAATTTATGAAAAATATTGGATGGATGACATGAAAAAGAAAAAATGGTCAAAATTTGTAATGCAATTCATGAATCCAATAATGCATTGAAGTTTATCATGGAATCAAATAGTAATGGAGACTGAATTAATATGAGTACCCTTCATTGATTATTAACACAACAACAAACTAATGCCATACAAAAAACTAAATTTCTCACAAGATTTGCTATAAACATAAGTGGTCTTATATCAAAGAAAGGTGATTTTGGGTCAACGTTGAAAATGCATGATTATCATACATTCTTTAAGGTGATTCACATTCTTCTCTATTTACTATATGTTTGTAAAACTTAATGTACATTTCATTGTATTATTTTATTCTATATTGAAATGATAATTTTATAATTATTTTAGTACATTATATCTCTATCTCTCACACACAACTTCAACAACATGAGTGTCAAACAAGTCATATATGATCTTGGGAAATACATGAAGTTAGAAGTATTATTTCTTAGATTTTTTATAAAGATATTATTTTTGTATTTTGCTTTATTTTTTCTATAATTTATTATATAATATTTTGTAGAGTGTCGTTTATATGTTTTTGCATGTTGAATCTCTTTTAGGTGGTTATCATCTAAAGAAATTGATTAAAAACACATAAAACATTGTAAGAGAAAAACTCAACTTATGTGTGAAGTGCACAAGAACATTGCCTCATACATTAAGTTGAGGATATTAAATTGTGTAGACCTATATTAACTAGGTCAATGTGGATGATTGAGAGGCACTTGAAATTTTTGAAGGGCTTGGTTTAACAAAGAGCACATTTTGAGGGTTCTATGATGGAGGGATATATAGTATACTAGACTATGGTATACATTAGTGAATATTGTCCTAAGTTTGCAAAAAAGATCCATGTAGATTACATTTGGGATCCCAAAACCATTAAAATTTGAAGGGAAGTACATGATGGCGAAAGGTAGATTGAGAAAAGTGAGAGGTAATTATTAGAAGTTATTGTAGTTAATTAAATTCTTATCTATCATCAATATAAGTTGTTTATAAGTGGTCTATTTATTTTTTTACAATTATTCATTAGTGAGATTCACTTCATTAGTATATTGCAAACAATCTTGATTGGATAATGGTATGAATTGAATGATCTCAAAAAAATTGTCATTCATTAACATGGGATGGTGTTGCTTCAATGGTTAAAGAAGCTCATTGTAATGGATATTTGAATGTTACACCAATGGTAATTGATCTAGCATATGGTTTAAGAGGTAGAAAGGTACATATAAGTATATTTTTCATGACCCATATGTTTAATATCGACTCAAGAATAGATGCAAATAATTTTGACATGTTTGAAAAATCATAGGTCAAGCACCACAAAGATATATATGTACTACTATAGCCATAAATATTGCATAAAAAAGTTGGAGGAAATGAAGACAACTTGTGATTCTAGGATAACTTTAGTCTTTGAGGTCACATATTTTTTTTAGAAATGATATGCATTATCAACAATCTAAAAATTGATACTATGACATTTTGGATGATATATTTGAGTGTGACTTTAATTTCTTCAAACTAGTTCTATTTGTCATCAAATGGTATGGGCTATGAGTAAATCAAAATGATCCTAATAGAACTATTATAATGTTAGAATGAATGCTACTGATACTACATTGGGAGAGCATCCTAAGCATTGTAGAGTATTGATATGTTGCATTCATGAATGTGTTTGTCATTGATGTCAACATAACAATGTTTCTATTAGAGATTGGAAGAATAGCAGTCAGAGATCTTATGTTGCATAGTAACTAAGGGTTAAGTAATGCGTAGTCACAAAATGTTCCTGAGAGTGTCTTGATGACATGGTTAAGAGGATGAAGCCTGAATCAAAGATGCATAGAAGTTGTACCTAATTTATAGAGAGTAGTTTAGAAACATAGTATTGGAAAAGAAGTTCCTAATGCTTGTTTGCTAGATTAAATCTGAGACATAGCAAGAAGATGCATAGTCAGCTAGTGACAAAGGACAATCAGGTGGTGATGTTAGTGAGTGCACAAAACATAGAGTCATACATGTAAAATTTTGTATAGACAGTGAGTTGACAATGCTATTATAATTATAATTAATTATATATCTTATTTTAATTAATTGGGAAAGCCTTAAGGCCAAATCAAGGAATTATTATGAAGATATGGTATAAAGGAAAGATGTTCTCCTTGATTGTAAGAAGTATTAAGTATCTATTGTACAATTATATTTATGAAGTATGAAATTGAGCATAGTATTGATTGAATGTGTGTAAGCAATCCAAGGAATTATTGGATGCATAGTTCACGATCTGGTTACAAGATCTGAAGGAGCAGAAGTTTAGCTGACAAGACAAAGACAAAGGAAGGAAGTATAATTCAATTCTATTATTATATAAGAAATAATATAGAGATCATTTGGACTGTGGATTCATTGGTCTTGCCCTTTAAGTTGTTTGGGCAGTGGGTCTAGTTGTCTTCCACAACTCCTAACAAGGTTGGAATCTCCTATTAAGTTGTTGTTTTACATGATACTTAATAGCAAGAATCCTTTCAAACTCCTCTCTTGAAAAGTTGATATGCAATCAACTCTAAGATTCTAGGCAATCTTGTGACCTACTAGAATCCACTCAAGAGAAGATAAACTTGAGTGTTCATGAGTAGGCCTTTACTGGTTCGAACCAATTTTAGTTATGATGATCAATCTACTTGCTATTTCAAAATTAACCACAAAATATATATATATATATATATATATATATATATATATATTTTATTTTTTTATATGAATACAATCTAACAATGTAACTATATGAATCCCTATTTTAACCAACGGTTAGCAAAAAAAATAACAAAAATAGGGTAACAAGAAGTTTAAGTAAATAACTTGAAAAGTAAATTCCTAATGGACATAAGCCATGGAAAGAACAAGTCTATGAATTAAGGCTTTGAAAAGATCAATAGATAACCAATGAAAATAGGACCAACACTTCCTCAATTTCATTGATGCAATTTTCAATAGAAATTTAGTAACTGTAAGATGTTTCACTTTTCATCATATCACAAGGCCACAGAAAGTGCGCTCATGCAAGACAAAAGGCTATGTAGGAACAATAGGGTGATCTCTTCTCCAACTCGATATGTTAGAAAAATTTATAAACATATAGCAAATACTAGAAATAAAATATCACACAATCAAAATAACACAAAAAATTTATTACCTCAACTATATTCCATAAACATACATTCATGAAATATAACACACTTAGGCAAGAATCACTACACTCCAAATGTGAGCACCAATAGCATATATTATTGCATCAAAATAATGGTTTGAAATATATGTTAAATTTATGAATTTATAAGAAATCTTATCCTTAATTTGTGTTGAGAGTGAGAGATCCCTTTATGCAAACATATTCTTCTAAACTAATAAATCAAATCTATTTATGTACAAACTAACTCTCCTATTGGTGCTAAGTAGAACTCCATCCTATTTATATTATTAAATGGATGCATGAGCATTTACATGTGTTAAAAAAAAGAAAAGATGAGAAAATAAGAAGAAGAAAACCATTAGATGATGTTGGAGTCTCTAGAGGTTTCAAAAATAGAAGCTCAACCTTTTTTGGATGTTTGTGGGAGTTAAACTACCGTTAGAATGCATTTTTGGTGCATGGAAAGCTCTAAATTTGGAACTGGTAGTCAACTGTCAGCGCATCTCTAAATTTTTTAAAAAAATATGGCATACCTCAGAAGAAGTGCACCTCAAAAACAGCGCACCTGGTACACCTTGGAAGCTCGAAAGCTCAGAAGCTCAATTTGCCAAAAAATCAATGTTCTCAATTTTAAAAATTATTTTTGAGTCTTTCTTAGATGAGGTCTAAGAAAACTCTAATGTACTTATTTTTCCCCTTTTTGATGATTTATACCATCTTTATAGCCAAACACTTTCACAAGAAGCTCACCTCGGAAGCTCAATTTGCCAAAAAATCAAATTTCTTAGTTTTGAAAATAGTTTTTGGGTTTTTCTCAAATGAGGTTTGGGAGCACTCTAGTGTACTTATTTTTTCCTTTTTTAATGATTTATACCCTCTTTATAGCCAAACACTTTCGGAAGAAGCACAAATTGAAAGTTGATGCAGGAGCATCTAGAGGTATAAGGGCAATCCTGTCTCACCCAATAAAAATGTAATTAGAATTAATTTCTATTTCATGTGTTTTCATTTTTGGATACCCATTTGGGTCAAATAAAGGTTCCAACTCTCACAGTTCCACTATCAGTGTTCTAGGTTAGAGTATTTGAGCACCTTGGGATACGTGTAAATGCCAAAAAAATAGGAATATGTAATCGAGCCATAATTATAGTGGATTAGAAGGTGTAAATTAGAGGAAGTATTAAAATTATAATTTAGAATATTTCAAAAAAAGAATCAGGTCAAAAGGCTGCACAGTTTGAAAGTTATCGTAGTTTTTCAGTTTCTGGAGACCTCCTAAGAATGCTTCAAAGCCATTTTCAGGGCATTAAATGACCTTGAATAGGGCCAAAAATGGGGGACAAGAAGAGCCCATAGGGCTATAGAGCACTTCAAGAGCTTTCTAGAAATGTAAACGGTTCGTCAATCAGAGCTACGGTTCAAAAGTTATGCCTTTCGAAAGTTCAGCTACCATTTCTGAACTCTTCTAATTTTGCGCAGACTTCTAATGCAACTTCTGGAGCCTTCTATTTGGGAAGTGGGTGCCAAATAGCACTTTCTAGAATGTATTCCTAATCCTTAACCCTTCAGAGTCTATTTAAGAACATTTATGGCATTGTAAAAGGCAGTTCAGAGTGGAGTTTGAGAGGAAGTACTGGGCAAACAAATTATCTCTAGATTTATACTATTGTAAGCCCTTAGGGCATGTTTTGAAGTCTATTTTTTCTGTACTAAATGTATTAGCATATTTACATAGTTAATAAAGTTTTCCCTTTCCTGTTGTGTTCATTTTGTTATTTGGCTTGACCCCATCAAGTGGTATCAGAGTAAAGTATTCCTGAGTGTGTAGACAGAGTGCCGACTCTAACACAGTTTGCACCAGGACTGTGTGGTTATGGGTTTGAGTTAAGAAGATACCTCCATGAAGAGAGCATGGTGGAAGGGCCAGAGCTATTAATCTTGAGGAGGTTAAAGCCCTCTAAAGGGAGGTTCAAGTGTTGTAGGAGGAGTTCCGTAGAGGAACAAATGTTGCCATAGGCGACGAAAGTGAGGATGACAATGAAGAAGAAGAAATTGGACTGGAAGGGGAAGTTGAAGGGGAAGTTCTGAATTAGGTAGAGGAGAGGCTTTTTAGGGCCATTACTAAGTTTGGAAAAAGACCTACAATTGATGTGGGTGTATTTTCAAGAAATCTGAAACCAGATGAGTTGATCAACTAGATCAATGAACCAAAAGAGTACTTTGAGTATGAGGATATCAGGGATCCAGATAGGGTTAAGTTTGCAAAGGCAAAACTGAAAGGACATGCCAAAATCTAGTGGTAAGAGGTTCAATTGGAAAGAAATAGAAGAGGAAAAGATAAGATCACAAAGTGGGATCGCATGGTGGAAAAACTAAAGAAGCAGTTCATTCCTGTTGACTACGAGCTTGATTTGTTTAAGGAGATGCATGGGTTAAAGTAAGCAGGAAAATCAGTCTGAGAATATACAGAGGAGTTTTACTAACTTCTGATTAGAGCAGGGCATGTAGAAGAAAATAAGGAGAAGGTTTCTCGTTATATCAGTTGGTTATGACCTAGCATCCAAGAGGAATTAAGTATGGTAAGAATGACAAGTGTCGAAGAGGCATACTAGTTTGCCCTACAAGTTGACAAGAAGATAAATAAAATGTTTGAAGGGAGACAAAGAGGGTGCGGTCAAGGAGGAAGGGGTAGTGGTAGGTCATTTGGAGGCCAAAATGAGACCCAAAAGAAAAATGAAGATGTGGGTACTAGTAGGAACTAGAGGAACGAGGATTTCAACTACTCTCATGATCAAAACTTTGGAGGAAGAGGTAGAGGACATGGACGAGGAAGAGGAGGCTTTCATGGTACCTATTTCCATTGCAATGAAGAAGGTCATCATGCCTTTGAATGCCCTCAACGACAAAGAAGGATAGATAGGAGAGCTGAGGGTCAAGCTAGGGTTGCTCATGTGGATGAGGATGCACAGTCATCACATTCAGAGGATGTAGAAAGAGAAGAGACCTTAGTGAATGAAAAGGTCCTACTAAGTGGTGAAATTGAACTAGGACAAAGGAGGAGTTTATTTTGTACTAGGTGCAAGTGTGAGGATAAATGTTGTGATGTGATTATTGATGGTGGTAGCACTGACAACTTGGTATCAGAGGAGATGGTCTCTAAGCTGAAGCTCAAGAGGGAGAAACACTTCCAACCCTATTAGATCGCTTGGGTGAAGGATGATCATAAGGTCCTGGTAAGTGAACAATGTTTAGTGAAGTTCAAAATTGGGAGTTACCATGATGAACTTCTATGCGATGTTATTCCAATGGATGTCTGCCATCTATTTTTGGAAAGACTGTGGCAGTTTGATAGGCATGCAGTACATGATGGTCATGCAAACACATACTCTCTGACAAAGGATGGAGTTTACCACAAACTGAAGCCCATGAAAAAGGAAGGTGAAAAAGTATGTAGCAGTGCTAGAATTTGTCTTTTTGATGGAAGAAAGTTTTTAGATGGCATGAAACATTAGTTTATGTGCTATTCTTTGATTCCTAGAAAAGATAAGGAAGGTAGTAGTGAAATACCACTTGAAGTTTCAAATTTACTAAGTGAATTTCAAGATATCATTTTTGATAATGTTCCAGAAGGATTGTCACCAGTCAAGAAAATTAGTCATCAGATAGATTTAATCCCTAGAGCTAGTTTGCTTAATAAGGCTACTCATAGGATGAATCCTACTAAAACTAAGGAGCTAAATAGACAAGTTTAGGAGCTACTGAAGAAAGGTTCGATTCGAGAGAGCCTGAGTCCATGTGTAGTTCCTGCAGTACTGGCACCAAAAAAAGATGGAGAGTGGAGAATGTGTATGGAATCTCGAGCTATAAATAGGATAACCATTAAATATCAGTTTCCTTTGCCAAGAATAGATGATCTTATGGATTGCTTGAGTGGAGCTCAGTACTTCACAAAGATAGATCTCAAAAGTGGCTATCACCAAATATGGATATGAGAGGGAGATGAGTGGAAAATTGCCTTCAAGACCAAGGAGGGTCTTTATGAGTGGCTAGTCATGCCCTTTGGATTGACAAACGCCCCAAGCACCTTCATGCAGCTTATGAATGAAGTACTTAAGAAGTTCTTGAGAAAATTTTTTATTGTCTATTTGGATGATATTTTAATTTTCAGAAAGACTTTGGAAGAACATTTATTGCATATTCGTAGTGTCCTTGAAAGGTTGAGGGAAGAGAAACTGTTAATTAATCTGAAGAAGTGTATCTTTACAAAAAGGGAGTTAGTCTACTTGGGGTTTGTTATATCACCTGAAGGTCTTAAAATGGATCCAGAGAAGGTAGAAGCCATCTTGGAATGACCTACTCCAAGGTCTGCTATTGAGGTGAGATCATTTCATGGTCTAGTTAGTTTTTATAGGAAATTCATTAAGAATTTTAGTGGCATATGTGCACCCCTGACTGACACAATAAGAGGGGATAGAAAAGAGTTCAAATGGACTGTGGCAGCTGCGAGAAGTTTTGAATTGCTGAAGAAGAAGGTAATAGAACAACTTGTGTTGGCACTTCTAGATTTTAGAAAGGTGTTCCAGGTGGAGTGTGATGCTAGTTGTAGTGCTATTGGAGCTGTATTGAACCAAGAAGGTAAGCCTATTGCATATTTTAGTGAAAAATTGAATGACACAAAAAATAAGTATTTTGTTTATGATCAAGAGTTCTATGCAATAATTCAGGCCTTAAATAAATGGAGGCATTATTTATTGCCAAAGGAATTTGTTTTATATATTGACCACTAGGCATTATAGTACCTAAATAGCCAAGGTAAATTGAACCAACAACATATGAAGTGGGTAGAGTTCTTGTAGAGCTATACATTTGTGTTGAAGCATAGAAGTGGAAAATCTAACAGGGTTGCAGATGCATTAAGTAGGAGACAGTCTTTGCTTATAGTAATGCAAGTTGAAGTAGTTGGGTTTACTAAACTCAAGAATTTATACCCTAAGGATCTTGATTCTGCTGAAGCATGGAAAGCTTGTAAAGAACTTGTTGCTTTAGACAGAACTAAGTGGTTAGACTATCTGATTCAGGATGGTATGTTGTTCAAGGGCAGTCAATTGTGTATTCCAAGGAGTTCCATGAGAGAAAATTTGATTAAGGAGAAACACAGTGGAGGGATGGAAGGAAATTTTGGTCGAGATAAGACCATTGCCATTCTTAGAGAACATTATTTTTGGCCTTAGATATCACAAGATATGAAGAAGTTTGTATAGAGTTGTAAGATTTCTCAAGTGGCCAAGAGGGATTTAGTCACAATACTGGACTTTATCAGCCATTGCCTATTCCATCAAAGCCATGGGAGGACATAAGTATGGATTTTGTTCTTGGATTGCTAAGGACACAAAGGGGTAATGACTCAATATTTGTGGTGGTTAATAGGTTCTCCAAAATGGTACATTTCATTCCATGCCATAAAACTCATGATGTTGTCCATATTGCAGACTTGTTTTTCAGAGAGGTGGTAAGACTGCATGGCCTCCCAAAGAGTATTTTTTTGACAGAGACACTAAATTTGTGGGGTATTTTTGGAGAACATTGTGGAAGAAGTTGAGAACAGACTTGAAATTCAGTTCCACACATCATCCGCAGACTGACGGCTAGACAAAAGTGGTAAATAGAAGTATGGGCAATTTGCTGAGATGTTTAGTTGGGGATAAGCCTAAGGGATGGGATTTGATTCTATCACAAGAAAAATTTGCTTACAATAACTCTATAAATAGGAGTACTGGTAAATCACCATTCCAAATTGTATATGGAAGTAATCCAAGGATTGCACCAGAATTGAGGAAGATGGAGCAAGGGGAGAGGACAAGTGCTAAAGCAGAAGAGTTTGCTGAACATATTAAGTGCCAACATGAGGAGGTCCAAGCACACATTATCAAGATGAATCAACAGTATAAAGCTAGGGCTGATCAAAGGAGAAGACATAAGGAATTCCAAGTAGGGGATCTAGTCATGGTACACTTAAGAAAAGAGAGATTTCCAATCGGTACTTACAACAAGCTGAAGATGGAGAAATTTGGCCCCAGCAAAATTCTGAAGAAACATGACTCAAGAAATGCATATGAGGTGGAGTGGCCAGATGGAATTCACATTTCTCCTATCTTCAACATTACAGACTTAACAGAGTATCATGATGATGGTTCAGATGAGGAGTTGATGTTAGAGTCATGTCCAATTCCTGCTTCTAAGAAGGAGGAGATAGAAGACATTCTAGATCATCGTGTGGGCAGGAGTACCAGAAATAGGCAGCATGAAGAGTATTTGGTTAAGTGGAAAGGTCGATCAATCAAGGACTTAACTTGGATATTAGCAGCTGAGGTTTCCCATTTGGGATTTCCTCTACCATCTATAAAGTGACAGGGTCACTTTTCAATCTACTTTGGGTGTCTGATGCAGGAGCATCCAGAGGTATAAGGGCAATCCTGTGTCACCTAAAAAACTGTACTTAGACTTAGTTTTTGTTTCATGCATTTTCATTTTTGGATACCTATTGGGGCCAAATAAAGGTTCCAACTCTCACAGTTTCACTATCAGTGTTCTAGGTTAGAGTATTATAGTACCTTGGGATACGTGTAAATGCCAAAAAAATAGGACTATGTAATTGAGCCATAATTATGGTGGATTATAAGGTGTAAATTGGAGGGAGGATTAAAATTATAATTTAGAATATTCCAAAAAAAGAATCAGGTCAAAAGGCTACACAGTTTGAAAGTTATCACAATTTTTTGATTTTTGGAGACCTCCTACGAATGCTTCAAAGTTAGGTTTAGGGCATTAAATGACCTTTAGTAGGGCCAAAAAATGGTGGACGAGTGAAGCTGGTCCATAGGGCTATAGAGCACTTCGAGAGCTTTCCAAAAATATAAACGGTTCATCAATCGGTGGTACGATTCAAAAGTTATGCCTTCTGAAAGTTCGGCTACCATTTTTGGACTCTTCTAATTTTGCACCGACTTCTAATGCGACTTTTGGAGCCTTCTATTTGGGCGGTGGGTGCCAACTAGTACTTTCTAGAATCTATTCCTAATCCTTAACCCTTCAGAGTCTATTTGAGAACATTTATGGCATTGTAAAAGGTAGTTTGGAGTGGAGTTTGAGAGAAGGTACTGGGAGAAAAAATTATCTCCAGATTTATACTATTGTAAGCCCTTAGAGCATGTTTTGAAGTCTATTTTTGTTGTACTGAATGTATTAGCATATTTACATAGTTAATAAAATTTTCCCTTTCTTGTTGTGTCCATTCTATTATTTGGCTTGACCCCATCAAAAGCTCAGAAGTTCAGAAGCTGAATTCACCGAAAAATCAAAGTTCTCAATTTTGAAAACAATTTTTGAGTTTTTCTCAAATGAAGTTTGAGAGAAATCTAGTGTACTTATTTTATTTCTTTTTAATGATTTATACCCTATTTATATCCAAACACTTTCATACATTTGAACTCCTTTATCTAAAATCCCAAGGCACTCATAACTCCTTTGAAGGTGAAGGTTACTAGCTTAGGTGGGATCTCTATTGCTACTAATAATGAAGATTCTATGAAAATTTTCACATTCTATTATTTGGCTTGACCCCATCAAAAGCTCAAAAGTTCAGAAGCTGAATTCACCGAAAAATCAAAGTTCTCAATTTTGAAAACAATTTTTGAGTTTTTCTCAAATGAAGTTTGAGAGAACTCTAGTGTACTTATTTTATTTATTTTTGATGATTTATACCCTATTTATATCCAAACACTTTCATACATTTGAACCCCTTTATCTAAAATCCCAAGGCACTCATAACTCCTTTGAAGGTGAAGGTTACTAGCTTAGGTGGGATCTCTATTGCTACTAATAATGAAGATTCTATGAATTTTTTTTTGTTATGTTCACTTCATGTATTATGAAGTCCATTCTAATTTTTCATAGTTCTGACACCCCGTACTTTTCCAATCACAGACTAGGACTTGATCTAAACTCAAGAAGAGTTCCAAAAATGACCTAGGCCCTAGACTAGGGGTCTAGGAAACAAATATTTTACTAAGGGGCCCCCATTTCTAAGAGAAATGGGGCGTGTATTGTGAAACCACAAAAAATAGCCCCAACAAAAGGAAGAAATAACAGAGGCATTTCTTCATTAGTAAATATTTATCTAACATGTGTCAAATAATAACTAAATTCTAAACACTTCAAATAGTTTTCAAGTTCCTTGATAGTCAAAACTTTAGAATCTCAAATCTTCAAGCTCAATGTATACATAGTGTATTCATTTCCTTTGACATTTCAAGACATAATCTATCATGAGTTTGTGGCAACTTGGAAACAATCCTCTACTCCATTGGTTCATTCATCATGAATTCTTGCAGATCATGTGTATCAATCACTGTCTAACCAGATGAGAGAATCCATTTTGAGAGCTCTTAATGGGTTATCACTTTTCTTTTGAGGTCCTTAGTAATCTCTTTTGATTTTTCTTCAAGGAGCTCACATGTTTCCATTTGTTTCTTCCATGAAGCAATTTGTATAGATATTGGATAGCCATTTTGGAGTGCATATCCCTATTGTTAGATTACCTTTCTAAGACCATTTGGAATCTTTCATTCTTAACACCATCATTTTTTGTTTCCTTTCTGTACCTTAACCACACTTAGACTATGTGGCCAAGGCATTGGTGTCATTTCTCAAATTCCTTCTTTAGTTGAAAACCTTTACATTTCTCATTTACGAACTTTATGGAAACTCTCATGCCAAATAATGACCTTAGCAATTCCTTGAAAAAAAACCTTTCATTTGAATTGATAGGCTTCAGAATATCCCTCACTACTATCAACTTTGATTTGAAAACACCAAGATATTCAATCTTTAGAATTTTAAAGTGTTGAGAACTATTGATCTGCAACTCTAATTTCAAGACTATAATTCCTCTACAATTGCAAGTAGTGTCCATTCTCCAATTGGTACAAGAACACAATAATCTAAATGCTTTGACAAAGAAATACCTCTTCCTAAAAGTTGAAACCATAAGGAGTGATTTATGAAATGCATCAAGAATGAGTCTTGATTGCACCTAATGCCCAGACTGACACAACTGAAAAAGAAAAAGAAACTAAAAGAAACTAAACCCCAAAAAAAAGACTTGACTCAAAGAAAACTAACACCAAACTAAAAAGACTAAAAAAAACTAATAAAAAAAACAAAAACAAAACCTTATATACAAAAAATCTTGAATATTAAGAATTTGGGGTTGTTGTTAGTAGATTTTTTATTATGTGCAATAGTAATGAACCACCCCATATGGTTCTAAAAAATGCTGACTTGCCTTTGTACCTAGAAAAATAAATTTTTGGCAATCTTGGTTCAAATCTCGGGCACAAATCACACAAAATCAGAGGTTGTGGTAACTCTCCATGACCATGATTAATCTAGAAACAAGTTCTCTTAAATTTAGCATCATATTCAAATTGAAAATCATTGAACTAAGAGGGATAATGGAAATATATCACCTGATCTAGTGAGTCTCCTACCATAGGGTTACACTCACACATTGTAATCTCTCCTTTTGGTGGTCATATCTCATGGTACACAACATCACACACACATAGAAACACTTTAGGTTCCTTCAAACTAGAAAAATCAATCATCAACCCTTCTTTCAAATTACAAGATTCATTAATATCATTGATCAAGATGTTGTTTGCTTCATATCCCAAAGAAGCTTGTTCAAAAACATACTTTCTCTTCGTGATATGAATATTAGGATTTAACTGTGTGATTTTGAGTCAAACTCAATGACCCATGTTTCATGAGTCGTGATTCAACATGAATCCATCTCTCATGAGAATAAATGGAACACTTGGCACTCATTGGATCTAGGTCATCACCCCTGTGAGCATCACCTAGATCCAATGAGTGCCAAGTGTTCCATTTATTCTCATGAGAGATGGATTCATGTTGAATCACTACTCATGAAACATGGGTCATTGAGTTTGACTCAAAATCACACAGTTAAATCCTGATATTCATATCACAATTTGACTAGCTGTGGAAATTATCTCCTACTTATCAATACTTTCTCTTCATTATGACCTCCCAAGCTAACAAGAAATTTGGACAACTTTCTTTTGAATGGAACCCATATGGATGGATTCTACATGACTCAATTATTGCATGGTTTGATATATGTGTAGAATACTCCCAAATAGACATTTCCTCTATAGAGCTAGAGACCAAATTGAGCATTCTATCTATCTCTTCCAATGACATATTTGGTTTTGAAGGAGGTATCTTATCATTATTGAATGGGGAATCAATATCACAATAGGAAGCATCAGTATCTTTTTCTTGATGACTTCCTGATTCAAAAATCTTACCAACCTTAGGATCTTCTACATTTACATTACTTTGCAACTTCATGGAGTTTTGGAACTTCAAAATTTTCTACATTCTCAAAATTTCTTCGCATAGCCACACTTATTGCAACATTAACACTTAGAAGAATTTCTTTATTGAATGGAAGCACAAACTCCTCTTGATCATCTTCAACATTTTGTTCTCTTGTAGATTTATCATATGATTCAAACATCATTGCACTAAATTGCAAAGATTGTTCCTCCATGATTTGGGGAGGTTGATCTGAAACATCATTGTACCCATATCCATTTTCACTTGGACACATACTTGTAATACCATTATTCTCATTGTTGATGTTACTATAAGGGCCACAATTTCTGCTTTGATTTTGAGAATAATTGTTTTGGGTAGCAAGTTGTCTTGGATGATTGCCTTGATTTCTTGAGGAATTCAACTTTATTTTGATGAGTTCATTGAATAAAAGAGACATCATCTCCTTCATGGCCTTAAACTCTCTAGCTATATTATTCTTAAGTTTAGCAAGTGGAGAAGTCTTTCGCTCAAAGAATATAGTCTTTTGGGGCTCATACCCTGAGTATGTAATTATTGACATTGGAGTAGTTATAACTTGCTTTGTGAATGTAACAACCTCTTTGAAGACCTTTTCAATGGTATCAATGTCTTTGGGTGAGAGCCTTCTTAGAAAAATAGAAGTTAATGAATCCATTGTTCCAAAATAAATTTGGATGATAGCCTCGCATGGTACAGTGTATGGAAACTCCATTCTTTGATGCAATTTATATAAGTGATGATTAAATTGTGAAATAGTCTCTTGGGGATCCCTCTTAATTGAGATGAACTAATGGTGTAGGATAGCTAGATCGATATAGATCCTGAGTTATTCTAGAAACTTGCTCTCAAAAGAGTTCCAATCCCTTATTGATGCTAGTGGTAGGTTGAGGTACCAATTGAATGTCATTTCCCCCAAAGTGTAAGGAAAAAGGCAACATACCATGTCCATATGCTTAATCTAATTTCAATTACAAATCTCCTTGAAAATTTTAATACGATCTTCTGCTATTTGTGATTCTCCATAGATGAACCATGGACAATTTTTTAAAGGATTTTTGGGCAAGTCATGCAATGGACCAGTTAGATTCAAAGGTGAAATTTAGGCATTGAAGAAAGACATGGTGCATAATGATGGGAATGTGTGAAGTAGAATGTAGAGAAGGCAGTGATGATGTAATTTGTAATGTGAATGGGTAGGGTTCTTGGTATCCCTTTATCACTGTGATGCTTGTGAAAGTGACTGAGTTCTAGGAACTTGTGTTTATTCTAGAAAAGCGCACCTCTAAAAAAGCACACTTTCTCAAAATAGAGCACCTTGTGAAAATTTGTTGACTTGGATTTTTTTTGAACTTCCAAAAATTGTAGAATTTTTAAATAAAAACTTTGGTTTTTTGAGTTGAATAGTTTTCAGGCCCTCCTTCTAGCACCACTTTTGTTGGGATTAAGTTAGTATTTCCATTAGTGAAAACTTATCCATATCAATATAGCTATTGAGATTAGCACTTAATTTCCTACAATCATTGAGCTTTCTAGTGTTAACCAAGCTTCAAAGTGTTTAGCAGTTTACACTGAGTAGATAGTGGCTACCGAGTGAATACAAGAAATGTGAAGATTAGTAGTGTCTACTGAGCTTCACAGTGTTTACCGAGTAGTAAGTTTGTGTCATGGAGATTCAGTGTAAATTGAGCATTGGAAGAAGTAGTGTTTACCAAGTGAAGCAAGGTAAACTCAGTGTGTAGTATCTACTCTGTGACACTACATCTATCGAGTCACCAGTGGTTGTCTAGTTTAGAACTATATCGAGTGATTAGTATGGACTGATCTTTCACTTCTACCAAGTAATGTAATGAGCCGAGTATCAGAAGGTCACCGAGTTAGTTAAGTGAACTCAAGTTATTTACTACTGGGTTGACTTTGTAATGTATTGTTTATTTATATTTTGGCTAACCTTGCAATTTTGTAAATTTGAAGGGTATATTTGTAAGATGTATTGTAAGATATTGAGATAGAGAAGTAATGTGAAGTGATTTTTGAGAAGTGCATCTAAAGGATTATCAACAGTAGTTTAAGGAATACAACAAGGTCAATATAGAAGAAAAAAAGTTATATCCATCACATAAGGTGATTAGTGCATAAAGGATCTTATCAGAAATTAGTAGTATGTAGATCCCCTACTTCATCTTAATAGATGAATCAGTTTCTAAAATCTTTTAACAAGGTAGACTTAATAGTCTTTGTATAAATCTCCTAACCAAGTGCATACTTCATTGTATGTTTGTAAATCCTCTAACAAGGTGGACCTAGCAGTCCTTTGTGCTCCTAATAGGGTAGATCACTAGAAGTGAATGTAAGCCTTAATAGGCCAACTTTATGCTACAGTATTGAAGTTTTGTGGGTACTATCCCCACCCCAATTTTACTTTCTATTTGAAAAGTTTCTAGGTCACCAAAACATTGTGCTCTTTTGTGTAATGAATGTTTTATCTTTTAGTATTAATGTATGTAGTAGCATAGATGGATTTATGGTGAACATAAAAGGAAGAATTTTAAAAGTTACTGATTCACCCCTCCCCTCTTAGTAACTTGTCATATCTTGAATATTTCCAACAATTGGTATCAGAGCCTTATGGTTCTTAGGATAAAAGTTTGATAGCTTGAGCAAAGATCTAAGGACAAATGGAGATATTCATACTTGACAAGAAAATTGAAAATGAAAAGCTAGATCTGGAGATGACCATAGCTCAACTCAAGGAAGAAAAGGAGCATCTTTCCCAATCCCTGAAAAGAAGGAAGGAACTTGCAAGACAAATGAATGACCATCAGTATGTTGAAGAAAAGATTGAAGACCTTTTCCCTTCAAGCAGTTCAGATGAAGCTAATGAGGCAATCAAAGAACTCCTAGCAAAGAATGGCTCTCTGCAAGAAGAAGTAAAAAAACTCAAAAGAGAACAAGAAATTCAATCAATTAGGCTATGCAAGATTTTGGAACAAATAAATAAGGCAAATGAAGACTTGGAGGCAAGAAACAATGAAGAACATAATCAATCCAATCAGGATGAAGACCTCATTGATCAAATCCCTGGAGCATAAGAAGAAATTAGAATTCTCAAGCACAGAACAAAAGAATAAGAAGTGATATAAATTATGAAAGGGAAATTAATGAAAGAATAATGAGAGAACTGATATTTGAAAAAAAAATCATTGAAAAATTGAAGAATGACCTAAATGCTAAAAAAAAATCAATGAGAGAATGTTGAAATTACAAGAAGACATGAATCAACTGAATTAGCAAAATGAGCAGAATCTTCATAGGCAAAACGGTAAAGCAGGACTTGGATATAATGAAGAACAAGGTGAATCTTCCAAGCAAGGTGAAAAATGGAATCAAGAACCCTCATGCAATCATTATGGGAAAATTGCTCATACATCAAACAAATGCTGGAGCAATGGAAAAGCAAAATTCAATGAAAAGTGCTATAACTGCAATCAACATGGTCATAAAGCTAACGAATGTAGGAAGAAATGAAAATTTGAAGGTAAATGTCACAAATGGAAAAAAATGGTCACAAGGCATCTCAATGCAGATCCAAATCATTCAATCTAGCTGAACTACTTGTAAAAGCAATATTTGGATGGGACTACAATACTTGGTGTAGATGTCATTATTGTGGGGAATATGGACATAGTGGCATAAATTGTGCAAGGCATCACCTAAGAAAGAAGGATAACACTATAAGGTGTTACAAATGCACTAAACTCGATCATATAGCTAAAAATTGCATGAATATAGGCAAAGTTGAAGATGAAAAGAAAGCAAGGGCTGACAACATAAGGAAACAAATGAGGTAGCAATGGATTCCTAAATCTATTGAGAGTACAAGCTCAAATAATGGAAGTGAAGTCACTCAAGAAGTGGGTGACTCCATCCCCTCAAACTAAATTCCTAAGAATTTGTTGGAGCTATACTCAGCAAGAAAATCATAAGTAGTTCCAAGAAATATGAGGAATACAAATGATCCAATCAGTATTCTAGATACACTAGGATCATAAAAAGGTTATCTTTCGCTGAGTTGCATTAGACTCCACCAAGGAAAGTTGGTTAAAAGACCTTACCAAGTGAGGTTAGGAACTTTGGTTTGTCTTTTGAGTTGATACTCTTGCCGAGTTAGGTCAGTGGATGACAATTTGTCACACACTATGTCATTATGGAATTGAGCATTTATGAAATTTTCTCAACAAAAAGGGACAATTTTGACTTCATTTTTTATTGCATTCATAGTATTCAAAGAGCAAAGCAATTTGAAAGAGCATTATAGTGTTTTTGAGTGATTTAGTAGTGATATCTTCACAAATTTTATCATCTACTGAGCAACTATGGCATCTACCAGTGGAAGCAGCACTAAACCAAAGAAGGGTTCCAAAATGCTAGTTAAGGGTGTTGAATGGAAAGCACCAAACTTCAAGATTGTTCTAGCCATTGTTGAATCACTTGATCCTTATGGTGCTCAGTCACAAATCCTGCCAAAGGTACTCCTAATTAAGGACATAAGAACTCATTTTAGATGTTCTATTCAAGAATTAGGGGCATTAGCAATGGATACTACCCTAGCTGAAATGTGTGTTGATGGAGTTTTGAAACCCGAGCATAAACATTTGGAAGCTAAAGGATTAATTCATATCCCTCACATGCCTTGAAATTTCCAAGTAAAATGGATAAGTTACATATTGAGTCAATTCTACAATGGTCAATTATGGTTGGAGCAACCCATTCTAATTACAAAGAATATGATACACAAGGTTATGGGTTTGACAATACTAAGCAAAGCTAAGACAACCAAAACATTAAGTCAGGAGGAATTGCAAAAGAAAATCCTAGCTGAGTGGGATGGTAGAGGTTTGAAAATAAACAATGTCACTAACATAGAGCTTAGGTTTGGCATCCATATAATTACACATAAGATCTACAGCTTGAGTTAGTCAAATAGTGTTCCCTATGAAGTAGTTGACGTAGCATACAAGGTTATAAAGAAGAACCTTCAATTTGATTTGTCAGATGTATTACTAAAGCGACTGAACAAAAACATTGAAAGTGTGAAGACTTCCAAGAAAAATTCCTTCAAGTTTGGTTCATTACTTATCTGTTTATTCTTTTATGCTCAAAAATTCTTTCCATCTAAGGGCATAGCCATATGGAGAAAAGACACCCCTTTCCTTTATTAGATAAATGAATTTATTGAAGAAATGGGTAAAATTTTTGAATTGGTGTTGGATAATTATTTTGAGGCATTCAAGGAGAAAATGAAAAACAAATTCTAAATCCCACCCAAGCTTGTAGAAGACTACAAGGATGACATATGCTTCATGGTGGACTATGATAGAGTGTACATTCAAGCAGTCATACCAAGAGTGGCATGGGTAAAACCATTGCCTTATGAAATTAACATTGATGAAGCTGGAGACATCATTGAGGCATTAGTAAATGAGCCAACCAATCCAAATCTTCTTTCATTTGGAACTTATGAGGAAGCCAAGAAGAGGATAGAGCTTAGCATTAAGATTCCTCAAGCTCTTAGCTAAGGCAATAAGAGAATTTCCAAATTAAAGATAGCTAAATATCCTCTAATGCTTACTAAGGGCAAGGGTGAAGATGAAGAGGAGGAATATGAAGAAGAAGAAGAAGAATTAGAGAAAGAGGAACCAAAAAGGAAGAAAGGTAAGGTGATTATCACAAAACCTTAGAAGAAATCAACTGTAGTGTTCTCCAAGAGAACAAGGAAAGGTAAAAGTGAACCAGTATTCATTCACTCTCCACCTACATTTGAGGAAAGGATGAAACAACTAAGAGTTGGAGTAGGAATTTGTAACTTCAAAGTTCTAAAATATGAGACTCAGACTCCAACTAAGAAAAAAGAGATTGAGGACTTAGTCATGGAGAAGATGGGTATTTGGAAATACTCCACTACACAAATTCAACCTCAATTCCATGTAAATCTTTTGGCCAAAATCAAATTCAGATGAGAGAATATGGTGCAAACTGTAAAAGACATTTATGAACAACAGTTGAGACAGTTAGTATCAAATCTAACTAATGCAAAAGTGAAGAAGGCAATAAAAGAGCATGAAGATAGAATGATTCTAAAGCTTAACATATGTTTTATATTAATGAATAACATAGAATCAGTGGTTAAGCATGCCTCATACATCTGGAGAGATGTATATCATCTAAACAAGCCATCAGATGACACTATTGTAATTAAAGATGATGATAGTGATGATGATGATGATTACAACACTCCTTCCATCTTAGTTACTATAGGAGAATTGCATGCTCTAATGCAGGAGAAGGAAGAAGAAGAGAAGGAAGAAGAAGGAAAGGAGAATGAAGTAGAAGAGGAAGAAAAGGATGAAGATGATCTAGTCATAATTGTAGCAGAAGAAATTGCATCTCTTCCTCACACTCCACCACATACTATCACATATGTGGAGATAGCTTCTAATAATGAGATTGTGAGCACAATAGTAACATCAATTGCTCAATATTCACTAGCCACCTGCTAGCTCCAAGTGTCTATAATGGAAGTGTTAAGAACTTCATCTACTAAGCTGACTATTACTTCTTCAGCTATCGAGTTGGCTCCCTCTACTCCTACATCATTAGTAAGTCCATTAGTAAGTTCTAAAATTTTCTCTTCATGAATTCTAGTAAGCTCTACAGTTTTATTTTCATTAGCATTGTCTGCATCTACTTCGATTCTAGTTAGTTCAGACATTTCTATGGGTATTCTATTGAGTGTGGCACCATTTTTGGGAAGTGTTTCATTTTTTGACTCGGTTAGTACTCCTAGTCTTATCCCATTTTTCACTGCTAGCCCTTCTATCTCCACTATTGTGTCTATTCCAAAGGTCAAACTAGTAATCACTGAAGTAAAACAAAGGCAACCATTGAAACTTCTAATCACTGGAAAGGAAATTGAAGAAGACATTGACTTAGACATAAAGATAGTAATATCTAAGATTGACTATGAGACTACGACTATTGAAGAAATGAGGTTAGCCAATCAACTCATAGAGAAGAAAGCTACATAGAAGCAGTTAAGGTCTAAAAAGGATAAGGAGTATAGAATAATTGAAAATGCCAAGAATATAATCACAGAAGCTTAAGGTGTTGAAGTGGATTCCATTCAACATATTTTGATTTAGTTAGAAGAGGCTGTACAAAAATATAATGAGGACTCCTTTGGACAAGAGAAGATAATTGAACAGGCTAAAAAGAAGTTTGATAACAAGGTGCTAGAGTATATTTTTTAGTAGATAGCAATCAAACAAGTTGAGTTGTCCACATTTTTGGGTAATTTTGAAAATTATTTTAATAATGTAGTGCCACTTTTTGCCAAACTTTGTGATGTTTCCAGTTTTACCAATGAAATAAAGGAGAAGCTAAATAAGATTGATGTTGACATGAAATCTAGTGCATCAAAGTTGTAGGTTGACCCCTCTTCTAGCTCCTCTCATCACACCAAGGTGAAATATTTGGCAGAAGTGCAAGCAGAACTTCTAAGAGAAGATGCAAGAATAAAGAAAACTTGATTGATATTCAAAACATGATCTTGCCAATAATGGATACAATGCAAAAACATATTTCTCATTGCAAGATATTGGTCCAAGATCAGAACTTCTTAGTGGCTAATCACATGATCAAATTATCAGTAGAAGTTCAAATTGCTCTCTCCACTTGTCAAATTTTCCAAGAGAATTTGGATACCTCATTTGCCCTCATTCTCAAGGTACATCAAGAATTTATCTCTCATTTTGGTGTAACTATATAGATAGTATATGTCGCCCTTTGGCATTACTATCAAAAAGGGGGAGAGATATTAGTATAAGAAAAAGGGGAAACACTGTACATAAGAAGAGATTTTAGTATAAGTGAAAGGGGGAGATAGCACTCAATAGAGTCAGCATGTATATGTGTATAGCTCTGTACATAAGTATCTTTGTATACACATTATGTGTCATCAAGGAGATATATGTAGGAATGTATATGCAGTAGCTTTATAAAGATTAATTTTAAAAAACAAAAATTTAGTGAGTTAGTTTATGTACATATGTTTTGGCTTACAAGTATTTTGTGACTAATGCCAAAGGGGGAGATTGTTGGCATTAAGTTAGTATTTCCATTAGTGACAACACTTATACATATTAGTATAGCTACCGAGCTCAACACTTAATTTCCTACAATCATTGAACATTCTAGTGTTAACCAAGCTTCGAAGTGTTCAACATTTTACACCAAGCAGATAGTGGCTATCAAGTGAATACAGGCAATGTGAAGATCAGCAGTGTCTACTAAGCTTCACAATATTTATTGAGCAATAATTTTGTGTCATGGAGATTCAGTGTAAACTGAGCGTTGGAAGAAGTAGTGTTTACCAAGTGAAACAAGGTAAACTTAGTGTGCAGTATCTACCGTGTGACACTACATCTACTGAGTCACTAGTGGTTGCTGATTTTAGAACTACATCGAGTGATTAGTATGGACCAAGCTTTCACTTCTACTAAGTGCATGATGATACTGAGTAATGCAGTGAATGCTGAGTGTCAGAAGGTTATCAAGTCAGTTTAGTGAACTCGAGTTATTTACTATTGGGATGACTTTGTAATGTATTGTTTATTTTTATTTTGGCCGACCTTGTAGTTTTGTAAATTTGAAGGGTATATATGTAAGATGTATTGTAAGATATCGAGATAGAGAAGTAATGTGAATTGATTTTTGAGAAGTGCATGCAAATGATTATTAGTAGTAGTTTAAGGAATACAACAAGGTCAAAACAGAAGTAGAAAAGTTATATCCATCACATAAGGTGATCAGTGCATAAAGTATCTTATCAACAATCAGCTGTAAGTAGATCCACTACTTCATCTTAATAAGGTAGACTTAACAATCTTTGTATAAATCTCTTAACTGAATGCATACTTCATTGTATGTTTGTAAATCCTCTAACAAAGTGGACCTAGCAGTCCTTTGTGCTCCTAATAGGGAAGATCACTAGAAGTGGTCAATGTAAGCCTTACTGGGCCAACTTTATGCTATAGTATTGAAGTTTTGTGGGTACCATCCCCACCCCAGTTTTACTTTCTATTTGGAAGGTTTTTGGGTCACCAAAACATTGTGTTCTTTTGTGTAATGAATGTTTTATCTTTTAGTATTAATGTACGTAGTAGCATAGATTGATTTATGGTGAACTTAAAAGGAAGAATTTTAAAAGTTACTAATTCACACCTCCCCTCTTAGTAACTTGTCATATTTTGAATATTTCCAACAACTTCTATTGAGATATCATTGGATGCTTAATGATAGGAATCCTTTTGAACTCCTCTCTTGAAAAGTTGAATTGGGATTAACTCCAAGGTTCTGGGTGATCTTGCGACCTACTAGAATCTTCTTAGTCGAAGGTAAATGTGAGTGTTCATGAGGAGGCTTTTGTTGGTTTGAACCAACTTTAGATAAGATGATCAATCTACTTGTTGTTTCAAAATTAACCACAGAAAAAAAAAAGATATGTTTTTTAGTATTTTCTATTTTTAAATGAATGTAATCTAACAATGCAACTCTATGAATTCCTATTTTAACCAAGGGTTAGAAAAGCCAACAACAAAGATAGGGTAACAAGAAGTTTAAGCAAATGACTTGAAAAGTAAATTCTTAACAAACATAAGCCACAAAAACAACATGTTTGTGAGTTAAGGCTATGAAAAGATTTATAGGTAAGTAATGAAAATAGGAGTAACACTTCCTCAATTCCACTGATGCAATCATCGATGGAAATTCAATAACCATAAGATGTTTCACTTTTCATGAGATTGCAAGGCCACAAAAAGTGTGCTTACACAAGACAAAAAGCTATGCAAGAACAATACGATGATCTCTTCTCTAACTTGGTACGTCAGTGGAATATGTAAATCCATAGTGAACACACTAACTAAAATATTGCATAATCAAAATAAAAAAATAAAACTATTGACTCAATTACATTCCATGAACATACATTCACAAAATATAACACACATAGGCGATAATCACTACACTCCAAATGCAAGCACCAATAACATATATTATTGCATCAAAATAATGGCTTGGAATAGATGTTACATTCTTGAGCTTATAAGAAATCTTCTCCTCAATTTTTTTGTGAGTGAGAGATCCTTTTATGTAAACATATGCTTCTAAACTAATAAATTAAATCTATTTATGTACAAACTGACTCTCTAACTAGTGCTAAGTAGGATTCCATCCTTATTTGTATTATTAAATAGATGCATGAGACTTGACATGTCTTAAAACAAAGAAATAACGAGGAAATAAGAAGAAGAAAGCTATTAGATGATGTAGGAGTCTCTAGAGGTGCCAAAAATAGAAGCTCAACCCTCTCTAGATGTTTGTAGGAGTTAAACTACCATCAGAATGTATTTTCGATGCATGGAAAGCTCTATATTTGGAATTGACAGTTAACTATCAATGCACCTCTAAATTATTCAAAAACTTCCAGTGCACCTCAAAAGAATTGAACCTCAGAAGTAGTGCACTTGGTGCACTTGGCGTATTTGCACACCTTGCACGCCTTAAAAGCTTGGGAGCTCAATTCACCAAAAAATTTAAGTTCTTAGTTTTGAAAATGGTTTCTAGGTTTTTCTTAGATGAGGTGTGGGAGCACTCTAATGTATTTATGTTTCCATTTTTTGATGATTTATACCATCTTTATAGCCAAACACTTTTGAAGGAAGTGCACCTTGGAAGTTTAGAAGCTCAATTCACTAAAAAATCAAAGTTCTTAGTTTTGAAAATAGTTTTTTGGGTTTTTCTCAAACAAGGCATGAGAACACTATAGTATACTTATTTTCCCCCTTTTTGATGATTTATACCCTCTTTATAACCAAGCACTTTTAGAAGAAGTGCACCTTAGAACATCAAAAGCTCAAATCATCGAAAAATCAAAGTTCTCATTTCTTAAATCATTTTTTTAGGTTATTCTTAGACGAGGTTTGGGAGCACTCTAGTATACTTATTTTTTCCGTTTTTGATGAGTTATACCCTCTTTATAGCCAAACACTTTCATACATTTTAACTCCTTCTACTTCTTCTATCTTAAATCCCATGGCACTCATAACTCCTTTGAAGGTGAAGGTTACTAGCTTAGTTAGGATCTCTATTGTTGCTGATAATGAAGTTGCTATGAAAATTTGCACACTTGCGCATTATGTGCCACATGTTTGTGTTACACACACTTCATGCACTATGAAGTTGATTCCAATTTTTCACAATTTTGACACCCTGTATTTGTCTAATGAGAGACTATGAATTGATCTAAACTCAAGAAGAGATCCAAAAATGACCTATGCCTTAGACTAGGGGTCTGGGAAACAAAGATTTTACTATGGGATCCCCATTTTTAGGAGAAATGGAGCATGAGTTTGAAACCACAACATCTCCTAATAGAGATTGAAAATCTCCTAATAGGGAATCATATGTACTAAATGTTGTAATAGACTCCTAATAGGGTCTATCCTCTAACAAGGAATATTTTTATTAATAAATCATCTTGTGGGTACCATCCCCATTGGGGTTTTATTTGATCAAGGGTTTCCCTAGTTAACATATCTAATTTTATTGTGTATGAGTATCTTGTTTTGGTTTTAGTTTACGTTACTCATATGGTTAATATTGTTTAAAGTTTTTGTTTGTGACAATAGTTAGGTAACCGATTCACCCCCCTCTCAGTTATATCAGTGGATTATACATTCTAACATATAGAACATGATAATGGATTTATAGTGATTAATACAAGACCATTTGAGCTAGTTGGAAATGAGCCCTATGTTCTTCCAAGCCAATGTGAGAAAGTGTTTTACTTTGGCATTCCACATAATTGAGTTGGTCATATGTTGTTAGACACGATCTAAGAGGAAGACTACTAAAGTATAATGTGATTGAAGAAGAAGATACCGAAGAAGTATAAGATGAAGTAGATTATGATCAAGCACAATAATTAGTAGATGAAAAAGAAGAAGAAGATGATTACGATGCTGACATTGATGTTCATGATGATAGTGATGGTAATGATGGTGATGATGATGATGGTGGTGGTGGTGGTGATGATGATGATGACAATGACGATGACAATGATGATAGTGGTGGTGGTTGTGATGACGATGACAATGATGATGATGGTCATGGTGGTGGTGATGATGATGATGGAGGTCATGATGATGAGATGGACAAAGAAGATGATTAATGCTATAATCTATAAAAATTTATGAGGTATCAATGAAATATAAGAGGTAGTGATATATTCATAAAAAATTGTTTAATTTATTATATGTTTATCATATTGATATATATTTCATGATCAATATTAATTCATTTTGTTCAATTATAGTGATAACAACATAGGTGATTTATGATAAACATATTGAAAATATGTATTATGATTCTCAATTGTTGGTGCTAATTACTGATAATATATTTTTTGTGCATGATTGTCACCCTTTTTGGAAATAGGTAAAGGATTATGGACATTGTCACCCCTTTTGTTGAGGATCTTGTATAGCTAGGACACATAAAGTAGAGGTAACAAATTTTAAAATAAAACAATTATTGAAGTTATGTTTTATGTAATTTGTAATTAACTTAAGATATATAATTTACATATGCAGGAAATTTAGCACCTTTCACAAGGATCCTACATAGTGACATGGTTCTATAGCTATAAGTTTATAATATGCTTTATTTATCTTTATCTTAAAAATCAACTTTAGGATGACTTCATTAGCATAAACCTTATTTTAAAACAAAATATCTTGCTCATTCAACTGTATCTCTCATTTGATGCATTACAGGGACCACCAAATAGGTATTTGTTAGATCTGTCTTCCTTGAGTGAGGGAAATATGGGAATAAAAGACAATAGTGAGACATGTAATAGGTTTATGATAGGGAGACCAACTAGAGATTAAAATATTAAAATAAAATTCAATAAATGCATGCAATTTTTCATTGTTTAAGGGGGGTCATGTTCTTATGAAGATGAGACAAAAGGTGATGTCAAGGTTCCCTTGAGGTAAAAATATCTTCAAAAAAAAGATGATGATGATGCTAATAATGATGTTTATGATGATGGTGATGATGATGGTGTTGGTGGTGGTGGTGGTTGTGATGATGATGATGATGATGATGATGATAATGATAGTAGTGGTGGTGATGATGATGATGAAGATGATGATGATGGTCATGGTGGTGGTGGTGGTGGTGGTGGTGGTGGTGGTGATGATGAGATGGCTGAAGTAGACAATCAATCAATGCCATGATTAGTTGAAATGTATAAGATATCAATGAAATATAATGTTGAGCTATCATTTTGCATGATGCTTAATGACAAGAATCCTTTCGAATTGATCTCTTGAAAAGTCAATCTTTGTGGGTCAACTTGAAGGTTCTAGGAGAGTTGGGACTACTAGAATTTGTTTAGTTGAAGATAAATGTTTTTGTTCACAACGAGGCCTTTGTTGGTTCAGATGATCTTGGATATGATGTAAAATCTATTCACTGCTTCAAAATGAGACATGCAAAAGAACTATGTTTTTTTATTTTTCTATTTTTTAATGAATGCAATCTAATAATGCAACTAGTATGAATTCCTAATCTAACAAGGGGCTAATAAAGAAAATAAAAAAGATAAGGTAACAAGAAACTTTAAGCAAATAACATGAAAGTAAAATCCTAACAAACATAAGCTACAAGAAACAATGCATCTGTGAGTTAAGCTTTCGAAGAAGTTAGTAGGTAACCAATGAAAGTAGGAGTAGTGCTTTCTTAATTCCACTAATGCAATCATCAATGGTAAATTTAGTAACCATATGATGTTTCACTCTTTATCAAATCATAAGGCCATAGAAAGCGTGCTCATGTAAGACAAAAAGTTATGCAGGCATAATTTGGTGATTTCTTCTCAAGCTAGATTTATCAATGGAATTTGTCAAACTATACCAAACACCAGAATTAAAAGATTGCACAACCAAAAATAATGCAATAAACTTTCAACTCAATCACAAGTCTATGAACATACATTTACAAAAATATGACACATTCAGAAAAGAATCACTACACTCCAAATGCGAGTACCAAAAGCATATATTATTGCAAAATAATGGTGGCCTTGATTACATATTACAGTCCTTTATTTATAAGAAATCATCTTCTCAATTTGTGTTGAGAGTGAGAAATATCTTCATGTAATCATATGCTTCTAATTTAATAAAACAAACTAGTTATATAAAAACTAACTATTGAACTAGTGCTTAGTAGGACTCCATCCATTTTTATATCATTAATTGGATGCATGAGCCTTTACATGTTATAAAACAAAGAAATAATGAGAAACTAAGAAGAAAAGAACCTTCAATTGATGTGTAAGTGTCTAGCAGTGTCAAAGATAGAAACTAATCCTTCATTGGGCATCTGCTAGAGTTAAATTTTGGTCAGAATGCATTTTTGATGCATGAAAAGCTCTAATTTTGGGAATTGGCAGTTAACTGGCAATGCATCTCTGGAAAAGTAAATCTCGAAGGAAAGTGCATCAGAGAACCTATGCACCTTCGACTTCTCCAAAATTCTTCCAACACTTTCTAACAAAAATCACAATAGTGCACCTAGCACAGTAGTGAAACAATGCACCAGTGCACCTCAAAGGCCCAAAATTACAAAATTTTACTGAGTATCAAAAATGAAATTCTGGCTTTTGGGTCTAGATGTTTGCCCTTAAATTTCTCAATAATATTAGTGATCTTTCCTACATCTAATAAATCTAAGGCATTATACTTGTCCTTGACCTTTTGCTTGTAGTTTTCTACCTCTATATAGGTCTTGTCAAAATCCTCAAGTTTAGTATCCAACTCTAGTAAGGCTTCTTCTTTCTTGAAGGCCTACCAGATATCTTCATCAGTAGTAATTTCTTCAAAAATATTCCTAAATTTCTATACTAGTACCTCTACTGGTATCAATTTCTCTCATGCATCATCCTTGAAAATATCTAGACATGCATCACCATAATGTTTTTCTGCTTCCAAAATTTGCTCATGGGCTTGGTCTTTGAGCCAGTGGATCTAAATTTGATCAAATAAAGAAAACTAATTCACAAATGAACAATGAGCTGAATCATCTAAGGTTGTCATAGGGACAAAATAACAATTTTCAAAGGAACAACATTGGCCCCTACAACAACAATTATGGCCAAAATTATAGTAAGATCTTTAGTGGGAACAACAATATAGGAAACAATAATGGAGGGAACAACTTCAATCCTCCTGACTATAATAATGACTTCGAAAGAAAAAATTGACAATGGAACACTCGTCCAAATAATGGAAGCATTCCTACACATAATAACAATAATAATGTTTAGTATATAGATATCAATCAATATGACAATGGTCAAAATACATCTAACAATGATGGTTCATATTATGTTAGAAATCAAGAAATGACTCAAAATTCTCAAGTTAAAAAAAATGCCATGCTATTAGAGTCCTATGATTCTACATAGAATGCACAGGTAGAATAGTCAGTCAATGAATAATTCTTATTCCCATTCAAAAAGGAACTTGACCTTCAACATGAAGAGATTTTTTCCTTTCATAATGACAATCAAAATATGTACAACCTGATAAGTAGAAAAGAACCTCTAACAAATGGAATTCCCCCAACACTACAACCAACTCCTCCCGATCCAAGAGTGAGTAACAATCTAGTACTAGTTAAACCACTGTATGGAGGACAACAAAATTAGAACCAAGGAAATGTATCAATGATATTGATAAATCTTGCTTGGTCTATTGAAAAGTATAATGTCATAGAAGATTTGAAATGAACAAAGGCCAACATGTTCATGTTTGACATGTAACAAAATTATCGATAGCAATGAGAAGCACTCATGAAGACTCTAGATCATACAAATACATCCCACAATAGAAATGCTACCTCTCAAAAGATAGTATCTAAAAAAGTCAATGTTTTGTAGGAAATGCCCACTATGTTTAAAGACAAGGTGGAGGTACCCCCATTTTTTCTTAGCATCAGGATATATGGGAAGAATCTTCACAATTGCCTAATTAATTTAGGAGCTTCATGTAACATCATGTCATTGTCCATAGTGCAAAGGTTAGGAATCATCCCTCAACCTACCAACTGAATAGTGATACAGTTGGACAAAATAGAAGTAAAAGTCATTGGCATATTAAGAGATGTTTGGATATAGTTAACAGTTGACCCACAGATTCAAGATGTCATTGACATACATGTGGTTGATATCCTAGAAATATATGAAGTACTCCTAAGTAGAGAATGAATGAAATGCATAAGGGGATGGTTTTCCATATATTTTACTTAGCTTTGGTTACCATGCAAAGGTTATAACAATCAAATCAAAATAGATGCAGAGCCAACATTAAAAAGATGATTGTAGAATACAATGCTCCTAATGAGGTAGCCTTCTTACAAACAAATTTTGGTTCCTACAAGGTAATGGATTTTTATATAACTTTGATCAAAATATTAGATGATCAAGATATGGACTCCATAGTTTCAACACCAAAAGATGAGGTTGTAACAAAATTCATAGACCACATGATGACTAATTTATAGTGTCTAGGAGGAGAAGCTAACCCCAATATCCTCCTCCTTCCAAGATTTTGTCGATTGCATAAAGTTATCCATTTAGAGTTCGAATGTTCATCATGTTAAGAAGTAGTTGTTAATATATTAACACAAATGATGGGTGTAGAGAAAGGAAATGATACAAAAGATGAACCCATAGAAAACCAAAGTTCTACAAACATGTTTGACTATGTTGAAGAGATTGAAGAGAAAATTAAAGATCTAAATGCATCATGTAGTGATACTTCTTCAAATGGTGGAGGTTTGTCTTCTCCTCCACCCATAATGATCAAAGTACAAAGAAGAAGATGATACATAAAAGGCCAAGGATGAACTTCTCTAGTCATTCATCCTAAACCTAAAGTGGATGAAATCAAAGAGTTGATAGGCAAAGTCCAGGACAAAGAAGAAAAACATATGCTCCCACTTTCGAGGAATAACAATGGAAAATTAGTAAGCCCACCCTGTAATAGACTACAATGGGTACCCAAGAGACAATCCTTCCAAGCTCAAGTAAAGGAAAATCTAAGGACAAATAAGCATAAGGTTAGAAAACCAAAGGAAAACCCAATTTGGATACTTTTCTTTGATGGTTCGAAATGCAAATCAGGAGCTAGTGCAGGTATTGAGTTGGTTAGTCCAAAAGGAAAGTCTTTCTATGCAGCATATCGATTGTAATTTAGATGTACTAACAATGTTGTAGAATATGAAGTGTTGATTGAGGACTTATTTTTTCACTCAAGAAAGGAGTTACAACTCTCATAGTTGAAGGAGATTCTTAGTTGGTTATTCAACAAGTGAAATCATTATATTCCTTTAATGATAAGAGGTTTCTTTCTTATAGGAAAAGGGTGTGGGATTTATTGGATGATTTTGAGGCTTTCAACATAAAGTCTATTCCAAGAAGGAAAAAAATGGTATAAAATGCCCTAGCCTCTTTCAGCAAGTGCATTACAACCAGTTGAAAGAACAAAATTGAAATGATTTTCAGTCGAATTGGTTGTTGTTCCATCTATTCCTAACAATATCACAAAATTTCAAGTTTTCTAGGATGATCAACATATACTTGAATTTATTATGTGTAGTAGCCACTTTAAGGGACAAGTAATTGATGACACTCTAGATAATACACCTAAGGACAATGAAACTCAAGATGAAGATGAAATCTTGAATTTGAAAACTAATACTATTCCTAAGGGAGTGATTGAGTTGGAGCATATTTTTGATCATGACAAATCAACATAAATAAAAGAACCACTAAAGAGAAAGGGACCAAGGAATGTGATTCATACAATTTAGGTATGGATGATGATCCTAAAATGATAAGGATTGGGAAAGCATGCAACCCACAAGAAAGGGAAGACATGCTCAAATTTCTTACAGAGTATAAAGATGTCATTTCTTGGAGGTATGAAGAACTGAAGACATATTATCCTCAGATTTTTACACATGATATTCCACTCAAACCCAATGCCAAACCTTTCTAACAAAGGCAAAGACTTGTCAATCCCATCCTCAAACCTCTGATAATGAAGGATGTCAAGAAGTTATTCAATGTTAAGATTATTTTCCCCATGCGCCACTCTATATGGGTGGATAATTTACTTCCTATACAAAAGAAGATTGGGGAGATTCAACTTTGCATAGATTTTCATAACTTGAATCTTATAGCTCAAAAGGATAACTACCCATTACCCTCGCTAGATAAGGTCTTGCAAATTGTGAATGGTTCAAAGATGATGTCTCTCTTGGATGGATATTCAAGATATAATTAGGTAATGGTAGAAGAAGAAGATAAGTTAAAGATGACCTTGATGACCAAATGGGGAACCTTCACCTATAGAAGAATGCCATTTGGACTAATTAATGTAGGGGGTTACATTTCAACGAGCCATGGGTGAAGCTTTTAAAGGATTGATAAATGAGTGTATAGTTATCTACATGGATGGCTTAACTATCTTTATAAAGGATTGAAGTACTCACATTTTTTATCTAAGATAGGTATTCAATAGATGTCAAAAATATGACATATCTCTTATCCCAAGAAATTTTCACTTGGGGTCACTAAGGGAAATCTCCTAGGTCATGTCATTTTTGAAGCTGGCATCTTCATTGATCCTAATAGAGTTGAAGCCATTTTAAAGTTATCACCTCCCCATAGTCGAAAGGAACTCAAGTCTTTCTTTGGAAAGATAAATTTTGTGCGAAAATTCATAAGTGGATTTGTAGAGATAGAGGATCCCCTTAATGATTCACTCAAAAAGGAGGCTAAAACAAAATGGGTTCCAAAGGTAAAGAAATAATTTGAGGATGTCAAAGTAGCCATTTCCACAGCTCTTATACTGGTGAGTCCTGATTATGAACTTCCATTTAAGATATATTCCTTCACTTCAGAACATTTGTGCACTAAGATCCTAACAAAAAAGAAAGAAAATAAAGATGAAAGGCCTATTGTTTTCATGAGCCACCCCCTCAGAAATGCCAAGTTCAATTATTCCAACCTTGATAAACAATATTTTTCTTTCATTAAAGCATTAAAGAAGTTTCACCATTACATACTAAGAAGCAAGGTGTATGCTATTGTTCTTGATCTAATAGTAAAGACATTATTGATGCAAAATGAACTTGGTGAATGATGAGGTAAATGGATGGCGATATTGCAAGAATTTGATCTAGAGATCCTACCCATGAGGTTAGTCAATAGTCAAGGATTATCAAGAATAATAGTTGATAACCAAATTGGAGACAAAAAGAAATTTAAGTTTAATAGTGAAACAAATGACAATGACCAGAAGAAAATGATAGTATGTCAAGTTGATATTGCCCAACGTGTAGTAATAGATGTATGGTACTAGGATTTTGTTTACTATCTTCTCTAGAATCAGTGCCCCAGCTAGAAGAATAATTCATAATGCAGAGGACATAAAATGAAGTGTGAATCCTATATGTTGCATGATAGAAAGTTGTACAAAAGGAACTATGAAGGAATCTACCTAAAGTGCTTAGGATGTGAGGAAGCAAAGGAAGTATTGGAACAATTTCACGATAAGTATGGTATAGGGCATGGTTCAACAGAAGCAATTGCTCATATGGACTACATCCTAAAATGTCAAACAAAATGAATACATGGAGTACACATTGATCTTCAAGGTTTTGGATCCTGAAGTTTTAACTGTGAAGTCATTTGAAATATGCTTGGAGTATTTGAGATTCAGTTGCTATTTGACACATGTTAGAGGAATGTTTGTTGATGAAGAAATACGTTTATCATTTCTTCATTTTGTTGGGGCTATTTGTTGTGGTTACACAATGTACACCCCATTTCCTAACAAAAATGGGGACCCCCTACTTTGATTTTTGGCTTTTTGACTCCTAGTTTGGGGTTTGAGCCATTTCGGGGCTTCCCCTAGTCATCTAGGTCATGTCTGGGTACTATAAAAAATGCTCATAGGTTAGAAGTTCAAGAGACTCAAGGGAAACAAGTTAAAAATTTAGAATTTTTGGCACACTAGGCACACCTAAAGGGGTGTGTTAGTGTGCCCAAAGTGATAAAGGGCTCTTGCACATTATAAATGTGCAGCTACGCATTTGCACAGTTGTGCTAAGCTTTCCTAAAATTTATTTAAAGGGGGGGAGGACCCACCTCTCTCCTCACCTTGTCTTTTTTTCCCTTTTTATGCATTAGTGCCTTCATTTGTATTCTCCACCAGCCTCATTTGTGCAACTCCATGCATAAACAAGTGTGTTGTCCACCTCCTTCTGCCTAGTGTTTTACATAGACACAATGAAGAACATATTAGCAAACACCAAAAATAGGTGTGCATCAGTGCACCTACCTGGGTGCACTGAAGTGGACCTATTTTTGTTCCAAAAAAACTTAAAAAAAAATACTACACACCCCCTCAAATACTTAACTCAAGAAAATTAATAAAATAAAGGGTTTTGAAACCTAATTAGGTGTGCACTAGCACACCGTAATTTTTTTTTTTAAACATAATAATAAAGAGCGTAAAGTAATTATGGGTGTCCACTAACACACCGCCTTAAGTGCACTAGTGCACACCTTATAATTGAGATTTTTTTTTAAAAATAGGCACACTAGGCATGCCTATTAGGTGCACCAAGTGTTGCATTTTGTTTTTCTTGCAATTTAGGGTTGAAATAGGTTTTTTAGTGTTTTCAAAGTGTTTAGTTTTTTGTGTTATATCCATATTAGTATTAGGGTTTAATTGATTCATTTTTCTCCAACCTTGAACTAATGGGCATCCTTTTGTGTAGATATAATGGCATCCTCTTCATCTTCACTTGGCAAGACAATGGTACTAAAACATGTTGTATTTACGTTCTAAGGCATTCTGACAAAATCTCACTTCTAGGATGACTAATTGGAGATAAAAGATATAGAATTAGGGCATATAAAATTGGGGGAATGTCTTAAGATTTGCAAAAAACCCACTGAGAGGTTACAAATGATCTCCTCTCTTATCAAATTAGGGTTGGTAAATGTCGCTTCATACCTAGTGTTCGTACAATCTTTGGAACTAGTCATGAAAATTGTAGAACACTTAGTCCTTGAGGAGAGGGTAGTGAAGAGTCTAACAAGAGAAATTATCCTTGATCTGCACCCCAAGAATATTGAGAAAGCATTTCATCTCCCACCGACAGACTAGTTCATTAGGCTTACATATGAAAAAGCAGAAAGGTGGTATCAGGAACATATCAAAGAGGCCTCTGAGATCATTTAGTCATCCTATCTCATAGAGAAGACTCCTTTGGGGAAGAAGACTTGTAAAGTGGACATGACTAGAGGGTATATGATCAAATATATCTAGTACTCAATCATACTTCTTAGTAGAGTTATGGGTTTACTTGCAACAAGAGATCTTAATATCTTCATGGTGCATTTCATTGAAATAATCAAGAAAATAAAGATGCCATTAGATTGGGCTTCTACTCTTAGTGAGAATTTGTGCAAAAAATTGGTGGTAGTAAAGAACAAAAGGAAGTTCTATATGACATCGTATTTGTTGTATCTGTTGGTTGCAAGAGTGACAAACTATCCAAGGTTGTATAGAAAGGGTAGCATGCAAGATCCTAATGCCTGGCCATACATTATGTACCCATAGTTGGTGAAGAAGAAGCTATAGAACAAAGAAATGAGTACAAAATTGTAAATGATGCATTTATATTTACTATAATCAGATTTATAGAGGGGGATTATAAAAATAAATTATTAGATGATGTGACAATATAGATAATAGTACTCAGAGCATATTACATTCAATTTAAAATATTCACATATCTAAGGGTAGTAGGTACCACTTGAACCCCAAGAAGCTCCCAAGTACCATTGTAAAAGATTGGTTCTCTTAAAAATCTCTCGATAAATCTTGTCTACTTATGATAGAGTGAGGAAGTAAGATAAAAAAAAATTGAACATGGCCATTGGTTATAGGACCCTTCTAGGTAGATCAAAGGCAAGATATCTCCTCTTTTGATTGCGAATGGGATCAGTATCCACTCAAAGAGTACAATTCTACAAGGTCATGTTTTGATAATATCAGGAGAGTAAAATAGTGGGTGGGGAAGACATTTCAATGTGAAGAAGCCATTAAGGATCATTGGATGAATGCTACAAATGACTACGATGTCTAAATAAGGGATTGTTGTAGGATGACTTTGTAATTTGTAGAGAAGGTCCTGAAGATAAAAATCCCCTTGAAGATATGGCAACAAGATTTTGAGAAATTGTTGGATCCTCTAGTCAATAAGGGTAAGATAGGCGATAGGCCTATTATGAATGTTGAGGTTGATAGGGAGGAAAATTTAGATATCAACCATAGGGTGAGGCATGACATTAAAATGATGTAGGATTGGATCAAGATACCATTTGAGCTTGATCCAATACATGAAATAGTGACCTTCCATGCACAAGCCCACCCAGCTAAGGGTAGAGCGAAGAAAGTCACCATCCCTACCTTTGCAGCTCAATCACTAAGGAGGCCAGAAATAGTCCACCAACTTGATAGGCCAGTGGATTATTATCAAGCATAGAAAGGTAGAGGCTGAGGTAAAAGGAAAAGAAGTTCTCCCCAAATAGTAGAGCCAGAAGAGGGTTAAATCCTAACACCTCCATAGTAGGGAGAAGTAAATTTTCAAGGGTTGGAAGATACTAGAGCTTTACAAGTCCAAGTTGACCCTCAATTGCCACTAGCTACTACACCTAGACAAACGAAGATAGAAATTGAGATCCAAGAGGTCCCTCCACCTCAGAGAACATAACAAGTATCCAGGAAGAAAGATAAAGACTCCCATCAAGAAGAGGCAAAGTATGATTAGGAAAGTAGTCTTGTTCCATCAATCCTAGAACCTATTCATGGGGGAGAAGAAGAGGATGATGAAGAAAATGTACCATTGAGTAGGAGGACCCCACTAGCAAGAGTCATGGAACAAGAGAGAAGGAGAAGTTCTACTACTACACCACCACCAACCCTAGAAGAACCTCTATAAAAAACCACATCAGAGGATGAAATGAAATAGTGGATTGATGAGTAGGATGTAGAGGGAACTTATATATTTAAAATGTTAGATTTTAATTTCATGCCCCTAGGAACTCAACTAATTGGGGATAAGACCAGGGATACACCAACCAATGAGCCCAAACAAGAAGATTGGACTCAGATGCCACCAGAATCACAAGGGCCTGAGGTTACTCCTTCATCCCTACTATAGGTTACATTTTTTGTGGATAAGGGCTCTACTACTCCTCTACCACTAGGTATAGAAGAAGAACAAGTTCAAAAGGAGCAGGAGGAAGAGCTTCAACAAGTATCGACCAATGAAGTTTATAGAGAAGGAAAAATGGTTGAATATCCTCAGAAAAGAATCCCAAGACACATAGGTGAGAATTGTAGGCTCCACTAAAATAGAGCTTGTAGGAGAAGGGCTATCACAAAGAGAAAAAACCCCAGAAAGGAGTGATAAGGGAAAGGGGGTAGCAGAGAAAACTCCTTTATCACCAAAAGGTAGGCTTTTGGTGGGGTTCATCCCAAGATGGTTGTGAAAAGAAATGATAAGGAAGAAAAAGAAACAATTCAATGATGATGAAGAGGACATGATAGAATTTATTGAGGTTCTAAGGAAACCTGAGTCCGCATCAAATGAGGCAAGAGCATTAAGATTTATTAACAATGATCGAAACTAATATTTATTCACACAAGTGGCTATCCCTCCTCTTGATTTAGAAGTAGAAGATTTAGATCCACAAGATTATCAAATTAGAGAAGTTATGCTTGGGAAGCCTACTTTAGACACTGCTAAATTAATGGTTACAAAGTGAATGAAGGAGGTATTTAGAAGTTTGGAATAGGAAGAGGTAGAACTAATAACACTTTGAAGGCAAAATAAAATCCTAAAAGGATATTTAGCCAAATTTATTGGTCCCTTGGATCCTGAACACCCTAAAGATACTTTAAGTGCAACAATTGAAAGAAGAGATAGGGGAGGAGTACATTTGGATCCATTGTTGAATGCTTATCAGTAGTGGTGGGAAAGTTTTGAGGAGAAAGGTGTTCTTATCATCTAGGGAAATCTGAAGCAACTTCATGTTATGCAAGAGAATGAGGATAAAATGCTAGCAATTTTGAAACAAGATTTCGCTCTTAAGGATGAGGTACATACCTAGCAAAACGATTTACAAATGCTACAAGCAATAAAAGGCCAGAGATATAGGATGCTTATGGGTGTGTATATGGTGGAAGAGTTAGATTTAATTGATGATTGGATAGAGAAAATAGCTAACAATAATAAAGTAATGGAATCATTATATGCAGAGATCTGCCAACTAAAGGACCAAGCCCAAGAGTAAATTTTGGAAGTAGAGAAACATTATAGTGATGCATGTCTAGACATTTGTGAAGATGATGCATGGGAGAAATTGATATTGGTAGAGGTAGTAGTACAAAAATTTAGGAATATTTTTGAAGAAATTACTACTGATGAAGACATCTGGTAGGCCTTCAGGATAGAAGAAGCCTTACTAGAGTTGGATACTAAACTTGGGGATTGTGCTGAGACCCATATAGAGGTAGACAACTATAGGCAGAAGGTCAAGGACAAGTATAATGCCTTAGATTTATCAGATGTAACAAAGATCACTAAAATTATTAAGAAATTCAAGGACAAACATCTAGACATAGCTCTTGTATAAAGGGGGACAATACCCAGAAGCCATAATTTTATTTTTGATACTTAGTAAAATTTTGCAATTTTGGGCTTTTGAGGTGTGTTGGTGCACTAGTGTACTTTTTGTCACTAAGTGTTGGAAGAATTTTGAAGAAGTAAGAGGTGTGTAGGTGCGTTGATGCACTTTCCTCCAAGGTGCACTTTTCCAGAGATGCAACGACACTTAACTACCATTTCCCAAAATTAGAGCTTTTCATGTGTCAAAAACACATCCTAACCACAATTTAACTCTGTCAGATGCCCAGTGAACGATTATTTTCTATTTTTGACACTTCCAGACACTTCCACATTGACTAAAGGCTCTCGTCTTCTTATTTTATCATTATTTCTTTATTTTATAACATGCAAAGGCTCATGCATCCAATTAATGATATAAAAATGGATGGAGTCCTACTCAGCACCAGTTAGATAGTTAGTTTTTATATAATTAGTTTTTAAAATTAAACTAGAAGCATATAATTGCATTAAGATATCTCTCTCTCAACACAAATGGACAAGATAATTTCTTATAAATACAGGATTGTAATATGTAATCAAGGCTGCCATTATTTTGCAATAATATATGCTTTTGGTGTTTGCATTTGGAGTGTAGTGGTTCTTTCTTGAATGTGTCATATTTTGTGAATGTTTGTTCAAGGAATTGTGATTGAGTCAAAATTTTATTACGTTATTTATAGTTGTGTGATCTTTTAAATCTTGATGTTTGCTACAGTTTGATGAATTTTGCTGATGTATCTAGCTCAAGAAGAAATCACCAAATTGTGCCTACATAACTTTTTGTCTCGCATGAGTGCACTTTTCATGCCCTTGTGATTTGATGAAGAGTGAAACATCATATAGTTACTAAATTTCCCATCGACAATTGCATTAGTGGAATCAAGGAATCATTGCTCCCACTTTCATTGGTTACCTACCAATTTCTTCAAAAGCTTAACTCCCAGATGTGTTGTTCCCATAGCTTATGTCCATTAGGATTTTACTTTCATGTTATTTTCTTAAAGTTTCTTTTTACCTTATCTTTGTTATTTTCTTTATTACTCCCTTGTTAGATTAGGAATTCATACTAGTTGCATTGTTAGATTGTATTCATTAAAAAACAAAAAAATACAAAAACATAGTCCTTTTGTGTGTCTCATATTGAAGCAGCAACAAATTTTACATCATATCTGAGATCATTTGAACTAGCAAAGGCCTCCTTGTGAACAAAAAACATTTATCTTCAATTGAATAGATTCTAGTAGGTCACAAGATCACTCTAAAGCTTGGAGTTGATCCACAAAGTTTGACTTTTCAAGAGAGGAGTTTGAAAGGATTCCTATCGTTAGGCATCGTGCAAAATGATAGCTCAACATGTAAGAGGTATTGATATATTCATGAAAAATGTTTAACTTATTATATGTTTAACCTATTGATATATGTTTCATGATTAATATTATTTCATTTTGTTCAATTCTTATGATAATAACATAGGCGATTTATGATACACATATTGCAAATATGTGTTACAATTCTCAAGTGTTGGTGCTAATTATTGATAATATATTTTTTTGTGCATGATTGTCACCCTTTTTGGGAATAGGTAGGGGATTATAGACATCATCACCCCTTTTGTTGAGGATCTTGTATAGCTAGCACACATAAAGTAAAGGTAACTAATTAAAAAAACTAAAAATTATTATGATGTATTGATATTATTCAAGTTATGTTTTATGTAATTTGTAGCATACATATAATGTAATTTGTAATTAACTTAAGATATATGATTTACATATGTAGGAAATTTGACCCTTTTCACAAGGACCCTACACAGTGACATGGTTCGATAGGTACAAGTTTATTACATGCTTTCTTTACCTTTACCTTAAACATCAACTTTAGGATGACTTCATCAACATAAGCCTCATTTTAAAAAAAAATATCTTTCTCCTTCAACTATATCTCTCATTTGATGTGTTACAATTACCACCAAATAGGTAATTGTTAGATCTATCTTCCCCAAGTGAGGGAAATATGGGAATAAAAGATGATAGTGAGACATGTAGTAGGTCTACAATAGGGAGACCAACTAGGGATCAAAATATTAGAATAAAATTTAATAAATGCATGCAAGTTTTCATTGCTCAAGGGGGGTCATGTTCTTATGACAATGAGATGAAAGGTGAAATCAAGGTTCCCTTGAGGTATACATATCTTCAAAAAGAATGGTTACCCAAGGAATTACCTCCACTTAACACTACTTTTTGTGTTAACAAGAGGATGTATCAAATAGCTCCATCAACATTACACGGTTTGAGCCTATTTTCCATGGATAACATAAAGGCCTATTATAAAAAAGTTGTTGAATTGGAGTATGTAGGACATTGGTACAATTACAATAATTTGGATATAGATAGTTCAATAAAAAATAGTATGCATAGGTTTGAACAGTGAGAAAATTATCTACAATGGAAATAAAATGATCAAAGTAAAAGATGTTCTATGTACATTGATGGAAGACCAAAAGAAACAGGGAACATTGTAGATTTTATAAATATTGCACATCCAAGGTCAGCTAATAAGTGACCCAATTGTATTTTTGAGGCATGTGAGGGAAATCATGTCTATGTTAAATAAAATCAATAAGTGGAGAGGAAGAGCTGCTAATAGATTATAATTTGAATCCCATAGTTACAAAGAAAGCTAGTATCATGAGACTAGTAAGTACTTTATATATAACATTTAAAATAATTACCTCCAATTAATAACTCAAATATACAATGTATCATTTTATTAATATTTTTTTTTGCTAAGTCATTTACTAATTTTATTACACTGATGTTTTTTATATTTATTCTTTATCATAGGGCAACATGGATGCATCAAATGAGAGAGGTAGGGATGTTCCTCTGACCCCTTCTTTGGCGAAGGTAAACCTTTGTGTAAAAATAGGCGTGACTATAATTTTACAAAATGTTATATTATTATATTATTTGCAATAGGGTTTTGGACTCATTAGTCCCTGCCTTGTATATAAGGTAGAGATCTAATGTCTTGATTGACCCCCCAGGCAGACGATATTAATTTTCCATGACAAAAACATATTGTTCCAAGCTAAGGTTTTAAATAGAATATTTTTTAATTCATTTTACAACATTGAATTTCTAAATTTTGATTGGTCCAAGGCTAATTTCCTAGGAAAAATTCTAATTTCTTAGAATTAAAAAAGCAGAAAAAAGTAAAGACTAACCATAACAAGCATCCAAAAATATTTGTCCATTTACTATATGACTGCACTCTTTAAAGCTTGCAATTTATTTAAACTTTCTTTTTGCCAAATAGCTTTCCTCAAGTAATATGAGTAAAAATTTTAGCAATAAAGTTGTTATATTGTAGTTTATATACATGTTCAAAAATATTTCTAATGTTTTTATTTTAATAGTAATTTTTTTAATTCAAAGTAACTTTTCTAGATATATGTAAAACATAATAATTTATACATTTTGGAGGTAATTATATAAACAATAATTTTATAAAAGAATAAAATTATAAAAAAAAGTCTATTATTTTACCTTAATGTTCATCTTTAAATGAAATTATTGATATTAGTTTCTTATATAGACAACAAAAAATCATTTCCTTGCCCATTATTTCTCCTTCACTTTCATTTTGCTTTACTTTTTAAATATATTATTTTAGTAAATGTAAATTAAGACCTCCATATCTTTAAGCAAGCTTTATATATATATATATATATAATTCTATTAATTTATCTAGATTTTAGTAGATCTTAATCTTGATTCAAAATTTGAAACTTAGTGAAAGATTTCATATACATTTCAATTTACTTTTCTTGATTTCAAGTGTACAAAAAATTTAGTAAATCCTACAACTCGAATTGTAAAATATCTTCTTAAAAATAAAATATTTTGTCATTATAAGCTAAAATATAGGGACTCTAGCTCTCCAAGAGCTCTTGTTGTGATTGTTTTACTGATATTTCTATCACAATTTGAGGCATACAAAAAGGGAAAACCACCAGTTATACAAGAGAAATTACTTGATGATATGAAGGCCGTAATATTATGTGATGATTACATCGCATATATCATTGATCCTATTAGCATGTGTAGAAAGAGCTTTACAAAAATTAATTTGCAAACTCTTGCACTTGTGATGGACTGTAATCCAATCGAGGAGATAGAGGCACCTAGAAATGAATTGTGTCAGAGAGCACAATGTCTGGAAGTAAGAAGCAATGAATTTTTATCTAGTACAATATTTCAATAAAGGTTTATGTTTTATACTAATTTATGGACCATGAACTAAATTATGTATTCGTTCAAGTATAGGATTTTTTGAGACATCACCTAGTTGTTGGACATGATGCATGTACTAGCACAATTCCTTTAGGTATGTGATTTCTATTTTCAACCATTAATTTTTTCATGATTATCATTGAAAATTTTATAAGAAAGGTGAATTATATTACTATTGTCATGCTTTTGCAATCTATATTTTAAAAAGACAAGACATTGTATATATGATTATTTTTAGGTCATGATGATGTGCATACACATCCTTCAACAAGATTGACCACCACTCTAAGATTGCCGACTGTAGGATCGACAACAAGGAGCATGCAAACATCCATGTCTACTCTAACTAGAGTTAGTAAATCCTTGTTTCGATATTTTTTTTAATGTATTAAATATGATTTGATTTTTACTTTCTTTGGTTCATTTGATCATAGTCATTTATAGAGTTTCTGTAGTGATAGATACACCTTATCGTGATCAAATAGATATAAGTACTAGTGATAATTTACCATCATTTCTTGGATCAGCCTATGTTACTAGTACTAGATCATTGGAGGCATCATTCTTGTTGGCCAAGAAAGATATGATTCCCTTAAAATTGGCTAAGCTTCTAGGTTCTTTAAAATTGTTATTATTTAGAGTTCATCACTCATTTTTGACTAATGATCCTATGATGTTTTTCTTGAAAAATATGTTCGTTATGAAAGTCTTTATGATATAACATTGAAGCTTTTTGGGCCCACATTACGTAAAAGGTATGTAGCTACATATAATTGGTAGAATATTTTTCCTTTTATCCATTTATTGTAATATATTCAAGGTATGTATCTTAAGCTAAATTTATATCTAACAATTTTATATTTTTGTTAAAAGGTGTAATGACCAAGCTCTTGAATTAAAAGACCACGTCATAAAATCTTTAGAGGATTTCTTTGGTCAAAATATTTTTGATAGAGCCAAAGTTCTTTAGATAGCTTGCAAACATCTAAATGGATAGATGGAATGGAATGAAATAATTGAAAATGCAAAAGAGATAAGGTCAAAAGATGATAGAATTCAACCACCACCTAGAAAAAATAGGTACGTGATACAATTTATGTAATTATGCACAAATTAGAGATCTTTATATTTATATAATCTACTATATTTTAAACTTTTCATATATAGGTTGTAGGACACATCAAATGATACACAGGCTAGAATAGTTAAGGTTGGCTAACACCATCTTAGCTCTAGTGGATACATGAAACTTCATGCATGACTTGTAAGTAGTAGTAAATGAAATTTTGTATCAAAAGTTTATATAAAATTAAAAACAAGAAATACCTTCAATATTGACTATATTAAGCAAAAAATACAGGGATTTGAAAACAAATTACCTTCAAGAAAGGCTATAAAGATGTGGTTACACACTACCGCATAGATTCTAGTGGCCAAATAAAAGATTCTAGTGCATTAGTTCACACACAAGTAAATAAGCCTAATGAATAATAACTCAACTTGAATACTTGAGAAAATATTTATTTGATGTTAATTTCAAAAAATGATAATAATGTGCATGACATTTCACTGTAGCCTTCTAATCCTAATACAAATCCTACACAATATGAAGGCCCTGATGTGCATCATAGTGGTGGAGGTTTTCATTTTCTATTGAAATTAGCCATGTAAATGTTAACAAAATTTAACATCATAAATTGCAATCAGTGTAACCTTTTTGTGAATATTTTAGACCATGCAAAATGTCATGGTGACAAAGTGGATTGTTATGTTAGTGTTAAGCATGTTGGGATTGGGGCTCAACAAAATGTGAATGTAGATGATGTGGCACTGTCGAGTAAAGAAAAATCCTCATTATATTCTTTTGATGAATGAAATACTAATAACAATAATACAAAATGTTGTGAATTTAATCCATTTATTTATTATTGTAGTAGACCCCCCTTTGGCACAATAGCCTTTTACTACAAAAAAGATGAGGAGACATCATTATTGAACATAATTGATTAATTGTATATTGTCTTTGATGTTACACAAAATGTTTATCATTGCTAGTTAGTGTATGTTGAGCTCACTCAGGCATTGAAGATAATTTTTTGTGTCTACTGAACATTCCAGTGTTTTCCTAGTTCAAAAGTCACTATCTACCGAGTTCACTTGGTCATCAAAGGAAAGTTTGCAGAAGTTGAGTGTTAATTGAGCTCACTCGATTAATAAAGAAAATATTGGATGGAACCAGTGTTAACCAAGCTCACTTTGTTACCAAATGAACTTTGTGAATATGCAGTGTTAATTGAGTTCATTTAGTTAACACAGGAAAATCATATCTAGGTTAGTATCTACTAAGTAGGGTTAGGTAATGAAGAATTTTCTTATTTTGGCATATTAAGTTCAATTTATTTAGTTGTTGGTTCTAGCCAACTGAGGAGATGAATATTAAGTATTCTAAGTTGTATTCAAGCCAACTTGACAATGTGTAAGATATACATAAAAGGTCAAGTTGAGGATTAAATGTGAAACATAATAGAAGATTTTAAGATATTTAGAGGAAGTGAATTAGTAGGGTAAGAAAAATATCCTTATTGAGCTACAAAGATACATTCAATTAGGAAGGATCAAGTATTCAAGTCAGAATTGAGATCTGTAATCAGCAATTTAGTTGCATCATAAATGAAGTTATCTCATTGTTGCTTTCTAACCATTGTAGTAGTGATCTAAATCTCTTAATAGAGTTGGCTTAACAACTATTTGTAAATCCTCTAGCAAGGTGGCATTTCTAGATTGAATTGTCTAAAGACCTCTAACAAGGCCACTCCTAATAGGGTGATCAAATCCTCTAATAGGGTTACACATAATAGTGTGTTTTATAACCTTTAACAGGGTTGCCTCTTAACAAGTCTTACTTCATAAGAGTGAAAATTAATAACTAGTTGCAATTGGCGATTTTTCCAAATTGAGTTTTCATATAAAATCTTGATGTCAATTATGTTCATGCTATTTCTTTTATGTGTATGCAACTAAGTTAAGTAAGATTAATCACATATAATATCTTAAATATTTTCATGTTAAGTAGTTGTTGAGTTATTTTGGTTTTTCCTGAGTTACAATATTTGTTAGTATAAACTGATTGCATATGTGTTTGTTGAGTTACAATAGAATACAATTTAATCAAAATTTTGATTTGTATTAATATCTAAGAGATCTAAGATTTATTTTTGTGGTAGCTGATTCACCTCTCCCCTCTCAACTACTCCTCTTATATTCCCAATAATTGGTATCAAAGCTTCTTGGTGCTTGTAGATAACGTTTCAAGGACCTAAGATAAAGATCAGGATGTCTCACAAAAGAGAGATTCCAAAGTTAAATAAAGAAAAATTTACAGCATATCAAGAACTTATGATGTTGCATTTGGCAACCATTAGTGATTCAGGTTTGAAATACTTAAACACTGCTTACACAACTCCAACTGGTACAATGACTATAGAAGAAATTGCACAAAAAAAAAAATTGTAATATCATGATGATTGACATAACATCAACTCTTAACTATGTTGTATTTGATGAAGTCAAAGGATGTGCTACCACTCATGAAATGTGGACCAAACTAAAGAATATCTATGGAGGTGATGATAATGTAAGAAGAGCCAAGGAAACAATCTTGAGAGGCTAGTTTGATCAAATGAAAATGAGAGAGGATGAAAACATTAAAAAGTTGTTGGATACAATTGATTAATTGTGTATTGTCTTTGATGTTGCAAAAATTTTATATCATTATTAGTCAGTGTAAGCCAAGCTCACTCAGGTAGTGAAGATAGTTTTATGTGTCTACCAAGTGTTCTTGTGTTTGCCTAGTTAGAAGGTAGTGTCTACCAAGTTCACTAGGGCATCAAAGAAATTTTTTTAGAAGATGAGTGTTAATCAAAATCACTCAGGTAATGAAGGAAATGTTGTATGGAACTAGTGTTAACTAAGCTCACTTAGTTACCAAAGGATCTTCATGAATATGTAGTATTAACCAAGTTTACTTGATTAAGATAGGAAAATTATTTGTGAGTTAGTTTCTACCAAGCAGGGTCAACTACCAAAGTATTTTCTTATTTTGGCATATTGAGTTTAATTAATTTATCTATTGGTTCTAGTTGACTGAGGTGATGAATATTGGTTATTCTAAGTTGTATATGAACTGACTTCACAATATGCATAATATAAGTATAAGGTCAAGTTGAGAATTTGAAAATAAGAGCATGGAAGATTTTGAAGATCTAATGATGCAATAAGGAAGTGAATTAGAAGGATAAGAAGAATATACATGTGAAGCTAAAAAGAGATATATTTGATCATGAAGGATCAAGTACAAGCTAGAATAGAGATCTATTATCTACAATCTAGTTGCATCATAAATCAAGTCATCTCATTGTTACTCCCTAAACATTATAGTAGTGATCTAAATCTCTTAAAAGAGTTGGCTTAATAGCTATTTGTAAATCCTCTAACAAGCTGACAATTCTATCAAATTGTCTAAATACCTCTAACAAGGTCACTCCAAATAGGGTGATTAAATCCTGTAATAGGGTCACAACTAATAGTATATTTTGTAACCTTTAACTTGGTTGGTTGCTAGTAGGGCTCACTTCAGAAGAGTGAAAATAGTAACTAGTTGCAATTGGTGGTTTTTTCAAATTGGGTTTCTATATTAAATCTTTGTTTCAATTGTGTTCATGTTATTTTATTTTATGTTCTTCCATCTAAGTTAAAGTAATGGTAATTACATATAATATCTAATATTTTCATGTTAAGTACTTGCCAAGCATATTCTATATTTATCGAGTTACAACATTTTATATGTATTTGCTAAGCATCAACAATATTCTATTTTTAGAGTTTATTTTGTACTAACATCTAAAGGGATTTGAGATTTATTTTAGTGGTCATTGATTCACCCCTCCCCTCTTAGTTACTCCTCTTATATTTCCAACAATTGGAATCACAAATTTTGATGCTTCCAAAGAAGGTTTCAAGGACCTAAGCTAAAGATCAAAATGTCTTACAAAAGAGAGATTTCCAAGTTGAACAGAGATAATTTTTCAGCATGGTAAGGACTTATGAGGTTACATTTGCCTGTCATCAGTAATTCAAGTTGTAAATATTTTGATGTTGAATACAAGACTCCCACTAGAACATTATTAGTTGAAGATATTGTTGAAAAGAAAAATTATAACATCATGATGATTGATATTGCATTTGCTCTCAGTTATGTTGAATTTGATGAAGTAAAAGATTTTAAAATAGCTCATGAAATGTGGACCAAAATAAAGGAGATATATGGAAGAGATGAAAATGTAAGAAGAGCTAAGGCTAAAATTCTAAGAGGTAATTCTGATCATATGAAAATGAGAGAAGATGAGAATATTGCAAAATATGTGGAAAGAATCCAAGAAAGTGTGAGCACAATCAAAGCATTTGGAGAAGACGTTCAAGAAAAAATAGTTGTAAGCAAGGTACTTAGAAATATTATTCCTATTTATCCAATTAGAGTATATACTATTCAAGAGATGAGATGTGATCCAAAATATAAAATATCTTTGGATGCTCTAGTTGGAAGATTGACAACTTTCGAGATAGATAACTTTGGTAACTATGTTCCTAGTTCAAAAGTTATTGAGTTTGCATTCGAAGCTAAAATATCACTCAAGAAAAAGAGTAAGAAATCAAAATCTAGTCAATTAGGAAGTGAAGAAGAAGAAACAAACGAAAGTTTAGACAATGATCTTGAAGTTGTTGAAGGCCTACTTGCAAGAAAGTATTCCTAAGGTAGAGGAAAGTACAAAGGTAAAATTCCTCTGATCTATTTTTCTTGTGAAAAAGTTGGTCAAATTGTTGCAAGGTGTCCAAATAGAGAAAAAAAAGATGAATAGAAAAGCAATAAGCACAAAGACAAGAAGGATTCCAAGAACTACAAGAACTACGAGGACAAAGGTAAGAAATCTTGTTTTATGGCTAAAGATTCTAATAATAGTGAAGATAAAATCGTATATATTGTAGTAAAAGATGAATTTGATGATGAAGGAGATAAAATGACACTTATCTCTCATGTTAGCAAAAATGATAATGGATTATTGATAGTGGCTATTCACATAATATGCATGGAGACAAAATAAAATTTGAGCACATGGAACATTATGATGGAGGTAGTGTGAGATTTGAAAACAATGAACCTTGTAACAGAAAAGAAAAATGATGTATTTCTTTAACAAAGGAACTTGTATGTGAAAATGCTTATTAGGTTGAATGACTAAAGCATAATCTACTAAGTGTGGTATAGTTGAATAACATTGGATTCAAGGTAGAATTCATGGATGGACAGGCCAAACTACTAAATGGAAAAGGAAATCTAGTTGGATCTGGCAAGGAAACAAAAGGTAATCTATTTTGTCTTGATCTTAGTGAAAGTTCATGTTTTATTGCTCAAGTAGAAGAAAGTTGGTTATGGCACAAAATATTATGTTATATAAACTTTGATAATTTGGTTAAGATAAGAAAATATAAAAGAGTAAGAGGTATTCATAGTTTGAAGAAGCCTGATATGGGTCTATGCAAAAATCGCCAAATTGGTAAGATGGGAAAGACTAGTTTTAAAAGAAAGAACTATCAGTCTGGAGAAGTCTTAGAACTTGTGCGTACAAATTTATGTGGACCTATTGGAATAGAGTGTTACAGTGGAAAAAAAAAATTCATTCATTTTTTGATGATTATTCTAGAATGATGACTGTAATGTATCTAAAAGAAAAATTTGAAGTTTTTCAAAAATTCAAGTGGTATCTGGCAAGATTAGAAAAAGAAAATGGAAAGAGATTGAAATGTTTAAGATCAAAAAGAGGCGGTGAATTCATCTCCAATGAATTTAATAATTTTTGTATTGAAAGAGGGATCAAAAGACAAGTATCAACCCCTGGTACTCCACAAAAAAATGTTATAGTTGAAAGAATAAATAGATCCATCATAGATTGTGCAAGAATACTGATGATTGAAAAGAATGTTGCAATAAAATATTGGAAGGAAGCTATTAGAACTATAGTTCATACCTTGAATAGAGTATAGTTGAAGATAGATTCAAACAAAATTCCTTATCAGCTATGGTATGGTTACAAATCTAATGTAAGTTACTTGAAAGTATTCGATAGCAAATGTTATAATTTGAAAGAATCTAGAAAAGAAAAATTTGATGTCAAGGATGATGAAGGTATATTATTAGGATATCTTACATAAGTAAAACATAAAAATGTTTAAATTTTTCTACTCATCAAACCTTAGGAAGTGCACATGTAAGAATTGATGAGTTTGTAGAAAAGAGTAAGAAGAAAGCAAAAAAGAGCCAAGGGATTACAGAAGATTTGTTTAATATAAACCTAATACCCTACCCAATATATTTGAGAGAATGGAAGATTTACCCTTGAGTTCTCAAAATCTCTAAAAATTACTAAATTGCAGATAGTATAACCTAAGTTATAGTCTAAAAGGACCCAAGTCACAGTCAAAAGCTACCAAGCTAGTTCAAACCAAGTCTAATGGACCCGAGTCATAGATAGTGGAACTTGAGCTAGATACTGAAGTTCATGATGAAAATAGTGAAACTCATTCCAAATCCAAAGAACCTGTGTTAGCAAGATATGTCAGAAGACATCATGCACCTAATTAGATCATTGGAGATAAATCATATGGAAAAATGACAAGAAGCAAATTAAAAGGTACATGTTTACTTGCTAAATTTGAACCTATAAATGTTAAAGATGCCCTGGATAATGAAAGTTGGGTTGAAGCAATGAATGAAAAAATAGAACAAATAGAGAAGAACAAAACCTAGACCCTCATTCCTAGACCTAAGGATAACAATGTAATTGACATAAAGTGGGTGTTTAGAAACAAGTTGGATGAAGATGACATTTTTTTCAGAAATAAAGCAAGATTGGTGTGCAAAGGCTATTCTCAAGAAGAAGGTATTGATTATGGTGAAACTTTTGCTCCTGTTGAAAGATTAGAAGGTGTTAAAACTCTACTAGCATATGTAGCACACAAAATATTTAAAGTGTATCAAATGGATGTTAAGTTTACATTTTTTAATAGAATTTTTGATGAGGAAGTCTATATTGAACAACAAGAAGGTTTTGTAGATCCTAACAAAAGAGACATGGTTTGAAAATTACACAAAGCATTATATAGTCTCAAGAAAGCTCCTAGAGCTTGGTATGAAGGATTTTATAAATTACTTGATACAAATTGGATTTCAAAAAAAAAATGATAACAATGGTCTATATATCAAAGAAGGATCAGACAAGAAGATTGTGTTGGAAGAAATATTTTTTGATGATACCTTATTCACAAGAAATGATAACTTACGCAAATCATTTTTAGAAGAAATGAGTAAAGAATTTAAGATGTCTATGTTTGGAGAGATAAAATTCTTTGTAGGATTGTAGATTGAACAAAAAAAAAATGGTATATACATTACTCAATCCAAATATATCAAGGAGATACTAAAATTTTTTAGAATGGAAGATTCAATTTATTAGTTAGAATCCCTATGTCTACTAAACATAAGCTTTCCAAAAATGATGACTTAAAGGAAGCAGATCAGACCACATATATATCAATGATTGAAACATTGTAGTATGCAATGCATACAAGGCCTGATATTGCATTAGTAGTTGGTATGGTGGTAAGATTCTCAACAAATCTCAAAGAAAATCACATGATGGCAATCAAGAGAATCATGAGATATCTAAAAGGTATTGAAGACTATGGCTTATGGTACAAACTCTAAGGCAATTTGGACTTAAAGGTGTTCACTAGTGCTAACTGGATAGAAAGTATTGATGACAACAAGGGCACTAGTGGTGGAGCATTCTTTCTTGGTAAAAGACTAGTATCTTAGACAAGAAAGAAATAAAATTACATCTCTCAATCCACAATAGAGGCAGCCTATGTGGCAACAATAGTTAATTGTTCTAACATTGTTTGGTTCAAATAACTATTGGAAGGAATGATGATAGAGATCAAAGATCCAGTAGTCATATACTGTGATAACACCAGTGCAATCAATATATCAAAGAATGTAGTGATGCATACAAATATAAAGCATATTGTAATAAACATCACTTCTTAAGAGAATAAGTACAAGATAAGCAAGTCAGATTGGAATATGTAAATACAAAAGAACAAATTGTAGACATATTCACCAAGCCATTACATATGGATGCATTTATGTATCTAAGAGGTAAGCTAGGGGTCATTCCCGTATCTGAAGCTCACTAAATGAAGTTTAGTAATGCATCAACCATAACCTGTTAAAGATTAATCAGTTGGTGCAGTATTGGTAAGGACATATTGCAAATGAATCAGTACTTAAGGTACATTGATATTAATAGAGTTGTTGTCCTTGGCATGTGTTGTCAAAGAGGGAGAAGTTTACTATCATATCTCATAAAATATTTTTATATAGGAGAAGTTTGATGTAAGAGGGAGAAGTATGTTATCATAAAGATGTATATGAGGGAGAATGAACTTGGTAATAGTTGTTGATAGAGGGAGAAACTAAAGACAGAAAGAGTTCATACTAATAGAGAAAGTTCTCATAGATGTGAATTAGAATGAAAATAAGAATATGTTCCTTACTTTATTCTTGTTCCAAAAATTTCATTGTGTTAGGACATGTTGTGTTGCCATCAATGCCAAAGAGGGAGATTGTTGAATACAATTGATTAATTGTGTATTATCTTTGATGTTACACAAATGTCATATCATTATTAGTTAGTTTATGCTAAGCTCACTTGGGCAATGAAGAAAGTTTTCTATGTTTACCAAGTGTTCCTATGTTTTCCTAGTTCACAAGGCAGTGTCTACTGAGTTCACTCGGGTGTCAAAGGAAAGATTATAGAAGATGAGTGTTAACTGAGCTCACTCAGTTAATGAAAGAAATGTTGATGAAACCAATGTTAACTGAGCTCACTCAATTACCAAAAGATCTTCATGAATATGCAATGCTAACCGAGTTCACTTAGTTAATAAAAGAAAATTATTTTTGAGTTAGTGTCTATTGAGCAAGGTTGGCTAACGAAAGATTTTCTTATTTTGGCATATTGAGTTTAATTAATTTATCTATTGATTCTATCTGACTATGGTGATGAATATAAGTTATTCTAAGTTGTATATGAGTCAACTTGAAAATATTAATGATATAAGTATAAGGTCAAGTTTTAAATTTGAAAGTGTGTAAGATTGTGAATGCATGGAACATTTTGAAGATCTAATGACGTAGTAAGGAAGTGAATCACAAGGATAAGTAGAATATCCTTGTGAAGTTGAAAATAGATATATTTGATCAGGAAAGATCAAGTACAAGATAGAATAGAAATATGTTTTCTGCAATTTAGTTGCATTAGAAATTAGATTATCTCATTGTTACTCTTTAACCATTGTAGCAGTTATATAAATCTCTTAAAAGATTTAGCTTCATAGCTATTTGTAAATCCTCTAATAAGGTAGCAGTTCTATTGAATTGTCTAAAGACTTGTAACGAGGCCAATCCTAATAGGGTGATTAAATCCTTTAATAGGGTCACACCTAACAATGTGTTTTGTAACTTTTAATAGGGTTGGCTCCTGATAGGGCTCACTTCAAAAGAGTGAAAACATTAACTAGTTATAATTGGTGATTTTTTCAAATTGAGTTTCCACATTAAATCCAAGTGTCAATTGTGTTCATGTTATTTTATTTTATGTGCTTGCATATAATTTAAATTAATGGTAGTCAAAGATCACATCAAAGATTTGCATGTTAAGTGCTTATCGATTATATTCAATATTTATCGAGTTACAACATTTTATCTGTGTTTGCCAAGCATCAACAATATTCAATTTTTAGAGTTTATTTTGTATTGACATCTAAAGGGATTTGATATTTATTTTAGTGATAACTAATTCACCCCTCCCCTCTTAGTTACTCTTATATTTCAAACAAAAAAATATGTTGAAAGAATAGAAGCTAGTGTCAGTGCTATCAAATCCTTTGGAGGAACAATTCATGATGTAACAATGGTAAGCAAGGTACTTAGAACCCTTCTTCCTATCTATGCAATTAGAGTGCCTTCTATTCAAGAGATGAAATGTGATCCAAATAACAATATAACTTTGGATGCTCTAGTGGGAAGATTGACAATATTTGAACTAGATAACTATGATAATCATACTCCTAGTTCTAGCAATCTTGAGTCTCCATTTGAAGCCAAACTATTGTAGACACCTAAAAACCTTTAGAAAATAAAGTATTTTTATTTTCTGAAAAAGTCCTGATGACATCATCATTAATTAATTAATTAATTATTTAATTAATTAATTTATTTTTATGCCATTAAATCCCTTTATCTTAATTAAAAATATTTAATTAAGGAATCCCTCCCAAAAATGTTTAAATCTTATTTAAACATTATTTCCTTATTTATTAATTATTTAATTAATAAATTGACCAAAAAACCCAAAATAAATAAAAAAATTATTTTTTACCCAAAACTTATCCAATTTCCTTAAGACCACTAACCTCTTCCAAAATCTTCTAATCCTTCTTTAATTTTGATTAAAGGCTAATCCCATCATTTCCTACCCCTAATCCCGACTCAAAATATTTAATTAAGATTAAATATTAATCCTCATGTTTATTAAAAAAGTTTTAATAAATATATCCTCAACCCAAACCCTTGAAATAAATAAAACTTTATTTATTTTTTAAAAATCTAATTTATCCTCATCCTAAGAAGTTCTAGACTCTTTTAGAAAGTCTTCATCCTCATCTTAAGAAATTCTAGACTATTCTAGAAAGTCTTTATCCTCATCCAAAGTCTAGACTCTTCTAGAAGATGTCTTTAAACCTAATCCTAATCCCCTCCTAACCTTGTCACATTCCCTAAAAATGGGTTAAGAATTACTAACCCAAGCCAAAGTTAACAAATATCTCCTCCTTCACCCACCCTCATTAAATGCCATCCACTTGCCTATCCCTAAGCTAATCCTAAACCATCCTAATCCATCCTCTAATCATTTGCACAAGCCTAAGCAAGCTTAGAACCCTCCTAATCAAGCCCAAGTCGAAATTGCTCTCATCTCCCTCAAAATATCTCAACCATAAAACTTTATGAAGCCCACTAGGCCATAAATGACTCTTCCAAGCCCTTTTATTGCTTTTACAAGTCATTATGACGGTCTTTATGAAGATTTTATCCCTTGAGCCTCCTTTGTTGACTCATCCTTCCCCTTTCCTCCATCCTCTCACCATGTGACATGTGTCACTCCTTGATTGGTTGTAAGGAAGCACAATCCATGTGCTCTCCTCTCATGCAATCTGAGCCCTCCATGAGCTTTTTCCCATCCTTGCATCTTAGCCCTCAATCCCTCAAGCCTCTTGCCTATAAATTGGATCCTTCCCCTTTGCAAAATAACACAATCCATGAAGTAAAGTCATAATGCCATTTTAAGAAGCCATTTTATATCAAAATCATACACTCACACCCAAATTGCAACTCCATTTGAAGCCCTTTTTGAAGCATAAGCTTGAGCATACATCCTATCTATTTAGACAAAGCCACTCAAAAAGAGAGCTTCTTATTGAGAGAGCCCATTAATGACTCATATTCTCAATTGAGAGCTCATCTTAGTCTATCTTGAAGTTTATGAATTTTGTTTAGTTTGTAGAAGCTTTATTTAAATTTGGTTTCTATTAGCATACTAACATTGCTCATATACATTTTGGCACGCCCGGTGGGACCCCGCATGGGTCATCTTCATTAACTTTTTTAGTCAAGTTTTGTATGTCATTTGCTGATTTTGGCTAATTTTGCTTATTTTTGTGATTGGTAGGATTGTATAAATTGGTTTTGTAGGTCCACATGAGCATGAAGAAGACAAAGGAACTCATAGTATATCTCATAGTGTTTGCAGATTTTTCAGCTTATAGGTGGACAAAGAACTTGGAATTCTTCTTCCTCTTCTTGTCTATATTCTTCTTATTCCATCTACTTCTTCTTCTTCTTCTTGTGGGAGATCTTGGCCATTTTTTTTTAATGAAGAAAAATTATACAAACTTTTTTTTAGTGCTTAAAATGAACCCCCAAATCATTCTTAAATTCGTTAAAAACTAAAAATTTGCCAAAAAAAAAAAATTCTTTTAACAAGTGAAACTAAACCAATCCAATCATTTGCATCCTTGCAACATCAAGGTTTTAGATGCATTTATGCAAAGTTAGGAACACTTCATTTTTGGGAATTTAAAAAGAACTTCAAATTTCCATTTCAAAAGGTTCAAAATCAACACTAAGTGCACACTAAAATCTAAATCAAACTCAAAGCATCAATCAAGGATAAAATGAACCTCATTTGCAAATATTTAAAAGTTCTTTTAAAAATCTCATGAAAACTAAGAGTCCTAAATGGTTGCCAAAATTGTCCTAAAAAGCTTTGTTATTTGTTCCAAACAAATGTCTTGTTTCAAAATCTTGAATGTTTCTTAGGTTTTTCATGCATCAAAACTATCTAGGAATATCATTTTTGGGCTTAAAATATGCAAACTATAACACAAAATCTTGAATGAAAATCAAAGTCCAAAGAGTCATTTTCAATTTTGAGTCCAAAACAATCTTGAATGATCTAAGGTCAAAACAAAGCACTTGAAAATTCTTAAAACAACACACAAAATCTCAATCTTGAATTCTCAAAGGAAAAAACTTGAATGTTTAATCACTTGTCTTTGAATGCATGTTGCTAAAAAAAACTCTTGAATGTCATGGATTAAAATCAATTTTTCTTTGAATGCATGATTAAAAAAAAAAATCCAATCTTGAATGCCAAGGATCAATTAACCATTGCAATATCAAATACTTCATTTGGAGCTTTTAAAATTGAACAAAACAAATCTCTTTTCCACATGCAATTTAGGTAAAGTTTGATTTTTGGACATTTAAGAAACTTTGTTAAGTTAAATACAAATTTGCAAAAATCAATTTGAGTAGTTCCTTGGACTCACCTCTTTTCTAATCACCCATCAATTCAACCATTGGTTGCAATCTCAGTGCCATTTATGGGGATGGGTCTACTTGAAAAAGGTGTTAAATGTTTCACAATCTAACTCACTCACTTGGTCTTTGAACGTTTGCTTTAACTTTATCAAAAATTTTAAATTACCAAAACTCTAGATTAAATCGATCACACTTCAAGTTTGGGCACTAAAATTGAACAACTATTGACGTGGAGGGCCTCCGGGCGTGCGCTTGAAAAATCGAGTCTCACACATCTTTGCTTTGGGCTTAAAACAAAATCACACCAAATCTTGAATGCTTTAAAGGAAATTAATTGATACTTGATGTGGAGGGCCTCTGGGCGCGCGAGTTTGCTTTTGTTGACCCTAACTCTTCTTCTTGTTTGCATTCTTCGATCGATTTACTTTTGTTGGCACTTCAAGTTGGAATAGAACATTCTCTCTTAAACATGAGTGCTTGCAAAGTGTAGATTAGCACACATAAGAGTCAGTTGGTAAAAGAACAAGCGTGTTTTTTTAGCCCAAGGTCATCCAAGTCTTCTCTCCCCTTGTCGTCTTTCGAGGCCATCTTGGGTGCATAAGATTAGGATCCAAAACTTTGTTTCTTTTTAGGAGGCCTACTTGGGGATTTCATCACCCCTTGGATGACCTCAACTCCTGCGTTCCGGCGGAGTATAAGAACCAGGAGGTGAATCGAAAGACACCTCTCTTGGGATCAAGATTTTGTCACTCGAGCTAAGCCTCAAGGAACTTTATACCCTTGAGAAGTGAAAGAGGAGAAGTGGGTTACCGCTCCTCTCGGCTATGCGACATATTTTTGGTTTCATCTACGTATTTGGGCCCCACATACCTTGGGTATATCGAGGACTCCCTAACTAAACCAACTATCAGCCTTGTAGACAACCATCTAGGATGTTAATGTGCTTGAAGTGACTGATCAAAACATTTGTAAAACACACACACTCCTTGGTGCAAGTATCACATTTTGGGAATCAAAACTTCTATCTGGTTGTTTCTATCTATTGCTTGGTCTTTTACTTATTGAATGAATATTTTCCAAACTTGGTCAATCCTAGCTTAGGGTACACTTAGCGTAGTCACTACCTATTCCAGAAGTTGAACAAGTTGAAGCAAAATAACTGAGGTATCTCAAAGCTAAGCAGATTCAAGAATTGATGTCAGAGCAACCCAAACCCAAACAGAAGTTCCAAAAAGTTAAACTCAAACCATCTCAGGCATACCAAGAACTTTTAGCCAAGAGAAGGGAACTAACACCAAGTCTTTGAATTGCCAAACTCCACAAAGTAGAGGAAAAAGCTGCCAAAAAAGCACTTCAAGAGGCTTGGTTAGAGCGCACCATCAAATTTAGCCAAAATCCAGGAGTTAACCTTGCTTATGCCTTACCAACTAGGCATGATTTCTATGATTAGACCCCATTGTTTCTCCAAATCTTCTTGGATAAGCTTCACTTTAGATTCATCTTTGTAGAAAAGCCAGCCATTTTAGGTTATCCCCTTAAGCATTATTAGCTCATTTATCTCATTTAGAATCAAACCATCTAGCCAACAATCAAAACCTCATATCCAAACCTTCAAAATTGTTGTCACTTTTGCCAAAAGTTTGCCACTCCTAAAATCTTCCAAATCCATCAATCTCACCAAAGTTATCCCTTTGATAGAGCTTTGTCTAGGGTAATCCAACTTTGTCACTTGTTATCCCTCATCACCTTGAGCTAAAGGTTGGGATCCACAAGTGGTCAATTTCATGTTCTTCCTAAAGGATCATCAGTCTATCCTTAATTTGACACAATCACCACCAAGCTTGCACATAGGAAAGCAGACCTTTCGTGCTTTGGCAACATATCTTTGAAGTTAGAATCTCCAACCCAATCCTCCTTAGTTTTTTTCATATAGCTTTGCCTTAACCTAGGAAATCATTTGCATAGAGAAGCCTTCCCCCTTTTGCATCTATCAGAATTATTGCATCTCATCCCTAGGAGCATTTTTCATGCCACCCGTCACTCACTTAGCCAAGAAGAAAGAAACAATGGAACCCTATCATTTGGATCCAACAGCCTCACCCCCCTTGAGCACTCAACCATCCTTCAGCCCAGAGAAAGCTATGCCATCATGTACTGACATTGAAGCTTTCATGAACCAACCAGGAAATGTAGTATTGGTAAATGCCATTATAGACAAGAACAAAGAGACAATCATGGCTAATTTTTGAAGGGACAATGTAGGAACCTTTGACTTTGGAAGACCCCCTCCATTATTAGATCCATCTCACCCATTTTTTGGGCAACTACCACCACCCATAGGCTCTTATGATCCAAATTATCCTCAATATATGCCAAAAGAAGAGCCTTCAGCCAATCCATATGATCCAACAGATCCAAACATACCATCATCCACCCAAGTTGAAATCTCCATGTCGCAAGCCAACCCAACCACCACCACTCCATCCTTGGTTCATACCTCTCCACTCCAAACCCCCTTTACCCAAAATAGCTCACCATTCACCCCCTTCACTATTGCTATTGCTGCTCCCCAACCCAGCCTTCCAAATCCACCCATCTCCCAAATCAGTGCTAGCATCTTTGGCCAACCTCAACAATATACAATAGGGATGCCACCCATGGGGCTAAGTAATCAATCTTTCATCACCCCTAGCTTGTTCACTACAGCCCAAAGCACAATCCCATCATTTCCATTAGGTCTTGGGAGCTCAGTGCCATTAGCCACAAATCCACAAGCTACTACCCTCAATCCACAAAGCTATCAAACCCCACAAGCTACTACCAATTTTCTACCAAGCTCCCAAGTAACCCCAGCTCTTGCCACCACTCTACCAAGCTTTCAAATCTAGCCACCAAGCTATCAAACCCAATCAATTCCATTCCAAAGCTTTCAATTCCCACCACCTCCACCACCAACTAATCCATTACCTCCTATTACCAACTACTTTTCAATGCCACTTCTAGGAGCTAATCCACCAATCCAGCCAACCACCAATTATTTGCAGGTACCATCCCAAATGGGGGCACAACCCACATACCTTGGTCAAACCCCACAAGCCCCCATGATCCTTTTCCCAAGATTCATACCCATCGTATACCTTACCTCCACAAAGCCATTCATTTATCCCACAGCTAGCTTATGTTCCTCAATCCCAACCTCAAATCCCATATCAACAACAAGCCTCGCAGCACATGCAGCAATATGCACCACCTCCCCCTCAACAACCCGTCATCCACCATGCAGCTGCCCAAACAATGTACAATCCCTATCAGCAAATCCCTCACAGCCATCCGTATTCAGTGGCCCCATCTAGTGCATACCTACCTCAAGGCACTCCTACATTGGGGGCACCCCAACCATCACCTATCAATTCAGAATGGGAGCGAATGAAGATAGCTCTGAAAGCCATCCAAGAAGGGAATGATCCAAAAAAATTCAAGTTTGAGAATGTGTGTCCTTACCCATTTGACAAAGCCATTACCATGACACCATTTCCCAAACACTTTGAGGTACCCAAATTTGACAAATTCAGAGGAAAAGGAGACCCTGTCATACATATCAAAGAATTTTACATGCACTGCCAGGACGTAGCATACAATGATGTCTTCCTCTTGTGTCTTTTTTCCAAAAGCTTGGCTGGACCAGCTCTTGAATGGTTTTATAGAATTCCCTATGGCACAATTAAAAACTTTGCTGAATTATCTGAGGCATTCGTAGCCCAATATGCCCATCTTGTTGAAATAGAGCTATCAATAGTTGACCTTGTCCACACTAAGCAAAAAGGTGGAGAAAGCCTTGCTGAATACCTGCAAAGATGAAAAACCCTTACCACCCGCATATACTGCACCTTGCCAGAGTGCCATGTGGTGAAAATGTTTATTGATAATGCCCATCCTAGCTTGGCTCACCACATGACCATGAACTGTTTGCAGACCTACAAAGATATCAAAGAGAAAGGAATGATCCTTGAGAAAGGACTCATTAAAGATGGTGTGGTCAAGATTTACAAGGAAGCCAACCAAAATCAATCACATTCCAATGACAAGTCTAAGTATTGGAACAAAAAAAAGCATGTTGCAACAGACGGCGTCGCTGACACCAGACATGTGAATATTGTTGGTCCTTCTCAAAACCTGTCCAACCCACCATATCAACCAAACAATCAACAAGCTATCAATTACCAACAAAAAAATACACCCTATGAGGTCACACTACCCTCAGATGCATGAAACTGAAAGACTATGTGCAGGACCTCATTGATCGGAAGGAAATCACTGTTGGTGCCCAAAACTCTCCCAATGCAGGCTTACAGATCTATCAAAATGCTTTTCCTCCACACCACAACCAAAATCCTAGAAAAGAACCTATCCAAACCAACAACAAAAACACCAACAACCGTCAGCCAAACCAACAGCATGGGAAGACCAATGACCACACTTCATCCTATATAGACTATGGTAGCCTTATAGGTTGTATATCCAAGAAAGAGCCTTCTGTCAATGTTATCGATATCCAAGGACCAAACAATGAGTGTGCAGTCACCACTCAAAGATCACGATTTAACATCGCAGGCCCACCTGTTCCACCAACACCATCAACTCCATCAAAAAGCCAGTACAATATCTTGGAACACCTTGGGAACATGCCAACCCAAATCTCCATTTTAGACCTTCTTTGCACTAGTCCTGTGTATAAGAACATCCTTGATAGTGCTCTCATAGAATCTCGTGTCCCTTCAAATATCAATGCTACTGATTTTTGTAATCTTCTTGGACACCTATCCTCCTCATGTGCCCTATCGTTCAAACCCACCGACATACCCGTGGTCGAGCCAGATCACACCCTTCCGCTTCGCATAGCCATCATGGTATCCAATTTTGTCGTGAAAAGAGTAATGATAGATAATGGATCGGCCTTGAATATTTGCACCCTAAAATCCATAAAACAAGCTGGGTATACTGAGGCAGATATCATCATTGAGGTTATCACCATCAAAGCTTATGACAACTTGGAAAGAACCACAAAAGGAACTATTTTGCTGCCAATCAAGGTTGGGCCAGTCATCCAAGAAACACTCTGCCATGTTATTGATCTAAACCTACCATTCAACATCCTCCTCGGTTGCCCATGGATTCATTGCATGAAAGTTGTTCCATCCACTTACCATCAACGCGTCAAATTTTTGCATCAAGGCACTGAGGTAACCATCCATGCCGATCCAGAACCCTTTGCTTACTGCAATGAGGTTGAAGCTTCATATACAAACCATTTCCCTAGAATTGATATTGGCACATCCATCGCCAGCTCATCCCACACTTGTAATGACCCAAAAACCATCCTCGCCTCTACCCTGTCTACTATGAAGATCAATAACAAGGGCTGTGGAGAGTATAGTCTGTCGGATGCATTTGTTATCGGGGCACTCTCACTTGATCCACATGCCCATGGACGACTGACATATCACAAAGCTAAGCAGATTCCACCTCCTCAATACAAATAGTTTGGCCCAACAACCTTTGTATCCTCGAAAATCCCTCTTCATGAGGATCTCACTCCAGATATCAACAAATGGTTACATAAGGATGCACCTCAAAGGAATCAGGCATGCCTTGATCACTTCAGCCAGAAGTATCCCCAAGAACATAAGCTCATCACTGACAAATGGAACTATCAAGGTGGTGGTCTAGGACCAGAAGAAAGAGGCATGCAGTGCCCCATCGATGCACACAAGTGGGAATTGAAGCTAGGTCTTGGCTTTGGCATACCCACAACTGAGGGCACCAATACGAACAGTCACACTTTTTTGAACATTCACCATGACCTTGTCGAAATCGAAGACATTCTTGAGGAAGTTGAAAAGAGAGCCTACAATGATATCGTAGACCGAATCTCCCTTGGAGACTCTGTTCTCCAAGAACTATCCATCCACCTCATTGACCTACCACTCACCCATCCACAACTCATAGATTGGGACCAACCAAGCATCATACAAATTGATGAGTTCACATCAGAGGAAGTGCTTCTAAGATTCATGGGAGCTGAAACACCTCACAAGAAAACAAATCCAGATTATGCCTATATCTACAAGCTAGATCCCAAGGGGTATTTTGGAGAAAATCCCCAACCTAGTTCCGATACACCCAAAACTGGAACTAAGGTGAATCTGAGACTAGCAAAGGTAGCGAAGAGAACCCCTTAGCAAGAAAATCCAGAGCCACAAGCAGAACATGAGGATTTAGCATTACCTCCTCAAGATAATCAACCAGAGATATCTTCTATTCTAATTGAGGATACTAGGGAAGTCAACATCGGTTCTTCAGAGATCCCTAGGCTTGTTCACATTGTTGCATCCCTATCACAAGACCAAGCTAATCTCCTTTTTGAGGTCTTAAGAGAGAACATTGGCCAATTTGCATGGTCATATCAAGACATGCCAGGGCTTGATCCAAAGCTTGTAGTTCATCATCTTGCAGTCAATCCACAAATCAAGCCCATCAGACAAAAGCTTAAAAAAATGCACCCCAAGGTGGCATTACTGGTCAAAGCTGAGTTAGAAAGAATGTTAGCTGCTAAGGTTATCCAACCTACCGACTATTCAAAGTGGATCTCCAACATGGTCCCCGTCACTAAGCCTTCTGGTGACATCAGAATCTGCACTGATTTCAGAGATCTAAACAAAGCTTGTCCAAAAGATGATTTTCCATTTCCCAACATAGATATGATTGTAGATCTTATAGTTGGACATGAAATTTTGTCCCTCATGGATGGATTTTATGGGTATAATCAAATCAAGATTGCAGAAGAGGATCAGCATAAGAAAACATTCACTACCCCTTGGGGAACCTTTTGCTACAACATGATGCCTTTTGGCCTAAAGAATGTTGGGGCTACCTATCAAAGAGCTATGACAACCATCTTTCATGATCTCATCCATAGAATTTTGGAGGATTATGTGGATGATATCTTGGTCAAATCTCATACCTTCATGGATCATCTTGCTGATCTGGAGAAAGTCTTTGATAGGTTAGCAAAATATCATCTCATGTTGAATCTCAAGAAGTGTGTCTTTGGGGTCACATCTAGCAAACTTCTAGGCTTTATAGTGTCTAAATGAGGTATAGAGATCGACCCCAAGAAGGTCAAGGCTATCTTAGACATGCCTCCTCCCTAGACACTACGACAGCTTCGCTCTCTTTAGGGAAAGCTTCAATCCGTCTGGCGCTTCATCTCCCAGCTTGCAAATAAGTGTACACCATTTTCAAATTTACTAAAGAAGGATGAGAACTTCAAGTGGGATCCTTTATGTCAGTGCAGCTTCGATCAGCTCAAGCAGTATCTCACCAATCCCCCTATCTTGGTTCCACCAGTTCCTAGTCATCCCCTAATTTTGTACATATCAACAACGCCTACTGCTCTAGGGGCACTTCTAGCACAGCTCGATGACTACAGTAGAGAAAGCGCCATCTACTACATCAGTAGAACCCTAGTTGGTTATGAACTCAATTATACTCCTATGGAAAAAGCTTGTTTGGCAGTTTTTTTCTCAACTCAAAAGCTTTGCCATTACATGCTAAGTCATACCATCCAACTAGTCTCCAAGATTGACCCTCTCAAGTATATGCTCTCCAGAATAGCACTTACAGGCCGTTTGGCCAAATGGGTTATGCTCCTTAGCGAATTTGACATCCAGTATGTGGATAGAAAGGCAATCAAAGGGCAAGCTATAGCAGATCACCTAGCTGATGCACCTCTAATAGATGCTTATCCGTTGATCACAGAATTTCTAGATGAGCATATCTATCTAATTGAAGAACAACCCCCATCGAAACTTTATTTTGATGGCTCATACACATCTCATGGATCAGGGGCAGGAATATTGTTGGTCACACCTCAAGGAGATTACATTCCAAAAGCCTTCAAGCTACAATTCCCTAGCACCAACAATATAGCTGAATATGAGGCCCTCATAGTAGGATTAAAGATAGCTACAAAATGGAACATTGCTGAGCTACAAATCTTTGGCGATTCTTAGCTCATCATCAAGCAAGCCCTAAATGAATATCAAACCAAAGATGAAAAGCTATTACCCTACAAAGAGCTAGTTGATCAGCTAACCCAGCATTTCACAAGGCTTCAGTTTACACAAGTGCCTCAAATACAGAATAAAGCAGCAGATGCTATGGCTACTATAGGATCACTCTTGGAAATTCCCCAAGTAGCTACATAGTATGAGTTTTTAGTGGAGCAGCTCCTCACACCTGCCTATGCAAATGAGGATTCAAACCGTGTTTGTATCTTGGTTGGTCCCCAATCCCCTTGGTACCATGAGATTCATGCTTACCTTAACGATGGTATCATATCCCCTCACCTCACACATACCCAACACCATAACCTCATCCAAAAACCATCCCGCTATGTTATCATAGCCAATACCCTATATCGTCGGGGTTATCACGATACTCTCTCTCGATGTTTAGACCAAAATGAGGCCGCGATGGTGTTAAAGGAAGTACACTCTGGACTTTGTGGTGCCCACACGAATGGTATTGTCCTAGCGTGACAAATCCTTAGAGCAGGCTACTATTGGCCTACCATTGAAGAAGACTCCTGTGACTTTTTCAGAAAGTGTCTCCCATGTCAGCAGCATGCAAATCTTGTGCACGCTCCAGCACAGGATCTACAACCTACTGCACCACCTTGGCCTTTCGCTTGTTGGGGCCTTGATCTAGTTGGAACTATCACACCCCTCTCATCTGATGGACATAAATGGATAATAACAGCTACAGACTATTTCACTAAATGGGTGGAAGTAGTCCCCCTAGTCTCAGCTACAGGAGTTCAGGTCTCCAAGTTCATCTTGTACCACATTGTTTGCCGCTTCGGCATCCCATCCACCATCTTCACCAACCACAGAGGTAACTTTGAAAATATCAACATGGAAGAATTATGCACTTCCCTCCGCATCCATCACCACTTTTCTAGCCCATATTTCCCACAAGGTAATGGCCAAGTAGAGGCAACTAACAAAACCCTCCTCAAAATCCTAAAGAAAGTTGTCAATGATTCCGACCGTGATTGGCACCTACAAATAAATCCAGCCCTATGGGCCTATCAAAATTCCTTCCATACATCCATAGGCACAACTCCATACTCTCTAGTCTATGGTGCCAAAGCGGTACTACCTATAGAGGTTGAACTTCCCTCCTTGTGCATATCTTTGCAAGGGCAAATATCAGATGAAGAATATAGAGTAGCTCGGCTCACCCAGCTAGATCTCTTAGACAAGAAGTGACAACAAGCCTATGATCATCTCATAGTCTATCAAACTCGTCTCAAAAAAAATTTCAACAAGAAGGTGCTTCCATGACACTTTCAGCCAGGTGACATCGTCCTTAAAGAAAACATGAAAGTCCAAGCAGATCGAGAAAAAAAAGGCAAGTTTGAACCTACATGGCTTGGTCCTTATGTTGTCACTGCTTCCTTTGGCTCCAGAGCCTATCAGCTATCTACACCGGAAGGAGAACTCTTGAATGATCCTACTAACATCATTCATCTCAAGAAGTTCTATGCTTGAAGATCCTTGGTATACCTAGCTTTTGAAAAATACAAAAAAAATAATAATAAAGAGAAATAAGCGTCCAATGGTGAAAACTTGGCAATTCAAGCGCCTTGTGTACTAAGACTAATCCATTATCTATCACTATCCTATCCCTCATCCATTCACCCACCATCCCATAAAATACTTGCTTGTTCCCTTGGTGTTCCAACCAAATATCCAAAATCTAATGGAGCTTGTAAGTACCTCTTGTACAACTTGTAAAATCTTGTACCTCAGCTTGTAAAATCTTGTACCAAAGCTTGTATTATACCTTGTAAATCTTGTACCATACCTTGTATATCCAAATCTTGTCCAAAGTTTGTACCATATTCTAGCCTATAAATAATCTTGTATCCTAGCTTGTATACTATCACATGCACACACAAAACCCCATTTTCACTTAAGCTTTTTGCAAACCATCTACCTATCCACCTATCTCCTATTATAGACATCCCATCCTTCAGTATCATTTCCATCTCACAAAAACCAAAACATGAAAAAACTTGTACATTTGTAATATATCTTGGTCCATCAGCTTGTACATCCTATTTAGCTTAGTACCATTGTATCTATTCAGTGTTCGTGTCAGTTTGTCCTTGATCAACATCTTGCACCCATCGCACATCTTGGTTAGCTATTCCAATCCATCCTTTAGCTAGATTTCTTGTCACCAAAGTGTTATCTTTCTTAGTTCAGCTTGCCAAACGCATCACTTATCCAAGTCCACCAGCTTAGGTGCTCTCCAATAGGTCCTTGCAAGATATAGCTTTCCTCATGTTTGATCTTGGTCCGTTAGTACCTCGTCCTACCCATCTCATTGGCAAACGGTTCTCTTTTAGATTTTTGCTTTCTTTTGATTTTGAATCTTCCCTGTTGGGTCTTGAAATATCTTTTCCAAGCAATCTCCTTGTTCCCTCCTCAAGGTTGCCACGATCTTCCATATCATGGTATACTACGAATGGGGCAATCAGAGCTTAAGGTCTTGATCATGTCTTTTGTTTGTTTTTCTTTTCTGCTTGTGGGTTACCCAGTGTCGGTTCCACGCTGCTTCCTTTAGGAATCATGTGTGATGCTGGGGCAATCTTTGTGTGTTTGTTTTGATTTAGTTCGTCAATCCTCTGGACAGTTGGTGAAAAGGCCTTGATGTTCTTGGTAACCTTGGCAATTAACCAACGATCCGACAGCAAATCTAGTGCTCAACTACATGGTGGTACTTCTCTTTGAAGTATCCCCCCGCTCAAAAAGCTTCAATGGTTTTCCTTCATCTCCATTGTCCCCCATCCATATCCAACATCCGTCTCTCCTACCCTAGCTTATGCATCAGTATCTCTTTGAATCACTCCTCACCTTTAGCTTTAGGGATCCACAATCCTAGTCTTAGGGATCCACCAATCCAAATCAATCCACCAAGCCTCATCTTTCGAGATCCAAAATCCTAGTACTAGGGATCTCCAAAACCCATCTTCTGCCAATCTGACTCTTTGAAATCCTATTGTATCAGCTTTATAATCCCCTCATCCATCTCCCTATCTTGGATTCCTTTTTATAGCACTCTGCTCCTTCATTCTCCACCTTCCCTAAAGTCTTAAGCTTGCTTCGTCTTGTGCATCTGATTCTCCTTTATCATTCTCCCATAGTGAGAGTTTGAGCTAATTCAGCCCCTTCTCTTTGCCAATCTGAGTTTTCTTGCTCATCCGAGATTCTTGTACTTTTCAAGAAGCCATCGAGCCTCGCTTTCTCTCCCCGCTGCCTTCTTGAGGTGGCATCTCACAACCCATTCTCCCCTCTTCTGCTCTAGCCTTGGGCATCTTATTTTCTTATCTTTGATTGCATGCCACTTGCGGCATCACATCAAAGAGGGGCAAAATGTAGACACCTAAAAACCTTTAGAAAATAAAGTATTTTTATTTTCTGAAAAAGTCCTGATGACATCATCATTTATTAATTAATTAATTATTTAATTAATTAATTTATTTTTATGCCATTAAATCCCTTTATCTTAATTAAAAATATTTAATTAAGGAATCCCTCCCAAAAATGTTTAAATCTTATTTAAACATTATTTCCTTATTTATTAATTATTTAATTAATAAATTGACCAAAAAACCCAAAATAAATAAAAAATTTATTTTTTGCCCAAAACTTAGCCAATTTCCTTAAGACCACTAACCTCTTCCAAAATCTTCTAATCCTTCTTTAATTTTGATTAAAGGCTAATCCCATCATTTCCTACCCCTAATTCCGACTCAAAATATTTAATTAAGATTAAATATTAATCCTCATGTTTATTAAAAAAGTTTTAATAAATATCTCCTCAACCCAATCCCTTGAAATAAATAAAACTTTATTTATTTCTTAAAAATCTAATTTATCCTCATCCTAAGAAGTTCTAGACTCTTCTAGAATGTCTTCATCCTCATCCTAGGAAATTCTAGACTATTCTAGAAAGTCTTTATCCTCATCCAAAGTCTAGACTCTTCTAGAAGATGTCTTTAAACCTAATTCTAATCCCCTCCTAACCTTGTCACATTCCCTAAAAATGGGTTAAGACTTACTAACCCAAGCCAAAGTTAACAAATATCTCCTCCTTCACCCACCCTCATTAAATGCCATCCACTTGCCTATCCCTAAGCTAATCCTAAACCATCCTAATCCATCCTCTAATCATTTGCACAAGCCTAAGAAAGCTTAAAACCCTCCTAATCAAGCCCAAGTTGAAATTTCTCTCATCTCCCTCAAAATATCTCAACCATAAAACTTTATGAAGCCCACTAGGCCATAAATGACTCTTTCAAGCCCTTTTATTGCTTTTACAAGTCATTATGAGGGTCTTTATGAAGATTTTATCCCTTGAGCCTCCTTTTTTGACTCATCCTTCCCCTTTCCTCCATCCTCTCACCATGTGACATGTGTCACTCCTTGATTGGCTGTAAGGAAGCACAATCCATGTGCTCTCCTCTCATGCAATCTGAGCCCTCCATGAGCTTTTTCCCATCCTTGCATCTTAGCTCTCAATCCCTCAAGCCTCTTGCCTATAAATTGGATCCTTTCCCTTTGCAAAATAACACAATCCATGAAGTAAAGTCATAATGACATTTTAAGAAGCCATTTTACATCAAAACCATACACTCACACCCAAATTCCAACTCCATTTGAAGCCCTTTTTGAAGCATAAGCTTGAGCATACATCCTATCTATTTAGACAAAGCCACTCAAAAATAGAGCTTCTTATTGAGAGAGCCCATTAATGGCTTATATTCTCAATTGAGAGCTCATCTTAGTCTATCTTGAAGTTTATGAATTTTGTTTAGTTTGTAGAAGCTTTATTTAAATTTAGTTTCTATTAGCATACTAACATTGCTCATATACAACTATCACTCAAGAAGCAAGCTTAAGAGTCTAAAAGAAAATAATTTGAAAGTGAAGCAGAAGATAGTTCTGAGAGAGATCTTGAAGCCATTGAAGTGTTACTTGTAATAAGGTATCCCAAAGGAAAAGGAAAATATAAAAGTAAGATTCCTCTAATCTATTTCTCTTGTGAAGAAGTTGGAACATTGCTACAAGATGTCCAAACAAAGAAGACAAAGATGAAAAGAAGCACAACAAGTACAAAGGTAAGAAAGAATTCCAAAACCTCAAGGACTATAAGGACAAAGGTAAGAAATATTCCTTTATGGCTAACGATTTAGATAGTAGTGAAGATGATGAAATGCTTTATATTACTATAAAAGATGAATTTGATGATGAAGGAGATAAAATGACACTTAGCTATGATGTTAGCAAAAATTATACATGGATTATTGATAGCAGATGCTCACATCATATGATTAGTGATAAAATAAAATTTGAACACATGCAACATTATGATGGTTGTAGTGTGAGATTTGGAAACAATGAAGCTTGTTGCATAAAGGGGAAAGGTTGTATCTCACTAACCAATGAACTTAGATGTGATAATACTTATTGGGTTGAAGGACTAAAGCATAATATATTGAGTGTGGCATAGTTGAATAACATTGGATTCAAAGTATAATTCATCAATGGAAAGGCCAAGTTATTGGATGGAAAAGGAAATTTAGTTGGATCTAGAAAACAAACGAAAGGTAATTTATTCTACCTAGATCTCAGTGAAAGTTCATATTTTATTGCTCAAGTAGAAGAAGGTTGGTTATGGCATAAAAGGTTATGTCATGTAAAATTTAATAATCTAATAAAGATAAGAAAGAAGAAAAGAGTAAGAGGTATTCATAGCCCAAGGAAACCTGATATGGGTCTATGCAAAAATTGTCAAATTGGTAAGATGGAAAAGACAAGTTTCAAAAGAAAAAACTATCATTCAGAAGAAGTCTTGGAGCTAGCTCATATAGACTTATGTGGACCTATTGGAATAGAGAGTTATAGTGGAGATAAGTGTTTAATTCTATTTTTTTAATGATTATTCTAGAATGATGATTGTAATGTATCTAAAAGAAAAGTCTCAAGTATTTAAAAAAATGAAGTGGTATCTAGCAAGAGTAAAGAAAGAAACTGGAAAGAAGCTAAAATGTTTGACATAAGATAGAAGTGGTGAATTCATTTCCAATGAATTATTAATTGAAAGAGGAATTAAGAGACACATATCATCAACTAGTACACCATAATAGAATGGTGTAGCTAAAAGAAGAAATAGATCCATCATGGATTGTGCAAAAATCTTGATGATAGAAAAGAATGTTGCAATCAAATACTAGAAAGAAGCAATCAATACTACAATGCATACCTTGAACAGAGTAAAGTTGAAAGTATTTGATAGAAAATATTATATCTTGAAGGAATCTAAGAAAGGTAAATTTGATGTCAAAGGTGATGAAGACATATTCCTAGGATACTCTTGCAGAAGAAAAGCATACAAATGTTTGAATTTGTCAACTCATAAAATCATAGAAAGTGCACATGTGAGAATTGATGAGTTTGTAGAAAGGAGCGAAGAAGAAATCAATAAAGAACCTGAGGACTACATAAGGTTTGTTTACTATGAACCTAATACATTGAAAAATCTATTTGAAAGTTAGGAGGCCTCACCTCCCAAGCCCCAAAAATCTATAAAAGCTATCAAGTTACAACCAGTGCAACCCAACTCGCAATCTCAAGGACTTGAGTTGCATTGAAAAGCTACCGAGTTGTTGCCAGAGCAAACCAAGTCTAATAGACCCGAGTCATAGACAGTGGGACTAGAGATTGATATAGAAGATCATGAAGAGGTTAGTGGAATGAATTTCGAATCTGAAGTATCTATATTAACAACATATTTCAGAAGGCATCATACACCTAATCAGATCATTGGAGATAAATTAGATGAAACAATGACAAGAAACAAATTGAAAGGTTCATGTTTGCTTACTGAATTTGAACTTAGAAATTTTAAAGATGTTTTGACAAATGAAGGTTGGGTTGAAGCTATGAATTAAGAAATAAAACAAATAGAGAAGAGTAAGACTTGGACTCTTGTTCCCAGACCTAGGGATAAAAATGTAATTGGCACAAAGTGGGTATTCAAAAATAAGTAAAATGAAGATGGAAAAGTCTCAAGAAATAGAGCAAGGTTAGTTTGTAAAGTTTATTCTCAAGAAGAAGGTATTGATTATGGTGAAACTTTTGATCCTATTGAAAGATTAGAAGGTATTAGAACTTTATGTTAGGATAAACCACAGACAGAAATAAAAACTACATGCAAATATAACCAATAACAGAAAATAATAGAACACACAGAAATGAACACAAGGCACCAAGATTTAACGTGGTTCACCCAATCCCTGGGCTACGTCCACCAAACAACAAGTCCAATCTTATTACAATCCAGTGATTACAACCTGATTACAATCCGTAATCCCTTACAGCTCAATACCACCACAAGAACCAATTTCGTCTCACAACATTATGAGAAATACCCTACCCTAAGCCATTTTATACAAGTATTAAACCGCTTTAGGGTTATAACATGTCGGCCATATGTCGGCCATAATATGTTGACTACCATGTCGGCTACTACCCAAAATTTTTTTTTCAGGGCGATGCCCCTAACCCCACTATTTATGAAGTATGTACAGTGCTTTCCTGATCAGTCACCACAATCTAACACTTTACTAGCATATGTAGCACACAAAGGATTTAAATTTTATCAAATAGTTGTAAAATATGCATTCTTGAATATATTTCTTGATGATAAGTCTACATAAAACAACCTAAAATTTTTGTGGAACCTAGCAAAAGAAACATGGTCTATAAATTAAACAGAGTATTGTATAGTCTCAAGAAAGCTCTGAGAGCTTGGTATGAAAGACTTCATAACTACTTGATAAAGATTGGTTTTCAAAAAAAAAAAAAGATAAGAATAGTCTGTATATCAAAGAAGGCCAAAACAAGAAGATTGTGTTGGCTGAAATATTTGTGGATGACACTTTATTTATAGAAAATGATGACTTACTCATGGTATTTTTAGTAGAGATGAGTAAAGAATTTGAGATGTCCATGTTTGGAGAGATTACAATTTTTTTTGGATTGCAGATCTAGTAGAAGAAAGATGGTTTCTACATTACTCAATGCAAATATATAAAGGAGATATTAAAGAAGTTTGGAATGGAAGATTTAAGACTAGTTGGAACACCTTTGTTTACTAGACGTAAGCTTTCCAAAAAATGATGATTCTAAAGAGGTAGATCATGCCACATATAGATCAATGATTGAAAAATTGCAATATGTACTGCACACAAGGCTTGATATTGCATTAGCAGTTGGTATGGTGACAAGATTCTTAGCAAATATTAAATAAAATCACATGATGGAAATTAAGAGAATCATGAGGCATCTGAAAGGTACTAAAGACTATGGATTATGGTACAAAAATAGAGGCAATTTGGATTTGAAACCATTCACAAATGTTGATTGGGCAAGAAGTGTTGATGAAAAAAAGAGCACAAGTGGTGGAGCATTTTATCTTGGTAAAAGACTAGTATCATGAAAAGCAAGAAGTGAAATTGTATTTCTCAGTGTATAGTAGATGTAGAATATGTAGTAGTAATAATTAATTGTTCAAATGTTGTTTGGTTAAAGAAATTGTTGGTAAGTATTAAGATAGAAATCAAGAATCTAGTGGTTATATTCTATAATAACACCAATGCAATTAATATATCAAAGAATCATATGATGCATGACAAAACCAAGCACATTGCTATAAAATATCATTTTTTTTAGAGAATTGGTACAAGATAAAGATGTAAGATTGGAATATGTGATACTAAAGAGAAAATTATAGACATACTCACTAAGCCATTACCTAAGGATGTATTTTTGTATCTAAGAGGTAAGTTAGGGATTATTCCCCTATCTAAAGCTTAGTAAATGAAGTTTAGTGATGCATCAACCAAAGCATATTGAAGATCAATCAGTTGATGTAGTATTGGCAAGGGCACATTGCAAATGAATCAGTACATGAGGTACATTGATATTCATTGAATATTGTATTTGGCATGAGATGTCAAAGTGGGAGAAGTTTACTATCATACCTCATAGAAATTTTACTACTTCCAAAGATGTCAAAAAGAGGAAGAAATTGGTCTGATATTAGAAGAAGATGTTAAAGATAGAGTTTTGCTAGCAGAGGGAGAAATTGAAGCCAGAGGGAGTTCACACTAATAGAGGGAGTTCTCATGGGTGAGAATCAAAATAAAAAAAAGGATATGTTTCTTACTTCATTCTTGCTCTAAAAATTTCATTATATTATGAAATGTTGTGTTGCCATCAATACGAAAGAGGGAGATTGTTGAAAATAATTAATTAATTATATATTGTCTTTAATGTTACAAAAAATGTCATATCATTAGTAGTCAGTGTATTTCAAGCTCACTTAGGCATTGAAGATAGTTTTTTGTGTTTTTCAAGAATTCCAGAGTTTTCCTAGTTCAAAAGTTAGTGTCTACCAAGTTCACTCAATCATCATAGGCAAGTTTGTAGAAGTAAGTGTTAGTCAAGCTTACTTGGTTAATAAAGAAAATGTTGGATGGAACTAGTGTTAACCGAGATCACTTGGTTACCAAAGGAAATTTATGAATATGAAGTGTTAATTGAGTTCACTAGTTAACATAGGAAAATTATTTTTGAATTAGTATCTATCGAGTAGGGTTGGCAAATGAAGGATTTTCTTGTTTTGGTATATTAAGTTCAATTGATTTAGTTGTTGGTTCTAGCCGACTAAGGAGATGAATATTAAGTATTCTAAGTTGTATTCAAGACAACTTACCAATGTCTAAGATACAAATATAAGTTCAAGTCGAGGATTGAATGTGCGGAACATAATAGAAGTTTTGAAAATTCTTAGAGGAAGCGAATTAGAAGGGTAAGTAGAATATCTTTGTTGAGCTGCAAAGATACATTTGACCAGGAAGGATCAAGTATTTAAGCCAAAGTTGAGATCTGTAATCAACAATTTAGTTGCATCAAAAATTAGGTCATCTCATTGTTACATTTTAACCATTGTAGTAGTGATCTAAATTTCTTAACAAAGTTTTCCTAACAACTATTTGTAAATGTTCTAACAAGGTGGCATCTCTAGATTGAAGTGCCTACCTACCTATAACAAGACCACTCCTAACAAGGTGATCAAATCCTCTAGTAGGGTCACAACTAATAGTGTGTTTTTTAATCTTTAACAAGGTTACCTCCTAACATGGCTCACTTCATAAGAGTAAAAATCAATAACTAGTTGCAATTGGTGGTTTTTCCCAAATTGGGTTTCCACACTAAATCTTGGTGTCAATTGTGTTCATGCTATTTTTTTAATATGTATTCAAATAAGTTAAGTAAGACTAATCAAAGATAATATCTTAAAGATTTTCATGTTAAGCAGTTACTGAGTTATTTCAGTGTTTCCCGAGTTACAACATTTGGTAGTATAAACCAAGTGCATGTGCATTTGCTGAGTTATAGTAGAATATAGTTTAATTAGAGTTTTGATTTTTATTGACATATAAGGGATCTAGGATTTATTTTTGTGGTAACTGATTCACCTCTTCCCTCTCAATTCCTTCTCTTATATTCCTACAATCATATCATAAAACTACAACAAAAAAATGAGGTGAATGCTAACAATATTGATGTTTCTATTAGCATTTACCTTCAAAACTCAAAGAATAACCCAAAAAAGAAATGATATAAACCTTGTTTGATGATGCAAGAAAATTTCCTTAATAAATTATTGATGAATGTTCTAAATTTTATGTCATGTTAATGAATTTTACGTGATTATAATGATTCAATGTTGTAGTTCATAAGTGTATAAATGAATGAAATATGCAATTAGATGTTATTGGAGAATTTAGAGTTATTGTAGAGAGGGAGGGGCCAAATGAGCTTCCACCTTCATGTGGTTGGTTTTGTTAAATATAGAATATTCATAGTATTCTCAAAACCAAGTAAAGTTCAAACTATCTAAAACTATCCTATGTTATGTATACATTTTATCTTTGTCCCATGACTTTTAATCAAATCCGTTAATCAATTTACTCTCTTGGCCTCTTTTATCTATGTTTTCAAATTAAAAATACTCTTCAACAACTTATCAATACTCTTGTTCAATTGATATCGTTCTTTTGTAGTGGTATCCTTGTACATTGAATTTTCATATAACTTGCATCACCCTCCATATTTAATGTATTTGTATCTCTAGTTCATTGTGATGTCCCCTTTTCTAGTTTAATAAGTGAGTGTTAGAATCTCACTCCAAAACTCTTCATGGTGTATATATCTCACTTGACATATTATTATATGCAACAATGTGTTGTGTGTGTGTAGATCATTATGTTATTTCTAATAGTCCCTTTGATTAGCTCAATCTATTATCCTCATAAACAAGACCATTATCTCACATGCTCTTTAGTTTTGTGGTTGTCATTCCATCATCCATCACTCTTATATTTCTTTTCTTTGTTCTCTAACTTGCTTCTTACCTTAGTCTGATTACTTGCATCAATCTTACATAGCCATGTAATGATAGGTAAGATAAGCCAGGATAAGTTTTAGAAGATATTTTCAATAGTACATGGAGTTCTTGACTATGAAAATTTTAGAGATGTGGATATGTTAATTGAAATATATATAATATCACAACTTTGTTTCCATCTATTACTATGAAACACCATTTTTTTTTTCATGTGAAAAAGGTTTGTTGCATGTTGTTGACTACCTCAAGTCCAAGTCCATATTTGTGTTAAAAATATAAGAGGAGTAACTAAGAGGGGAGGAGTGAATTAGTTACCACAAAAAAAAATTCAAGATCCCTTAAGATGTCAATATAAATTATAACCAATACTCTACCAAAAGTGAAATACTATTGTAACTTGATTAGCACTAGAATCACTTAGTTAACATAGTAACTCAGTTAATACTGAATATATGCATTGTTATTTGGTTAACACTAAACATGAAGATCTTATGATATTAAATGTAATTATTGCTTAATTAACTTAGTTATAGAAACATAAATCAAATATGAACACATGTGACATAAAGATTTAACATGGAAAGCTAATTTGAGAAAACCAACAATTGCAACTAGTTTCTATTTTTTACTATTCTAAAGTGAGCCCTTTTAGTAACCAACCCTGTTAAAGGCTACAAAAAACACTATTAGGTGTGACCTTGTTAAAGGATTTAGATCACCCTTTTAGGAGTGGCCTTGTTAGAGGTCTTTAGAGACTTCAATCTAGAAATGCCACCTTGTTAGAGGATATGGTAAATAGTTGTTAAGCTAACTCTATTAGAGATTTGATTCACTGCTACAATTATCCTGGATCTAATTAATATTTTTAGCTCAATCAACTCAGGATACTCTATTATCCTTCTGATTCACTTGCTTTATTCATCTTCTTCTATTCCACACATTCTCTTTTTAATCCTCAATTTGACCTTATACTTATATCATTTACCTTGTCAAGTCGGCTTGAATACACTTATAAACATTCAATAATCAACCCTCGAGTTAGGTATAACTTAATAAAATTATTCAATAGACTCAATATGCTAACACAAGAAAATCTTTCATTAGCCAATCTGGCTCAGTCAATACTAACTTCAAAAAGACTTTACTTTAGTAACTGGGTGAACTCGGTCAACACTACATCCTAAATTGAATTTCCTTTGGTAATTGAGTGAGCTCGATTAACACTAATTCCATACAATGAAATTTTAGAGAAAAATCAAAGGATAATATTCTTAGTTTTATGATGATTCTCATCCATGCGAACTCCCTCTATCAGTGTGAGCTCCTTCTAATATAAATGTCTCCCTTTGGAATGATTCTCTGATTGTAGTTTCTCCCTTTGTCAAAAAATTTTCCTTCTTACTCTTCCTTTGACTTGATAGAAAACTCTTCCTTTTTGACATATCATGCCAAAAGCATAAACAAAAATGTCTTGATATTGACAAAAAACTCTCCCTCTTTGACATCTCATTTCAAAGATAGCATTCAGTGTAGTTTCTATGTACCTGATGTATTAATTCATATGCAATCTTCTCTTTACAATACTACATCAGCTTGCCTAATCTTCAACATTCTTGGTTGATGCATCACTAAAATCTGATTAGTGAGCTTCAGATAGGGGAATGAACCCTAACATACTTCTAAGATATAAAAATGCATCCTTAAGTAATGGCTTGGTGAATATGTATGCAATATGTTCTTTTGTATCCACATATTCCAATCTTACCTCCTTATCTTGCACCAATTCTCTCAAGAAATGATATTTTATTGCAATATGCTTAGTCTTGGTATGCATCACTCGTTGCATTAATTATGCTATGTCCCTAAGGATCCTAGGACCCTTAGGGACATAGGATAATCGATGCTATGGGTGGCATTGGTTTGTAGGCTAGCTCACAACCTCATTAGACCCATTGCATCATGACATGTGTCCCTAGGGACATAGGGTAATCAATGTTATGAGTCCAACATGGTCCTAGGTTAGCCTATGACCACATTGGACCCACTGCATCATGAATATTTTTTAGGGGCCCTAAGACCCCTAAGGACATAGGGAATCAATGTTATGGATCCAATGGGGTCATAGGCTAGCTCATAACCCCATTGGACCTATTGCATTGTGACATGTGTTTCTAGGGGCCCTAAGAACCCTAGTGACATAGGAAAATTGATGCTAAGGGTGAAATGGGGTCGTAGGCTAGCCCACTACCTCATTGGATCCATTGCATCATGACATGTGTCCTTAGGGGTCCTAAGACCCCTAGGGACATAGGGTAATTGATGCTATGGGTTCAACAGGGTTGTGGGCTATCCCATAACCCCAATTGACCTATTACATTGTGACATGTGTCCCTAGGGGTCTTAGGGGTCCTAAGACATAGGGTAGTTAATGTTGTGGGTCCAATGGGGTTGTAAGCTAACCCATGACCCCATTGGACCCATTGCATTGCAACATGTGTCTATAGGGATCCTAGGACACTAGGAACATAGGGTAGTCAATGTTATGGATGGAATGGGGTTGTAGGCTAGCCCATGACCTCATTAGCCCCATGGAATCATGCCATGTGTCCCTAAGGGTCCTAGGATCCCTAGGGACATAAGGTAATCGATGTTATAGGTCAAATAGGGTTGTGGGCTAGCCAATGACCCCATTGGACCCATTGCATCATAGCATGTGTCCCTAGGGGTCCTAGGACCCTTAGGGACATTGGGTAATGGGTAAAAGCTCAAACTTGTGGCACCTTTTAGAAACTAATGGGATATCAGAATGTCACAGTTCAACATTAATGAACAAAAAAATGGTATTTGTGTTTAGAATTTGAAGATGATGTAAACTGAAGAAATGTGTAGAATTGGATGAATTTTATGTCTATAATTTTTATAACTTTTTTTAGTAAGTATTTATTCATTTTTGTTCATTTCAAAGTCCCTTTTTTAAGTATAAAAAATATAGGGTGTAGTTCTTGTCAAACAAGTATATGCAAATTATCTTTTTTTGTTCCAATTTGAAAATATCTTAGAGATGACATACATAGCTAGGAAACAAAAAATGAAATAATTATTTTTTATGTATATTTTCTTTGTTATAAGTGCTCAAGTTTGACCTTTTCAGAATCCAATAATTTTTTCCTCTCGTCAAAACTTCCTTATCAAATATACAACTCATTGAAAGACAATTACATATTCATGAAGAAGAGACTCTCCTTTAGAGATAAATATAATTAAATTTTTTTTGTTGATATCATTTACTATTTTTTTTGCTTTTTGAGGGAGCATCTTCTAAAATGTTTAAATATTGACTTATAATATGTTTAAATTAGAACATATTATAACTAATCAAAACCCAAAAAAATTTATATAATAATGATCTTGAATCTGATATCTATAAAAGGGTATATTTAGCTTTTGAAAAAGATTGAGTTTTGATAGAGAAATAAGATTTGAATAAAATAGGTTTTGGTATCCTAAATGGTGACACAGATATATGCTTTTACCCTAATTGATGTTATGGGTGCAATGGGGTTGTCGGCTAGCCCATGACCCCATTAGACCCATTGCATCACAACATGTGTCCCTAGGGGTCTTAGGATCTCTAGGGACATAGGGTAATTAATGCTATGGGTCCAACAGCCGACGACCCCATTGGACCCATTGCACCACATCATATGTCACGAGAGGTCCTAAGACCCCTAGAGACATAGGGTAATCGATGCTATGGGTCCAATGGGGTCATAGTGCAATAGGTCCATGACCCCATTGGACCCATGACATCGCGATATGTGTGGACATAGGGTAATTGATGTTATAGGTTAAATAGGGTCATAGGATAGCCCACAATCCCATTGGACCCATTCCATCACAAAATGTGTCCTTTGGGGTCCTAGGATCCCTAGAGATATAGGATAATTGATGCAACAAGTCTAATAGGGTTGTAGGCTAGCCGATGACCCCATTGGACCCATTGCATTGTGACATGTGTCAGTACAAGTCCTAGGACCATTAGGGACATAGGGTACCCTATGTCCCTAGGTGTCCTAGATAGGGTATTTGATGTCCTAGGACCCCTACTGACATAGGGTAATCAATGTAATTATATATTTAATATAATAATATATAGATAATATTTAAAATATTATAGATAATATATAATACTATATAATAATATATAGTAGTATGATGCTAATATACTATCTAATCATATTTAATATCATATATTATATTCTAACAATAAAATTTGTTTTATAATATAAAATAAAAACTAAAAAATAATAGCATTCAAATATATTGAAATATTGAAATATGTTTGTTAACTTTTTGTTAAAATGTACAATTATTTTATACCTCAATTTTGATTTTTAATTTTGCCACCACTTTTTAAGTATTCAATTAGGCTTGGTATTTACCAAAACTCTTCGGTCAACTCAAAAAATGTGTTTGAGACATATTTCAGTGTCATTCAAACTTTGAGTAGTCATCTAATAATATTTTTTTCATCAAAATGCAATGAAACGAAAAAAGTTTTTGATAACACTCTCAAGATTCCATCGATATAATTGCTGTGAAATTTTGAGTTTGATAAGTATTTATTAGTTAATTTTTAATGAAGATGTCTAACTGTTGATTGACATACTGATTGTAAAATAGCCATAACTTTCAAACAATATAAAATTTTTGAAATCAAAAAGTTGTGTCACATTCTAGCTTTGCCTAGTATAACAAAAAAATGAAAAATTAATTTTGCAAAGTTTTCAATTAGTTAAGGTTTTAAAAAACAAGAGTTTTTTTAAGTCTAAAAAAGTTATAGTAAAAAATTCATATTCAATTATTTATTTGGAATAAAAATACCCAAAAATATGTGTCACATCTTAGCATGAATCTACTTTTTATATCTATAATTATATTAAAAAATATTATCGTTTGATTTTGATTAAGGTGGTTAGACATACACCTTCTTTTTATTTTTGCCTTGGAATTTTTGTAGTATTGCATTAAAATCCAAAACTTTGACAAATTAAATACTTTTTATCTAGATAAGGCCTAGTAGTTTAGAAACTACATGCAATTTCCTATAGATTCTTTTCTTATAAATTTTTGATATAAATCTCATAACTACTTTAAAATTATGTCTTAAGTTAATGTAACCTTGATTTTCTAGTTTTTCACTCCCAATTAAGGCCATAGTTTGGTTTACCACGATCCTACACATACCCATAATGGACTTGTAATGCATATGGTCATTATTCCTCTAAAAGTCCCAAGAGAGTAGGAAAGACTAGAAATCTTTACAAATCAAAAAACCTTAAGGAATGTGTATTTAGTGATAAGGATGAATTAAATGCTTAAGTGGAATAAATCTTAAGTGAAAGTGATGATGAGATAGGATTTGTTTCTACTAACGAACAAAGCCCCAAAAAAGAAGAAATTACAAAGTAAAAAAACATTTGTATCACAATTTGAAAATAAGAAATGTGATTGGATGATTGACAATGGTTGTTCCCATCACATGACTAGATATATTAATAATTTTGTTGAATTCAATAGATATGATGGGGGAATTGGTAGATTTAGAAATAATCTAACCTATCATATAAAAGGAAAAGGATCTATTACACTTGATGGAAATACTAATACTAATGATGTTTATTTTGTTGATTGTTTGAAACATAATCTTTAGAGTTCTGGACAACTAGTGGATAAGGGATATTGGTTGTAGTTTACGGAGAAGACTTCATTATGAAAGAAAAAAATGGCACATTGATTGGTACTAGTACGAGGATAAGAGGTAATGTATTTTAGATGAATCCTACTAAGATGACATGTTTAGTTTCTAAGGTGGATGATACTTAGTTGTGGCATAACAGATTTTTTCATATCGACTTTGATAATATTGTGAAAGTTGATACTACGTTTTCTATTAGAGATTTGCCTAAAATTGTAAACTTCCTAACATGGTAAGTAAAGAATGTGTGATGGCAAAAAGGAAGAAACGTTCATTTCCAAGAAAGAAAGTTACTACATCTGTGAAGTTGGAGATTATACACATAGATTTGATTTGTCCTACTAAGATAAAAAAAATTATATGGTGAAAGGTATTTTATAATTCTTTTTCATGATTTCACTAGAATGATGTGGGTTGCATTTCTTAGAGAGAAATGTGAAGCTTTTGAGAAGTTCCAAATATTTAAGAGTGGAGTTAAAAATAAATATAGTTTATGATTAAATATTTGAGATCTGATAAAGGTGGAGAGTTTGCTTCAAATGAGTTGAATATTTTTTGTGAAGAAAATGACATAAAAAGACAACTTTTAGTCCCTAAGACACTTGAATAGAAAGAGATAGAAGAAAGGCGAAACATAATAGTGACAGAGGCAATAAGAGAATGATTCTTAAAAATAATGTATGTAATATTTTTTGGAGAGTAGTAAATATAACAGTACACACTATGAACATAGTACAAATCATACAAAATACTAGTAAGACACCTTAAAAACTTTGGTTTGGACATGCACCCTCATTTAAGTATTTCATAAACTTTGGAAGTAAATATTACATTAATAGAGATTATGATATTGAAAAGTTTTATTAGATTAATGAAGGTATGTTTCTTTGATGAGAGAACAAATCTAAGAGTTGATGAGAGATTTAGAATTCATGAAAGGATACTTGATTACAATTTTGATGAAAAGACTAATACAAGGCCTAATAGAGAGAATGTTGATCAAGATCTATTTTATGAGACCAAAATGATTTGTAAAATGAAATTCAAAGAGAAGAACAGAGATAGGAGCTAAAATATGAACCTAGAGATGAAATTGAAGTTGAAGCAGTGACACGTAACAAAAACTTGATAAAGAATCACTCTATTGATCATATTATTGGTAGAAGAGATCAAGGAGTTTTGAAAATAAATAAGGTACAAGAAGAACTATGTGTTATTTATTAAGTTGAACTTAAAAGTGTGATGAAGCTAGTAAAGATGCTTTTAGGATTAAAGCAATGAAAAAAGAACTAGAGAAGATTGAAAAGAACAATACATGGGAATTGGTTCCTAGTGTTTGGTAAAATTATTTCATTGGAAACTAAACTTTGTGTGTATAGATTTTACATCCATCATAGCATCCAAAACTATCCATTAGACCCATTTACTTAATCAACTAGGGGTGTAAACTTCAAATGATATCCGCAAAGTATATGCTTTAAACCTCTTTAACTATCATTTTCTATAATATGGAATTAAGAACATGAACACTTAATCTATATGAGAATGTAAGAAACCTTATCTAAATGATAAACATGAATTACAAATAGAACTCTACACTATTTTTCTTTTCTACAAGAACAACTATTGGTTATGTTACCAATGGCTACATGAACAATAGAGATCTTACTTAATCCTATCACATGAGAAACTAATTATACCAACTAAGTTCACTTACCAAGTGGGATCCCTTGGATAACTGAACAACTACAGTTATAAACTTCAAATATTAATGCACAATAGTAAAAACTTGTATTAATATCAACTCATAGAATAGTACAAATTGGAAATGATAGTTTATATTTGAAAGAGAAACACTATTGCAATTACAAACTCTGTTGAACTAACTTTAGAGCCTTATTCAACAACTTATTTAAAGAAACTACATAAAACTAACTTCCTAAAATCTAGCTTCAACATCAACAACTTAACAATACAATTATTACACCTTGGTACAGGTCTTCAACATAATGAGTCTTAAACACTTGGTATAATTACTTCTGGAATTGTCTAGAAGTTAGGTTGACTTTACTTTTAGGAACTCATATATATAAAGTAACTGTATAACTATAATATTAATGCCTCTATTATGCACTCCTTCCTTTGACATATTCTTACAAAATATTAGTATACATGCAATAATTCGCAACACAAATTTACTTCATTAATCCATGATGGACATTCAATATGCATATCAATCCTTTCTCACAAAGCATGGGTATAGGAACCTACCCACTAAAAGAAAGAAAGGAAAAAGGGTATGCACATCCATAGATCATACATATATAATCCCATTATTTTCTATAAGTTCTAACTATAATAACATGTTCAAAAAATCATACAATTTCATGAAACTTATAGAAAAGCAAGACAATTATAAGTTTATATAGAACATTACAGTTAAAAAAATTTCAACTTAAACATAAAATATCACATAAAAACTATTAAAACCCATGGATTCATGACATTCCTTCAGCCCATCATTCTCCCTAACTTAGAAGTTGGCTGGTCCTCTAGACAAAATGTAGTTCCTAACCCTGGCCTTCAATCTAAAATCTTCTACAATACTGGATCCAGTTCCTATGTTCTGCCAACTCAAATAATAACCTTTAGAATCCTTATGCCTTTCCTAGGCTTGTATCTCAGAAACCCTATTGTATGCACTGACATCCTCATTTATTCCTAATAATGGATGCATTAATAGAGGAGGCTAAAACATAAGTGGAATCCAAAAACTACCTCTAGTCTATTCCAGCATAACATGCCATGGTGCATGCCTACTTTCCATAACAAAATTATGGGGAGAGGGTGGCTCCTTAACATAAAATTATTAGGGAAGTCTTATCCATCATTGAATGATGGACCTTTCTACTTCCTATAACTCATTAGCTTGCATTTCACTAAATCCTCAATAAGCAACTACATATATAGTTCACACAAAAAATTCTTAATGGTTGTAGGAGATTGATGGAATGCATTATAAAATCTATGAAGATTATTTAGTTAAGAGTTAAAATATTACAAAATCTAAGTAATTTGATAGTTCACCATCTACTCCTTTAGGAATAGAGTGTAAACTTGAGCTGGTGGTCTACATTGGAGAAGTTTAGGAACCAAATTAGTCAACTGTGACCTTTTCCTCTAAAATCAAAATTTTGTCTTCCTAATCCAACAATTCTTTCTATTGATTATTAATAACTTGTTGCATCCCATTCTTTTGCACTAACCACAAATATTTCTTTGTTAAAAATTGTTGGTATAAACTCATTCCTACTATTAATGGTGTAGAGAGGTCAAGTGGGGGCATAGGTCCTTGATTGTTAACATCAACCTACTCAGAATTATTATCACCATTAATTCCTTCAACAAGAGTTTTACTATTAGATTTTCCCTTCCACACTACAATTCCTATTTCAAGGTTTTCAGAAGGTAGTTGTTGTGAAGAAGATCCTTCTTCCATTTATTTTCAAATTGAACTAAGGTTTCCAACTATTCACTAGCAATTTCCCTAAGAACTTTCTCAACAATATTTATATTGATTGTAGGAAAATTTTCATCTAAGTCTTGAGGATTGTTAATTTCAAGTTTTGTAGGCTCATCTCTAGACATAGATACAACATCATTCTTTGATTAACATATAAGCTAAAAATTCTTTCCTTTCTTTTTTACCACAAAATTACCATGCCCTAAATCACTATCACTACTATCATCTCCTACATAATAACATCTTGGTTTTGGCTAGGATTTTGAAGTGGATTTCCTATATCTTTTCTTAACTCTTCTGGTTGTATACATTCAAGAATTCCTCCATCATTTTAAAGGGTATTGTCTTGGGAAATGTTATCTATGGGGGTGTTTGTGGTATCATAATTCCTAGAAATCCTACCACTCCTCCTCATAGGTATTTTAACAAGAGGTTTAGACAAATTCTTTCATTTATTTGAAAACCCTTCTTCAATATGAACTATAGGAGTCTCCTTCTAAACTCCCTTTTTGTCAATATAAGGTGAGGGAGGAAAAATATTATCATAGAAATCCCCTAACTCTTGTTTGTGACCTAGGTTAGCAAGGTAAACTAAAAGAAACCCCCTCCAAAAATATATATAAATTATTGGTGAATTCTTCACTGGTCTGAAAAACCAAATTATTTTTATTAGTGAAACTCTTAATTTTTTAATTTTACATATTTACATTGGTGATTATTTTGGAATCATAATTTTTTAGTAGAAAATATTGGCAAATCTCAATAATAACAGGAAGTTCACTAATTTTCATGGAATATTACAAACCAAAATTGAACATGTTTTATCTCATGGAAATTATGAGGATAATTACATTATATTTTAAATCAATAGTGAAAATTGAATATTGGTAATTATAAGAATTTTTCTTAGGGAAAAATTCACCTAGGAGCTAAGACTCAAACACAAGCACAACTATAGACCAAAAAGAGAGAGTATGACAAAAATGACGATATATTCATTCAATATGCCATCATGAAAGTACACTAGGAGTGCCTATATGTAAAGGCCTTTGAGATGCATTTAGAATGCCTTGTAATCAGTGACATGATAAGTCATACAACTAGGCACATGTCCATCAGATATAGGTTGTCCTCCATTAAGCACAAAAGTAAGTGCAATGATGAGAGGATAAACCTACAAGGGTGTAAAACAAAAATCAATATTGCAGACAACATGTGATAAAAAGGGAGTGCAAATAAATTTTTTGTCAACATGACAACTCAGTGAATGATGTAAAATCCAGTGTCGTAGACACCATGTGCTAAAATAGAGTTGCATACTTCTATGTTGTGAAAAAGACAACTCAAAAAGGTGTGCAAACTCCTAAGTGTCTCACAAAATAAAATAATAAAATAATGCAAAATAGTAAAATAATGTAATAACTTAAGAAAAATTAAGTAAGTGTAAATAGTAAATATGTATTTACACCAATACCCCGTTAAGTGAAACTTATGGGAATGCCCTTAAGCTTACATAAACTAGGATGAAATGCAAGATGGGTCCCAGCTACAAGGCCATTTTAGATACACATGTACATAATGAAATGAAGTCTTTGATAAAGTAGAGAAAGAGAGAAAACCTCATGGGAAAAACCCTCTCCCAAAAAGAGAGATGAATAGGCATGCATAGATGGATGGAGTAATCAAGACAACTCCATTAAAACATACATCTAGTATATACAATAGTGAAGAAGGAGAGAGAGAAAACCTTATAAGAAAAAAAAGTCCCCCCATAAGAAAGAAGAAGAAGAGAGAAAAGGTAGTCCCCCCCCACAATGAAGAATACATGTCAGTGAAAGCCGCTCCAAGGAAGAAGCTGGTCCAAGAGTGTTGAATGATGTTCCTCCCCTTTGGAAGAAAAAATGGCAAAGGTGTAATCCTGAAGATGTATGGTGGCTTGGAAACCTATTCAAGTGTCCCTATGTTGATGTTGATAGTCACCACTTCCAACTATGCTGAAAAGAATGAATGCAAATCTAGCAAGGATGTATGTTGAACCTGTTGCAAAGAACCATCTATCTCCTCAATTGATAAAGAGACCTCCAACAACTATTATTCATAAGGATCCAAAATCATGCCAACCTGTAAAGATTGATCATGTAGAGAATGGACATGAGGGTCAGAGTGAGCCCTCACAATTGTAGACACCTAAAAATCCTTTAGAAAATAAAGTATTTTTATTTTCTGAAAAAGTCCTGATGACATCATCATTTATTAATTAATTAATTAATTAATTAATTTTTATGCCATTAAATCCCTTTATCTTAATTAAAAATATTTAATTAAGGAATCCCTCCCAAAAATGTTTAAATCTTATTTAAACATTATTTCCTTATTTATTAATTATTTAATTAATAAATTGACCAAAAATCCTAAAATAAATAAAAAATTTATTTTTTGCCCAAAACTTGGCCAATTTTCTTATGACCAATAACCTCTTCCAAAATCTTCTAATCCTTCTTTAATTTCGATTAAAGGCTAATCTCATCATTTGCTACCCCTAATCCCAACTCAAAATATTTAATTAAAATTAAATATTAATCCTCACGTTTATTAAAAAAGTTTTAATAAATATCTCCTCAACCCAAACCCTTGAAATAAATAAAACTTTATTTATTTCCTAAAAATCTAATTTATCCTCATCCTAAGAAGTTCTAGACTCTTCTAGAAAGTCTTCATCCTCATCTTAGGAAATTCTAGACTATTCTAGAAAGTCTTTATCCTCATCCAAAATCTAGACTCTTCTAGAAGATGTCTTTAACCCTAATCCTAATCCCCTCCTAACCTTGTCACATTCCCTAAACATGGGTTAAAACTTACTAACCCAAGCCAAAGTTAACAAATATCTCCTCCTTCACCCACCCTCATTAAATGCCATCCACTTGCCTATCCCTAAGCTAATCCTAAACCATCATAATCCATCCTCTAATCATTTGCACAAGCCTAAGCAAGCTTAAAACCTTCCTAATCAAGTCCAAGTCGAATTTGCTCTCATCACCCTCAAAATATCTCAACCATAAAACTTTATGAAGTCCACTAGGTCATAAATGACTCTTACAAGCCCTTTTATTGCTCTTACAAGTCATTATGATGGTCTTTATGAAGATTTTATCTCTTGAGCCTCCTTTGTTGACTCATCCTTTCCCTTTCCTCCATCCTCTCACCATGTGACATGTGTCACTCCTTGATTGGCTATAAGGAAGCACAATCCATGTGCTCTCCTCTCATGCAATCTGAGCCTTCCATAAGCTTTTTCCCATCCTTGCATCTTAGCCCTCAATCCCTCAAGCCTCTTGCCTATAAATTGGATCCTTCCCCTTTGCAAAATAACACAATCCATGAAGTAAAGTTATAATGCTATTTTGAGAGCCAAATCCATTCTAAAGCCATCTATCCACACCAAAAATCCACAATCATCCATTGAAGCCTTTGGAAGCATATTGAGCATACATCCTATCCATTTAGATAAAGCTACTCAACAAGAGAGCTTCTTATTGAGAGAGTCCATTAATGGCTCATATTCTCAATTAAGAGCTCATCTTAGTCTATCTTGAAGTTTATGAATTTTGTTTAGTTTGTAGAAGCTTTATTTAAATTTGGTTTCTATTAGCATACTAACATTTTCTCATATACATTTTGGCACGCCCGGTGGGACCCCGCATGGGTCATCTTCATTAGCTTTTTTAGTCAAGTTTTGTATGTCATTTGATGATTTTGGCTAATTTTTATTGTTTTTGTGATTGGTAGGATTATATAAATTGGTTTTGTAGGTCCACATGAGCATGAAGAAGACAAAGGAACTCATAATCTATCTCATAGTGTTTGCAGATTTTTCAAGCTTATAGGTGGACAAAGACCTTGAAATTCTTCTTCCTCTTCTTGTCTATATTCTTCTTATTCCATCTACTTCTTCTTCTTCTTCTTGTGGGAGATCTTGGCCATTTTTTTTTAAGGAAGCAAAATCATACACACTTCTTTTTAGTGCTTAAAATGAACCCCCAAATCATACTTAAATCCATTGAAAAATTAAAAATTTGCAAAAAAGAAAAAATCTTTTAACAAGTGAAACTAAACCAATCTAATCATTTGCATCCTTGCAACATCAAGGTTTTAGATGCATTCATGCAAAATTAGGAACACTTCATTTTTGGGAATTTAAAAAGAACTTCAAGTTTCCATTTCAAAAGGTTCAAAATCAACACTAAGTGCACACTAAAGTTCTTTTAAAAAATCTCATGAAAACTAAGAGTCCTAAATGGTTGCCAAAATTGTCCTAAAAAGCTTTGTTATTTGTTCCAAACAAATGTCTTGTTGCAAAATCTTGAATGTTTCTTAGGTTTTTCATGCATCAAAACAATCTAGGAATATCATTTTTGGGCTTAAAACATGCAAACTAGCACACAAAATCTTGAATGAAAAGCAAAGTCCAAAGAGTCATTTTCACTTTTGAGTCCAAACAATCTTGAATGATCTAAGGTTAAAACAAAGCACTTCAAAGTTTTTAAAACAACACACAAAATCTCAATCTTGAATCCTCAAAAGAAAAAACTTGAATGTTTAATCACTTGTCTTTGAATGCATGTTGCTAAAATCACTCTTGAATGCCATGGATTAAAATCAAATTTTCCTTGAATGCACCTTAATCTTGCTCACACTTTATTTGGGCATAAAAATTGGACAAATCTTGACGTGGAGGGCCTCCGGGCGCGCGCTTGAAATCGAGTCTCACACATCTTTGCTTTGGGCTTAAAACAAACTCACACTCAATCTTGAATGCCTAACAATCAATGAACATCGCATGGTCTTGACGCATTTTCAGTGACGCTCGCATTTCTTATGTTGATGATCTCTCAACTTCCATTATGCTAACGACGCTGTCAAATTGGAATGAACATTGTATGCCATAATCACAAGTGTCTTCAATCATAGCTTACAAAATCTAAATCATTAGTTGGAATGAACGTGTGTCTTTTAAAGCCCAAGATCATGTATGTGGTCTTGTTTTACACTTTTTAGGAGGCCTGCTTGGGGATTTCATCACCCCTTGGGACGACCTCAACTCCAGCGTTCCGGTGGAGTATAAAGATTGGGAGGTGAATCCAAAGACACCTCTCTTGGGATCAAAATATTGTCACTCGGGCTAAGCCTCAAGGAACTTTATACCCTTGAGAAGTGAAAGAGGAGAAGTGGGTTACCGCTCCTCTCGGCTGTGTGACATCTTTTTGTTTTCATCTACGAATTTGGGCCTCACGTACCTTGCGTATATCAAGGACTCCCTAGCTAAACCAAATTTCATCCTTGTAGAAAGCTTCCTAGGATGTTGGTGTGTTTGACGTGCTTGCTCAAAACTTTTGTCTGCTTGTTTGTTCATAGCTTTTGAATGAATGTTTGCCAACTTTGGTCAAAATCCCAAAAAAGCATAAATCTCCCAACTCAAGGCATACTTAGCGTAGTCACTGCCTTATCAGAAAATCATCCAAGCTCCCCCGATGCAACCGAATCTATCTAGTTCTTTGCCTTAGAACAATCCCAAATCCAAAGTCCATCCAAATCATCCCCCCAGCCAGCTAGCAACCCAATCCAAAATCACCCAAGCCTTTAAAGAGTTGTTGTCACTTTGCTAGATTTTGCTATCCAATCAATCCTACCAATCAACCAGCCTCACCAAGGTTATCCCTTTGACAGAGCTTTGTCTAGGGTAATCTAGCTTTGTCACTTGTTATCCCTCATCACCTTGAGCTAAAGGTTGGGATCCACAAGTGGTCAATCTCATGTCATGCCCATAGGATCATTAGTCTATCCTTAAGTTGACACAATCTCCACCAATCCAGCGCATAGGAAAGCAAAACTCTCACTTTTTGATAGCATACCCTTGAAGTCTTCCACCCACAAGAAAGCCAAAAATCTCCAGCCAATCCTCCTTAGGTCTGTCATATAGCTTTGACTCTCCCTAGGAAATCTTTCATCAGCCAATCCAAAATCTGTGCTTAATCCAAATCCAACCATGAGCTTCCGTGTTCATCCATATGCAAGACCCCATCCCCATCAAACTCACCATCAAAGTATGAAGTACCAATCCTATCATGATGTGTTTGGTCGCATTGTCCTTGCTCCCGCCACCTCCTATTCCAATGATGATGAAAATCTTGTTGACTATGACGGGTATATTGAAAGCCTTAGAAACATTCCCCCAAGCATCCCCCAAAATCCAAGAGTTATTCCAAACTATCTAGTCATGCCATCTAATATTCCAGCTTCCCCTCCATCACCCCATCAACCAAGCTTCCAATCTTCCACCCCCATCACACTAGCTATTCCTGTCAATCCACCTCCACCTTCGACACATGAGTCTCCAAGGAATCTCCTAGAGGAATTACAAGAAAAGTCACCTCCAACAGTCGATAAGCCATGTCATCTAATCCAACCATGTGAAGTAGTCAGTGATGAAGCTTCCCCATCTATAATATCACCTCCATCTCCCATAGCTATCATCCCCATACCATCCATCAAATTGCTCAAAATCCTTCCACTTCCCGCAAGCATCAAAATCCCACCACCTATCAAATCCCTCCAAATCCTATCCACATCGCCTCCAAGCATTTCCCAAATCTCTCGTAATGACCCTTATGCATCCATCTTCTACTCACCCATCTCCACTACTGAATCTCCCATCTATCCATCCACTGCCTTTGAAGAATCCATCCCTTCACCTCCTATCGCACCATCCACTCCAAACCAATCCTATCAAGATCCTGCCCAAAAGCATGTTGACATCCCCCAAAGCATAAATGAAGATATCATCGTACCATGTCTTCCATCCATAGTGCAGTCACCATCTCCTCCATCTCCAAAACCTCAAGCCATATCTCCTCCACTACAAGATATCTTGTCATCCCACCAGCTACATCAAGATCCTATCCTTCCATCTCCCCCGCTCCATGCTTCCATCTTACCACCTATCCAAGCTATTCCACCATCTATAATCTACCCTCTTGGTTCACTTACATTCATCCACGGTGGCCCTCTCTCAGCAGAAGAATTAAGAATAGTATCTCCCCATTACAATACGCCTAATAAATCACTTTTACCATTTTCTACAAGCAAAAAGTTTCCTCGGCTTGTTCAAATGCTCAATCGATGGCATTATCAAGGTCAAGGTTTAGGACCACAAGAGAAAGGAATCAAAGAGCCTATTATTGCACAAAAAAATCTAGGATTTCATGGTCTTGGATATGTATCCAAAGGCTCACCATCTAAAGGTGTTGGTACACCACACCCCCAAACCAAGCCTATCTCCAAGCCCACCATGCCAACCTCCCATCACTCCTTCAAGAAATCTTATGTCATCCCCCCTCCACCATCTTTGCAACCCAAAACAACCTACCATATCCCCCCTTCATCTGCTAAATCCATTTTGGGTCCCTATGTCCCAAAATCTACCATCCTCCATCCTCCTATCAGCCATCATAAAAATCCTATTCCATCCATTTCTATGCAAGATCAACATAGGCACATATCAGGGCACATCATCCATCATCATCCCCCTACATGGTCTTTCATATCCTCTCCATCTCACAAAGCTTCTCCTAACCATCTTCCCAAAGCTTACCACAACAATGTGAATGCCAACTTCAAAATGCATAAAGCTAAAAATCCACATCCTAGGCAATCATATGTCTATTCTAAAAGACATACTCCAAAAAGGCAAAATCCAATCAAAGAATGCAAAACAATGCAAAAGCCTATGAAAAGAAAATCCAAAACCATGTGGATCCCCAAGAAAAAAGTTGAAACCCAATGCATAATGGCATCCACCATTGCTAATCCCCCATCTAGTGACTTATGTCCCCCATCTCCTAACTCCATCTTGGGTGCCTATATCCCCAAGCACACTTCCGCAAATCCTCCATCACGCCCGCATCTACCATCTATCTCCCATATGCTCTTTTCACACCCGTCCCAACATGTGCCAATGTTGCTCTTGCAAGCATCCCCATCTCATGCTCCTTTCCAACCTTTTCATCCCTCCATCTCTTACCATCAATCCCATCTAATCCAATCTATTGCATAAATCACACATCCGGTGTACCAACAACTAGCAACAAAATTGAACATTCCAACAGCTAGTGAAAAATCCCAAAAAATCCAAAATAGCTGAAGAAAGCCAAAATCATTCTAGCTAAGTCCAAAGTCAAAAAGTCAAAAAAAAAAAAATAGTAAAAAAAAAAAATCATCCACTGGTGAAAACTTGGCAATTCAAGCGCTTTGGACAAGTACCATGATGAAAACTTGGCAAAAAAGCATCATGTGTAATCTAGCCATCCCCAGCTTAGCCTATCATCCTCATGCTTTTGGTCACATCTTGCCATCCAGCTCCATCTTCCAATCTATCCACCTATCCTCCATCCTCCAGCTTCCATCTCACACCATCCACTAATCTTATGCAGCTTCAGCCAATCATCTCAGCTATCATCCATCTCCCTAGCCCCTTCAGCTTTTTCCATCCTAGCTTCAATCCTATCCTATACATCATAAGACCTCCTTCCACATGTTATCTTATGATTGGGGGCACTATATTCCTTGGAGATCTTGTCTTGTCCATCCTCCCTTGTCATTGGTATCTAGCTCTAGGCTATCCTCATGCAAACCCAATGTCATCTCTTTATATCCATCATAATCCTAGCTATCTACCATCCTATCCATCCATCTCATCCTGCTCCTCTAGCTATCCTTGGTCACAAAATCTCTCCTCATCATTGGATGCATCCTGCCAAATCCATATCTTTCGCTATCACCCCACCCTTAGCTTTCGCATCTTGCACAACATCGAACCATCCCGCTATCCTCTCATCCTGAGCTTTTTATCCATCTGTATCATACCTATCATTGGTCTGTTAGCTTGTACCATATCTTGATTAGCCCGCTTGTAAATATCTTGGTCCATCAGCTTGTACATCCTCTTTAGCTTAGTACCATTGTATCTATCCAGCATTCGTGTCAGTCCGTCCTTGATCAGCATCTTGCACCCATCACACATCTTGGTTAGCTATTCCAACGCATCCTTTAGCTAGATTTCTTGTCACCAAAGTGTTATCTTTCTTAGTTCAGCTTGCCAGACGCATCACTCATCCAAATCCACCAGCTTAGGTGCTCTCCGATAGGTCCTTGCAGGATATAGCTTTCCTCATGTCTGATCTTGGTCCGTTAGTACCTCATCCTACCCATCTTGTTGGCAAACGACTCTCCTTTGGATTTTCACTTTCTTTTGATTTGGGATCTTCCCTTTTGGGTCTTGAAGTATCTTTTCCAAGCAATCTCCTTGTTCCCTCCTCAAGGTTGCCACGATCTTCCATATCATGGTATGCTGCGAATGGGGCAATTAGAGCGTAAGGTCTTGATCAGGTCTTTCGTTTGTTTTTCTTTTCTGCTTGTAGGTTCTCCAGTGTCGTTTCCACGCTGCTTCCTCTAGGATTCATGTGTGATGCTGGGGCAATCCTTGTGTGTTTGTTTTGAGTTAGTTTTTTAGTCCTTTGGACGTTTGGTGAAAAGGCCTTGATGTTCTTGGTAACCTTGGCAATTAACCAATAGTCCTATAGCAAATCTAGTGCTCAACTACATGGTGGTACTTCTCTTTGAAGTATCCCCCTGCTCAAAAAGCTTCAATGGATTCCCTTCATCTCCATTATCCCCCATCCATATCCTACATCTGTCGCTCCTACCCCAGCTGATGCATCAGTATCTCTTTGAATCACTCATCACTCTTAGCTTTAGGGATCCACAATCCTAGTCTTAGGGATCCACCAATCCAAATCAACCCACCAAGCCTCATCTTTCGAGATCCACAATCCTAGTCCTAGGGATCTCCGAAACCCATCTTCCGCCAATCTAACTCTTTGAAATCCTGTTGCATCATCCTTATAATCCCCTCATCCATCTCCCTATCCTGGATTCTTTTTTATAGCGCTCCGCTCCTTCATCCTCTGCAATCCCTGAGGTCTTAAGCTTGCTTCCTCTTGTGCATCTGATTCTCCTTTATCATTCTCCCATAGTGAGAGTTTGAGCTAATTCAGCCCCTTCTCTTTGCCAATCTGAGTTTCCTTGCTCATCCGAGATTTTTGTACTTTTCAAGAAGCCATCGAGCCTCGCTTTCTCTCCCCGCTGCCTTCTTGAGGGGGCATCTCACAGCCCATTCTCTCCTCTTCTGCTCTAGCCTTGGGCATCTTATTTTCTTATCTTTGATGCCATGCCACTTGCGGCATCACATCAAAGAGGGGCAAAATGTAGACACCTAAAAATCCTTTAGAAAATAAAGTATTTTTATTTTCTGAAAAAGTCCTGATGACATCATCATTTATTAATTAATTAATTAATTAATTAATTTTTATGCCATTAAATCCCTTTATCTTAATTAAAAATATTTAATTAAAGAATCCCTCCCAAAAATGTTTAAATCTTATTTAAACATTATTTCCTTATTTATTAATTATTTAATTAATAAATTGACCAAAAATCCTAAAATAAATAAAAAATTTATTTTTTGCCCAAAACTTGGCCAATTTTCTTATGACCAATAACCTCTTCCAAAATCTTCTAATCCTTCTTTAATTTCGATTAAAGGCTAATCTCATCATTTGCTACCCCTAATCCCAACTCAAAATATTTAATTAAAATTAAATATTAATCCTCATGTTTATTAAAAAAGTTTTAATAAATATCTCCTCAACCCAAACTCTTGAAATAAATAAAACTTTATTTATTTCCTAAAAATCTAATTTATCCTCATCCTAAGAAGTTCTAGACTCTTCTAGAAAGTCTTCATCCTCATCCTAGGAAATTCTAGACTATTCTAGAAAGTCTTTATCCTCATCCAAAATCTAGACTCTTCTAGAAGATGTCTTTAAACCTAATCCTAATCCCCTCCTAACCTTGTCACATTCCCTAAACATGGGTTAAAACTTACTAACCCAAGCCAAAGTTAACAAATATCTCCTCCTTCACCCACCCTCATTAAATGCCATCCACTTGCCTATCCCTAAGCTAATCCTAAACCATCATAATCCATCCTCTAATCATTTGCACAAGCCTAAGCAAGCTTAAAACCTTCCTAATCAAGTCCAAGTCGAATTTGCTCTCATCACCCTCAAAATATCTCAACCATAAAACTTTATGAAGTCCACTAGGTCATAAATGACTCTTACAAGCCCTTTTATTGCTCTTACAAGTCATTATGACGGTCTTTATGAAGATTTTATCTCTTGAGCCTCCTTTGTTGACTCATCCTTTCCCTTTCCTCCATCCTCTCACCATGTGACATGTGTCACTCCTTGATTGGCTATAAGGAAGCACAATCCATGTGCTCTCCTCTCATGCAATCTGAGCCTTCCATAAGCTTTTTCCCATCCTTGCATCTTAGCCCTCAATCCCTCAAGCCTCTTGCCTATAAATTGGATCCTTCCCCTTTGCAAAATAACACAATCCATGAAGTAAAGTTATAATGCTATTTTGAGAGCCAAATCCATTCTAAAGCCATCTATCCACACCAAAAATCCACAATCATCCATTGAAGCCTTTGGAAGCATATTGAGCATACATCCTATCCATTTAGATAAAGCTACTCAACAAGAGAGCTTCTTATTGAGAGAGTCCATTAATGGCTCATATTCTCAATTAAGAGCTCATCTTAGTCTATCTTGAAGTTTATGAATTTTGTTTAGTTTGTAGAAGCTTTATTTAAATTTGGTTTCTATTAGCATACTAACATTTTCTCATATACATTTATAACTATAGAAGGATCACCTCCATCAAAGAGAAGATGTAAATCATCAAGGCTATCTCCCAAGTCTACAATGTGTGACTATACAAACAAACCTGCAATGTCTACCACGTAGTCATCAACTAAAGCAGGAGCTGTAAGACAAGATGTACCATGTTGTGCTAGACCTTTCACTATGGAAATATAAGTATGTGGACTATACTAATGACATGACCTCTCACCACAACTGTCAATAGAACCCCACATGTGTAAATCTATTGAAGCACTATTGCTGGTGTCACTATTAGTTTGCGCTATGTATGAAGTGCAGAGAGGAGTAGAGGATAAGTTGGGTGAACTTTCCTCAAAGTGTACATCCTCCTCCACAAAATTCTCATGAGTCTCTGGTTCCATAAGTCTGTATGCCTTAGCATTGTCTTCATATTCGATGAAAGTACAAGGCCAAGGTGACTATGCCTTACATCCACTAGAAGATAGGTTTGCCCATGCTAGACAACCAAAGACTCTAAATTGACTCACAACTAGTTTTTTGCTGCATGATGCCTCAAAAGGAGTTCTCCCATCTAAGGCATTATGAGGAGACCTATTAAGTATGTGAGTAGCACTACTAATGGCTTCAACTTTAAGTGTAGGATCGAGAGATTTGGCTTTTATCATGAAACTTTCCATGGATTTGAGAGTTCTAATCCTCATAGCTACAACATATATCTTATGTAGACTAAATGCTAGTGGATTCTAAAGATCAATCCCCTCAAGTTTGCAAAAGTCTCTAAGTCTTCAATCCATATACATGTTCTCATTGTCCACCTGTAGAACCTTGATGGCCTTTCTTTATTTGCGTTCAACATGAGTTTAAAAGGATTGAAGCTTATGAACCACTTCATTCTTGTGATGAATGAAGCAAACCCAAGTGAATCATGAAAAGTCATCAACAAAAGTAAGGATGTAGTGGCCTTGGCTAACTGAAGTCACTGCAAAGGGACTTGCTAAAACAATGTGAACCAACTGGAGAACAACTGGTGCTCTAGAAGACTTGCCTTTATCATGAACAATTGGTGCTTTAGAAGACTTGCCTTTATCACACTTCTCCTCAAGATGCATATCCACAGAACATGATGAACACTCTTGCTCAGAAAAGTTGATCTTAGGTAGAACTTTTACCATATGTTTTGAGCAAAGTTTCCAAAGAGAGAAGAAGGCAAGATGACCAAACTGCTCATGCCATAATGTAGTTTGTGAAGTAGAGTGAGTTAACAAGGCTTGTGAAGGAGACTTAGGCACAAAGTGGGAGAAGGAATAAAGCCTCTTGTCATGATTGAATTTCCCCACTGCAACCAATAAATCATCTCTAAGACTTCACACCATCATTAAATCTAGAAGGAACTCAACTTTATGACCATCTCCAAGCTGAGTGATTTGGCAAACTAAGAGGAAATTGGAGCTAAGGTTTGGAACATAGAGAATATCTTTGAATTTCACATTCTCCATTTTTATATGTTCATTTCCTTCAACTTCCATTTTAGTATCATCTCCCACAAAGATGTGCGGTACCTTTGACTGCTTCAATGAAGAAAAGTCCCCCTTTGAAGAACCCATATGATAGGAGGCACTTGAGTCAAGTATCCATTCTGAAGAAGAACTTGAGTTTTCCATAAGTGCTTGCCCTTTTCCCTTTGAAGAGGTCGGAGTTGAATCCCTGGAAGTACTTAGCACTTGAATCTTGTTCTTCTTGAGTAGATTTTTTAACTCATCGATTCTTTTAGTCTCGCAATGATGCTCATCATGATTTTTCTTTTTACAATATGCACAAAAAAGTTTTTCCTTCTTTTCATCACTTCCCTTCTTGTTGGAAGAAGAATTGCCTTGTTGTGAGAAGGATTGTTGTGTCTTAGATTGTGATTTCTACTTGCACTACTTCTTCTTCTTGTTGCTATAACTTTTCCCTCCTTGACTTGATTGGTGCTCATCACTAGCCACCAAGGCTTTGATTTTTGATGACTTGAGAAATCCTAAATCCATCAAGTGACATTGTTCAAAATCAACATCTCTACAAATGCATCAAATGAAGGCTTCTAGTAAGCAGTTCTGATGGTCAACCTATGAGTATTAAAACTCAAAACAAAGGAAGCATACACTGAAGGTAGGCTCTTTAGGATGTGATGAATCAACTTGTTATCCTTCATGGGATTTCCACAATCTTTAAGCAGTACCCTATACTCATTGGATTTGTTATGTAATCCTAAATTATGTCAAAGTTCTTTGGATCCAAGAGAAGTAGATTGTCCTCAATTTGAAATCCCTTTTCCTCACCCACCTTACCATAAAATGATTCAAGTTTTTCCCAAGTTGTTCTAGATTTCATGAAATTGGCAATGTGAAAGAAGAGATATCTATGAACACAACTCTTGATAATACCTAAAGCTTGTTGGTCTTGTTTTTTCCAATCAATGAGTTCTTTAGCATCAGTAGGTTTGGTAATTGTACCATCAACATAAAGACTATAACCTTTTTCCATTAATCTACTCCATGCAATATCTTTCCATGTAGAATAATTGCATGAAGTTAGAGGTAGACATTTAAATGAACCCATGATGTAGAAACTAAAACGAGCACAAAAGAGAGACACAAAACATAGTACACACCCCCCCCCCTTTTCACTCAATCAAAAGACCCCCCAAAAAAGATGTTTTTGGCACTTTGTAAGTAGTGCATGTACAATGGGCCACTTGTCAAAATAAACAAAGTGGACTTTTTGATTTTTCTTTTACACCTGCCTTTTGAGGTCTAGATCTGACACTAAGCACTGTAGCTCAGATGTAAAACAATTCTGAAACATAATCAAAGATTTACAATGCAGAAAAATTCTTTGTTCTGAAAGTGAGAATTTTGTCCACACAACCCTAGAATCTAACTATATGGAAAGTAGATGAAAAATAATGCACTTTCAAAAAAATAGTACCTAAAAAGGTGACTAGATGAGTCCATACAGAGCATTTGAAGTTTCAAAATACAAGATTATGTAGCTACAGTCACCAAAAAATGTAATTTCTAAAAAAACCTTGAACCAAAACTAGAAAAGAACACAACCACTAGAAATTTTAGGAAATTCCACCCAAATTCAAAAAAAATTGCACCTGAATTGCAGTATAAATGATTAGGTTATGGGCTCGCAAAGTCAGGCTACCAAATCAAAAAGAGATTTGGAGAGTGGTCTAGAAAGAAAATTGTGTGCTTAAATTTTATAGTCAAGCGACTATCACAGTAGTTGGAAAATGCATGGTTTTGACAATAAGATGGCCATCAAATTTAACCTCGTAAAATGATGATTTCAGTGAAAAAATCATTGCCATAGGGTGACATGGTAGCTGACTAGGATGTTTATACTGTACATAAGGTATAGCCAGTATGGACATGTTGACATGCATGAAATGTGGTAGATAATGTGTACATTGAGCTATCTGGTGACGTTTCTATATGGTAGATGATGTGGCACTATATGTTGACTAGGAGCAAGTGATGTGTCACTCTTGCATGGCCTGAGAACATGTGGCAGACAAGGATTCACTGCTAAGCTATTGAGCTAGGACGCTAATTGGCTAGAATGCAGTGCACCATATGTCAAGTGGTGGGGTTTCCTCCACATGTCCTTGCATATCAAATTTCTACATGGTAGATACAGTGATCGTCGGGTTTCAATTACTATCACCAAAAACCTTCAATCAGTCATCGAGAACCTTCAAGTGCAGGGCCAAGAAACGAAGAAATATAATAGAAACTGTGGCCAAAAAAAAGAACAACTGAAAAAGAGAAGGGATGGGAGTTATTATGACCACATGCTGAAAACATTATGTAGGTCGCAGATTTTTTAAAATGGTCACTAGGACTACTTTGCAGATCAAAAAATGTCGTGGCAGGCTAGGTTTTTATAATGCTGATGAGACTTAAAAATAGTCCCACATTGGTAGTGTGTATAGCTTCTTAGATGTTAAAAAAAATGAGTTGCAACTTGGTAAATAAATCAAGCTCGCTAGTTGCTAGAAGGGTTGCCGCTAGTTAAAAATGTATGCACCAGATTAGCAAAGGTATAGATTTTGACTGTGATAGAGGAATATGCTCTGCATAAGGTGTAGGGTTGAGATCTGATAGCCCGGTTTTGCAAAAAAAAATTCTTTGTTGGTTGCCCGAAGGGTAATTTTTTTTTTCTGAAGATAGAAAGTTAAAAAAATGCAAAGAATTAAATAAAAATACTAGATTTGAATTTAAAAGTTGCAAATCTAAAAATCATACCCATATTGCAAATCGGGGCCTTCGGGTGCCAATTTGTAAAAAATCTTGCCTCATGGTCAACTTTGGCCTAAGGTAGCCAAGTTTATAGTCGATCTTCACTGGATTAGCATTCTAGATGCAATGGCCAGGTCAGATCTAGCTCTAGATGGTCTTAATTTTTAGATTACTCTATATTCAAGCTAAGGTGTTGAAGCAACAATGGTCTCTAACGGCTATGTGAAGAGAAATCTCCTAGCTCTAATACCATGCAAGAATTTTCCTTAGGGAAAAATTGACCTAGGAACTAAGAACTCAAACACAAGCACAACTATATGATTAGAAAGAGAGAGTATGATCAAAATGATGATATATTCATTCAATATACCATCATGAAAGTACACTAGGAGTGTCTGTGTATAAAGGCCTCTGAGATACATCTAGAATGCCTTTTAATCAGTGACATGATAAGTCATACAACCAGGCACATGTCCACTAGATATGGGTTATCCTACATTAAGCACAGAAGTAAGTGTGATGATGAGAGGATAAGCCTACAAGGGTGTATCATGCAAATTAGTGTAGAAAACATGTGCTAAAAAGCGAGAGTGAATAACTGTGTTGTCAACATGATAGCTCAAAAAGGTGTGCAAACTCCTAAGTATCTCACAAAATAAAATAATAAAATAATGCAATAACTTATGTAAACTTAAGTAACTGTAAATAGTAAATACATATTTACACCAAAAGTAATATATCCATAAAGTAATTTTAATTTCTTCAATAATATATAATATTGACGTGAATCAAATCTAATCATGTATAAAATATTGTGGCAAATCTTTTAGTTTAAATTTTTTAATAAAATAAATTATTGAGCTATTTTAAATATTTTAGAGCTAAATTTAATAAAAATGTGGTGATTTAGGTTGCATTAAATTTAAAAATATTAGCCAAATTACTAGTAAAAAAAATCTAAATTCACAAAATTACAAATATTCACCACTAAAAAACACCCTATAGGTTAGGTTCTTCTCATTCTTGATGTAGATTATGTCCAACCATATGTGTAGAAGATCTAGTTTGCACACTATCCTTGAGTTGAAGTGGAGTGGGGTTTTCTTGAACATATTTCCCTTTTCCCTTTTCCTTTTTTGGGATAGATGGTGATTTTTCTATTATCTTATTCTTTTTCTGCCTAGGTGAGGGCTCATCAAACACATTACACTCAACAATTTTTATAGTGTCATTTGTCGTAGAAATCCTTCTTCCTACTCCTGAACTCCTAGTTCCACTAAGTGTCAAAAAGAATTCATCCATTAACAAAATCTCATCCTAAAAGACAATAGAAACTTTCCTTAACACCATTTATATTGTCAATTTAATTAGACAATGATGGGAAACTGAGTTAGGCTTACCATTAATGCCTTCCTTCAGATGTAATATACTTCATAATATAGATGACACATTGATAATAGGGTTCTTGTACAAAAGTCCTCCTTATCCCTTGCTTCCTATCCACTTTCAATGATCTATCTATATGCAGGGTGAATTGGGCCGCTGCCATTCATAAGTCCATATCTTCTTCAAAAATTCCCCTTCCAATGGAAACCCTAAGACTTCCAAAATTATCTCTTGATCACAGTCAACCTTGAGCCCTTTCACCATATCTATTCCATTACTAAATGAGTTCATAAACTGAAAAGAAACTTCAACATCCCAAGCAATAAGCTTCTGAAAATACAGGAGCCAACCATGAGTTTCAAACTATAGACAACAAATATTATCTTGAAGAATAATGACATGAACTATGGGTTCATGCCATATCAAACCACCCCCTATAATTATACCAGTAAAAGGCCCAAAATGAAAATTTCCACACTCTTCAGAAAACAAATGCAAGATAAAAAGATAAAAAGACAACTTCAAATTTTTGAAGAATATATGCATTTAGATTAAACAAAGAGAAAAAGGTTGTAAATCTTTTTGAAAATAACATTTCATATAATAATGTCATGTCAAAATTTGTACCTTTTCGCTCAAACTCCTATAAATGCAAGTTATGTGTATACTTTCCTTATAAAAGAGAGTGTCACATCAATTTAATAAATGAAGAGGGGATGCCATGACATATCTTCACATAATTGCCCAAAATAAAATACGCATCTTCTAATTATGAGATTTATAAGCAAAAATAAAAGCATATACATATAATCCTCCCAATTTAAAAGATACCATGGGTCCCACCATGAAATGTGAGAAAATAATGTAACAACATTAAAATGCAAATTCATAAATTTAAAGAAATAAATAAGGATGGAAAAATAAAATGCATGGTAAGAACCTGTTTGATTTGTTGTGAATACTTGCATCACTTCATACTCATGTGGAGAAGTAGAAAAGTGAAATGGATGAGTGAGAGAGAAAGAAGATGAGATGAAAAAGGGCCACACCACCCTTACCAACTCATAATCATAAACACAATAATATAGAGACAAAGAGAAGATAAATTGCCTCACAAAGCATGCTTTTATTATACTTGAAAATTCTTACAACATCAACAATATGACATCATAGATATGACTTCTTCCAAAAGAAGTTTACAAATGATTCAACATAAGAGAACTCCCAAATAAGAGCTTCTACAAGAAGAGTCTTCACACCAAGAGATTCATGAAGAAGAACTTCCTAACTAAGGTCCTGTTGCTCATTTTTTGCACCCCACCAATATTCAAATTTTAAATGCAAATCCCACCCAATGGCTAGTTCCCAGGTTTAATGTTATTTTAATGTCTAAGGAATATAAAAAAATAAAAATTAAATGATCAAACCTTATGATATGTTTCTGCGGCCCACAAGTTCTCCATCATCAGATCTGAGGATATCGACGGATGGTGCTATGTCGCCATTGAAAGTTGCACGTTGTTTTGCATTGGAAACATAGTGCCCTTCTACCGTGTGTCAGGTGGGTCCCTCTTTGCTTGGTTGTTTCTCTGGTGCCAGTTTTGGATAAATCAACAGAGAGCACTATGGCGCTATAAAAAAATTCAAGCTTCTCACCCATTAGCGACATAGCGCCCAGATGAAAAGTGATCCTATGGCCAAGTTTGGAAATACAGTGGGTCCCAAGTGTGCCCCATCAGATATCATGATTTGATTTGTCAGACGCGTTGGCAGTTGGTCATTTTTTATTGGCTAAAGATGACTGTGCAGAATGTGGGTCTTGTTTCACTTGGTGGGCCGCAAATGAGACTTGTTAGATAGTTTGGCACATGGCTGGCTCTCATTTGTTGATACACTGATAAGTCAGATCTATCTTTCTTGCCGTTAGATCTTACCCAAATCCATGGTAGGTGCTATCTCACTATGGAGAACTATAAGAATTTTCACCATAGTGACATAGCGCCTCAAATATGTGTGGCACAAATGACATAATGGGCCCTCCCTTCTCCAAAGTGATAGTACAACTCATCCTCGGTGGTAGTTTTTAGATGGGTCATAGTACGGTGGTGATTTTTCATTGGTCCGTTCAACCAGCTCGATGCGCAGTAGTACAATTTTGTGGCTCATTGTAGATCTAAAAGAAGATCCATGGTAGGCGCTCTCTTGCTATGGAGAACTACAAGGATGTTAACATTAGAGACATAGAACCCTTTTGCCACATGGATCAGTGGGGTCGAGTGTTATAAAGCTACAAGGTTGGTACCAGTTCAGGCTGAGTTAGATGCCATGTTGTGCCAGGTGTGCTGACAGTGGTCCGTGGGCCCAGAAGTCTTAAAGGCAAGCGTAGGAAATGGTGAGTCTTCACGATTGTCAGATTAAGGAAGATCTATGGCAGGCACTATCTCGCTATGAGAAAGCGCTCAAAAGATATTCATAGTGACATAGCACCTGGGTGACACATGTCTTGCGGGCTCGGCCAAGGTTGACAATTAAGGGCTAGTGGTTATGTTGTAAGCTGTCACGGTCAAGAAAGTAAAAAGTTGGAATAGTTAGTAAAGAAACAGAGTGGTCAACACAGGAAGACCTTGCAAGGTGGCAGAAAGAAAGAAGGTTATTGGCCCACATGGCCCATTCTAGATGCAGAGTTTGGTTGACTTGTTGACTCTATTGATTCATGCACCAAAAAATGATAAGAGATTGGTTTTTTTGCATGATTTTATATCTATGATTGGTCCCAACCACCCAGAAGTGAATGCTGAATGCAGAAGAATACTCTACCATCCCAATCCAATCTATCTACCTGGTCATAATGGCTTAATGGCACTATTTCTATCTTCTCAAGGCATTATTTGATAGTAAGATCAGATTTGATTTAGATTTGTTCAATGATTATTCTCTGCAAGACTTAATGGCAAGTAGCTGCGAAGTCACTTCAGGAGGAAGACATCTCAGTTATGCTTCCACTATAAAGGCAAATTTTGTAGATTTTGAAAAGGTCAACCTTTCTTTGACTTTTCTCTACTATTGCTCTGCAATTCCAATGTAAATTCCCCTATGCCTCTAAACTGTATGATTCTCTATTTTATCTCCTTCAGCCATTGGTATGAAAGTGCAAGAATCCTTGCCTTCACCATTGTTTTGTGAAAGTCTGTAATCTGCATGACTGTATCTCTACTGGCCTGTGAATGATATATAAGTGAATCTCTCTTTCCTTGTGTCATTCATCTTGGTTTTCTGATCTGTGTGTGGTTATTTGATTAAAGCAAGTCTAAATGTGTATATCCTTAGTTTCATTCTGGTTCAATAGTGCATATATGGGCAGACATTGGTTTGAACACTTTATTTTGGTGCATCACCTCTTTAGATTAGATTAGGTAGATTTTCTTTCATGCTCTCCTTCTCCCTTTTCCTCTCTAAGAGTAGTTAAGTGCACCCTGATAGTAAGAGGAAGCCGGCCTTCTCTGGAGATTCAACCTCATAGTTCAAGTCCCATAGCTTGGAGGTTGTTTCCATGTTTCACTAGGTTGTCCTCATGCATAGGCTCTGAACAAGGGTGTAAACCTAAGTGACAATAGTTTTTGGCATACCCAGTGGGACAAACTTTCAAAAAATTTCAAGCCTATTGGTGTCAAAAGAGAAGATTTCAAGACCAATACCGAGGAGATAGTACTGGCTTCAATGTTTAAGCCTTCAAGAGGGTCATTCTTCAAAGTACTTGGTGACTCTGAGCTTCAAACATATCTAGTTCTAGACTAAAGTTGTAGTGATTCATGCCCAGAGCTAAAACAAGGGCATCTTCTAGAGGTAAGTTTCAGTACCAAGAGCTTTCATTTTCAAACCCTAGAAGAAGGAAGACTAGAATATCTTTATCACCAGTTAGGAGTGCAATAGTAACAAATACACCTACAAGATCTATCTCTACTCCTCCTACTGTTAGATCTCAACCTAGAATGCCATCAATACATATTAATAGATCACTTGTCTATATGGCATTTCCTAGAGCTCATAATTTTGCCACCTTTAATGGTGGGAGCCCTCTCCTATTGGCTCAAAGACATGATATACTAGTAGCGGCCCTCAAAAGTCTACCAGAGTTTACTAGTGAAACTTCTATCTCCCCCTCAGAACACATTCAAGAGGTTGCAAATGTCTGCAATATCCATGGCATCATAGAGGATGATGTTGCAGTTAGGCTCCTAGCCTCATCCTTGAAAGGAAAAGCACTATAGTGGTATAGAGGTTTAGCTCATAATTCTATAACAGATTGGGATGGATTAGGAGTAGGATTGTGCAAACATTTTGAGGATAAAAGCGACTATTTGTCACTTTTAGAGCAGTTGACTACTATAAAATTAAGAGCCCCACATGAATGTATGACTGATTTTAACTATAGATTTCAAAAGAAATGGGATAGAATAGCTACTTCGTTGAAGCCTACCCCTGGTAATTCCTTCTTGCATTACCTTAGAGCTTTTAACAGTGATATTGCCACTACAATCCAAACAATGGGAGGAGATATTTTGCCTAATGCTTATGATATAGCAATAAAGGCAGAAAATATATTGATATAGAGAGGTAAACTAGCTCCAAGGCCTCTTATGCCTTTCTTCCTTGATGTTCCAAATCATCAACCAACAATGGCCCCTCTTCCCATAGCTTCCACCTCTAAATCCCTTGTCCCAGTCCCTCAAGCTTCCACATCTTCAAATTTGATAGATGAAATCAAAGAAATGATGCAATCTCTGATGCAAAACATGGACAAAAGTGAGAAGAACCTTGATAAAAAACTGCAAGATCAAGGGAAGAAGTTAGAAGATCAAGGAAAGAGGCTGGAGGATAACTTCTCTATGATGCAAAAAATGAGCAACAAGGTGGTGATTTTAGAAAGGCAGCAAGTTTGAGGTAGTAAGCCTCATCAATTGCAATATCAAACTCCAAGCAGTGGTAGGCCTCCAAATCCTAATCATTGGAACCATTCTTTTGATCAGAGTAGGTAGGGTGACCATGCTTCAACCTCAAATGTAAACCAAAATAGGGCCATAGTCCCTCAAAACAATATGGCCCAAGATCAAGATTTTGTCCCTCTTGTAACTATTCCTATGCCTATTGTATGTGTCTGAAGGCTGAATCTTTTATGGCCTTGACAATCCAAGAACCTGCAGAAAAACAAGCATACAAGGAGGACCAATTTAAGGATGCCTCATTTATTCAAAAATAGGGTGATTGCTCTTTTATGAATCATCAGATGGAGGAGCATTGTAATGTAAACCAGGATTCTATTGCTCATAACACTAGAAGCAAAAGAAGAGCTATGGAAGATGTTGTCCCTCCTCCTCCCAATCAGGCCTCAACTTCAAATGTAGTATCTCATGAGCAACCAGAAAATAATCAATCAAGTACCTTTAAGTAGCAAAGGAAAAACCGTGGCAGAAAAGATACAAGTGATCTTCATGTTATTCCATCTCAACCTTATATGATTACGGCTCCCAAAGTGTCTACCAAAGAACCTGCTATGTCATTCAGTGTGGTAGAGCAAATGAAGAAGACAAATGTGAATATCTCCATGTGGGATGCTGTTGCTACTATACCCATGCAAAAGAGGTTGTTGCAGCAAGAATTGGAAAGAATTGAACCAAAGGATCAGACACCTAGTATAGAAAGTGCCACAAGCCTAGTACAACCATCAGGGGAAGTAGAAACAAGTAAAAAGGTTAGACCTCCTCCATTATATGCTTCTCTAATTATAGGGGGCAAGATAGTCCATAATTGCATGATTGATTCTGAGGCTAGCAGTTCAGTAATGCCTAGGTGTGTTGTTGATGCTTTAGGAATGAAATATGAGCCCATTGTTAGGGATGTATTATAGTTGGATGGTAGTACTGTCAAGACTATAGGAATCCTTAGGAATGTGGAGATGGCCTTACATGCATGCCTTGGTTGTACTGTAACCCAAGATATCTTTTTTGCTGAGGTCAAGCCATATTTTTCCATTTGTCCGTCAAGAGATTTTACTGCACAAATTGGTGGTTACATATCTTTTGATTGGTCATATATCTTTTTTAAAATAAGATATGGAGCCAATGCTTCAATTAGAGTAGAGCCTCAAGCCCTCCGTCATACTGAAACCTACACCCCTAATGCCATCAACATGAATTGCCCTATTCTAGAGATGGATGAATATGACATATTGAAGGAGCCCACCACTCCCCTGGCAGAGATACTTGATTTCTTCTTAGATGAGTGGGTTGATGCATATCAATTTGACCCTATGTCGAAAATCCTTGAGACAGGTCTCAATACATATTTTACATTGGAAAAGGATGCTCTAGTCCCCAATCTTGTGGGTGCTAAAGAAGATGTAAGTGGGATATGGAGTATGTACTTTGATGGATCAAGGAATAAAAATGGATCAGGGGCTGGTGTGATGTTAGTTTCTCCTACACAAGTAAGGTACTACTTCTCCTTTAAGCTCCAATTTAGTTGCACCAATAATGTTGCCGAGTATGAATCCTTGATCCAAGGTCTCCTACTTGCTCAAAAGAGAGGAATTCAAGCCTTAAGGGTGTATGGAGATAGTGAGTTGGTGGTTAATAAAGTGAAAAATCAGAATACCACCAAGAATGGTTTTCTCAAGTCTTATAAACATAGAGTATGGGATTTTCTTGAAGGTTTTGATGCATTTAATATTCAAAGCATCCCTAGAAAGGAAAATAGACATGCTGATAGACTTGCAACAATAGGTGCATCTTTAATGTGCTAGGAATCTTGAGGAGGAGAAGAAGCAAAAAATCAAAGTGGTAGTAAGGCCTGCCATCCCTGATAACAACATCCATTGGCAAGTGTTTGAGTTTGATGAGCAAATTGTGAGTTTCTTGCAGAATGAGGTAGAATTTTTAGAGAAAAATCAGTCAAGACTATAGGATCAGTATGGTGATCAGATCATTCACCTCAGCTCCAACAAGCTGCCTAAAGGTCTCATCACCTTGGAAAGTGTTTTTAATCTTGATGACCAAGAAAGAGGCAGGGCCATGAACCTAATTGCTGATGAAGATGATCACACTCTAGTCATGGTTGCTGATGGAAAGTCCTTAAACATGGGGAAGGTATGTTCTGAAATTGAGCAAGAAAATTTTATTCATCTATGTCAAGAGTTTAATGATATATTTGCTTGGACATATGATGACTTAAAGGGCTTTGACCCAAGTTTATTTCAGCATACCATAGATTTAGTTGATGATGTAAAACTAGTAAGACAAAAATAGAGGCTAGTGAATCCTAAAATTGAACCCTTAATGAGAAAAGAGCTATCCAAATTGATTGAGGCCAATATAATTTTTTCCATGAAACACTCATCATGGGTAGCAAACCTTGTCCCTGTTAGGAAGAAGAATGGAGAAATTAGATTGTGTGTAGACTTTAGGGACCTTAACCAAGACTCCCTTAAAGATCACCATCCTCTTCCTTCTATGGAGAAGATTTTGTCCAAGGTCAGTGGTTCAAAGAGATTTTCTTTTCTTGACAGCTTTTTTGGTTACAATTAAGTACTGGTTAAAGAGTCTGATAGGTACAAGACTGCATTTACCACCAAGTGGGGTACCCATTCTTATTGTAAGATGCCTTTTGGACTAACTAATGCAGGTGCTACCTTTCAAAAGGCAATGGAGATGGCCTTCAAAAGATTAATTGACAAGTTTGTATTAGTCTACCTTGATGATATCACTGTGTATTCAAAGGATGTAGATGATCATTTTGATCATCTCATAGAAGTATTCTTAAGGTGTAGAGAGTTTGGGGTATCTCTTAACCCAAGAAAGTGTGTCTTTGCTACCAATCAAGGAAAATTATTAGGACATATTGTATCTAAGGATGGTTTAACCATTAATCCAGAGAGAACAAAAGCAATACTTGCTCTTCCTCTTTCTAAAGACAAGGAGGGGCTGCAAAGTTTCCTAGGCAGGATAAATTTTGTGAGAAGATTTATTCCAAATCTTGCCACTATGGTGAAACCTCTTACATCTATGCTCAAGAAAGGTATAGTCTTTGCATGGACCAAGGAAGGGAAGGAAAGTTTTGAAGAGATCAAGGCAGCCATAGCCTCAGCCCCTACTCTCATGAACCCAAATTTTGAGAAGGATTTCATTCTTTATACCTTAGGTGGTGAGTCAAGAATTTTTGCTGTCTTGACCCAAACAAATGACAAAAATGAAGAGCGGCCCATAGCTTTCTTTAGTGAAGGTCTTAAGGAATATGAAAATAAATATAGCTATGTAGAAAACTAGGCCCTTGTAGTCATCAGAGCTTTAAAGAAATTTAGGCACCTCCTGTCCCATAGCAAGATTCATTTGTTAGTACCCCATGCCAATGTGAAGGAGTTTCTTTTGAACAAAGATATTGGTTAGAAAAGAGTTGGCTAGATTAATAGAGTGATGCAATATGATGTTGACATCTAGGTCACCAGGCTGGTAAGAGGGAAAGGATTGTATAGACAAATGTTATCATCTCAAGAATTAGATGAAGAAGTTGTCATGGTATTAACAGAAGAACAAGAAGCAAGAAATGATGGCCCAAGGAATTGGATGGATGATATGAAGAACTTCTTGCTAGGAAATGGATACCCTCAAGGATTAGATAGAACTAAAAGGAGACAGTATAGATTACAATCAATCCATTATGTCATAGTTGATGGTATCCTTTTTTAAAAAAAAATTAATGGAGCCCTATTAAGATGCCTTGATTAAGACCAGGCTAGAAGAATGATCAAAGATCTTCATGATGGTCCTAATGGTGGCCACTTCTCAGCTAGAACAATTGCAATGAAGATCATGAGGGTTGGTTATTACTGGCCATCTCTATTTCATTATTGTCATAAGTATGTGAGCAAGTTTGAAAGATGTGCCTTCTTCTCTGGCAAACAAAGACTTACAACTCTTCCCCTTAATCCTATCTAGGTGGATCAACCTTTTTCTCAGTGGGGGTTGGATTTCATAGGCCCTATCAATCCTCCTTCTAGTTCAAGTCACAAATGGATTTTAGCTGCTACAAATTACTTCACCAGATGGACAGAGGTAGTTGCATTGAAGGATGCCACAGAATCTTCAATTGTTGAATTCCTTGATAGAATTGTGACTAGGTTTGGTGCCCCTTCAACCATTATTTCAAATAATGCAAAGTCTTTTGTTGGAGCTCAAATTTGTACATGGGCAATGGACCATAATATCTATTTAAGCACATCTTCAAATTATTATCCTCAAGGTAATGGTTTGGCTGAGTCCTTCAACAAGAACCTGATCAGAATCATTAAAAGGACAGTTGAGGATAACCAAAGGTGTTGGCATAAAAATTTAAGGACTGCACTATGGGCTGATAGGATAACACCTAAAAGGTCAATAGGAAATTCACCATTTGTGCTGGTATATGGTAGAGAAGCAAGGCTTCCAATTTCATTGGAATTCCCATCCCTAGAACTAGCTCATTAGCTAGAGTTGATTGAGGATGATGCCATGACAATGAGAATGGCAAAACTAATGGAGCTGGAAGAAAAGAGAAAAATAGCTATGCAGACCCTAGAGACACACCAGCAGTAGGTGAAAATGAGCTTTGATAGGAAGGCTTGGGTCAAAATCTTCAGAGACAGAGATTTGGTTTTAAAATGGGATGCACATAGGGTAAAACCAAGATGACACTCAAAGTTCAACGCATTATGGAGTGGCCCCTATCTAATTATCAGTTGCAAATAGGCCAATGCTTTCCAGTTAAGCAAGCCTGATGGTGAGATTCTGCCCATCCTAGTCAATGGGGTTTATCTTAAGCCATGTTTCTGATAGGGTTTGAGGTTCCATGTACATAGTAGTTCAGTTCAATTCTTCATTTGTTTCCTATTTTCTAAGAAGTGCATGAGCACAGGGTTGTCTCTCTATGATACAGCTGTAGACACCTAAATTTGATTACACTGCTTTGGTAATCTTATTTAGCTATCTCTAAAGGCATCATTAACTAAATTCCTATTTAATTAATCCTTTGCCATCCCCTAGCTAATTAATTTAATTAATCATCTATAGTCCTAATTGATAAATCAAATAACCCATCATTTATCAATTAAATCCTATTCTCTTATCTAATTCCAAAACCTTCATTTATTAAATAAGTCTATTTAATAAATAAAACCCTCAAATCTAATAGCCCCTAAAACTATCCTTAATCCTCAATTTAGCCTAATCCACCCCATCCACCCATACTAACTAAGCTTAGCCACTAACTCACCCACCCTCATCAATACCATCCACTTGCACATCTCTAACATCCCTAATCTAATCCTAACCCAAGTCTAACCCATCCCCTAATCATTTTCACAATCCTAAATGAGCTTAAGACTTTCCTAATCCAAACCAAAATCTTCCCTCAAAATATTCCAACCACCAAGCCATAAAAGCTCTTACAAAGCTATGAATGACTCTTACAAGCCCATTCATTGCTCAACCCCTCTTTCTCTAACCAATGACCCTGTGACATGTGTCACTCCCTGATTAGCTATAAGGAAGCACAATCCAAGTACTCTCCTCTCATTCAATCTGAGCCCTCCATGAGCTTTTCCTCATCCTTGAATCCTAGCCCTCCATACCTCAAGCCCTTAGCCTATAAATTAGATCCCCTCCCAAGCCATTTTATCAGAATCCTTAAGCTAAAGTTACCATGTCAGTTTGAGAAGCCAAATCCATACTTTTACATATACCCACACCAAAAATCCCAAATCCATCTCCATTGAAGCATAGAGAAAATTTGAGCATACATCCCAAATCTATCAAATAGACTCATCCCTAAACAAGAAAGGCCTCATTGAGAGAACCTCTTAATGGTTCATATTCTCAATTGAGAGCTTGTCTTTATCTAGCATATATGTTATGCTTTTTAATTTTGTAAATGCTTTCATTTCATGTAAATTGGTGTTTCTAGCATAATTATTCAGTGTATATATTTTGGCATGCCCGATGGGACACTGCAAGGGTCATTTTAATCTTGTTTAATGCTAGTTTCACATGCTTTTCCATGTTTTGGCTAACCATGGAAAACTAACATTAATGGCAATATCTTTTGTTTGTGTTTCTTTCTAATTTTGCTTGCAGGGTCACATTGAATGCCTCAGGAACGCGCCCCCAGCCCTATTCTTGATTTTCACCCAGCAAATAGTCAAAATACAAAACATTTTGCATTCTAGTGACCCCAGGAACACGATCCTGCAGCCCTGATAACATGGAAAGACCAACGGGAATGCCAGCAAACTAGTTCAAATCAACTCGCACATGCTCATAAACCCAACCAATGAACCCACTGAACAAACTCTCAGTGGGAATGTGCCTCTGAACATCGGGATTGTCATTCTCGCTAGTAGGAACGTTGACTTTTTCTTATCCTAACTTATCAAATTTTTAATGAAACTTTTTCCGCGGGATTGTCATTCTCGCTTGTGAGAATGTTGTAAGGCCATAAATCTGTGGGATCAATCTGTCAAAAAGAGCTCTTGGGTTTTTGGCTCGTGGTTTTAATTTCTTTTTTTGACAATTTTTCCTAGCATTCTCATGCTTGGGTACACCTATGGGAATGCATCCTCACGAAAGATAACTCCAGTGGGATCGTGAACCCACTTGCGGGAATGCTACCCTCACATGAACACTGCTTCTCGCATTTTCTCTATGGGAATATTGTCTAAGTCTGTTCATTGTCATTGTCTTTGTGCTTATCTTGCATGGTTAAATCTTAGGAAATAAACATGTATGCATAATCACAAAAAAAACACACATCTCAATTTTAAGCTTAAAATGAACAATGTTTTCTTTTAATCTATTGGAATGTATATTTGCTCAAATCCACATTTTAAAAACTTTCTAAGTTAAAAAAATGAATCAAGATACTTTGAGTGAGTTTGTTATTGGACTCACCCTTTTTAATCACCCATCATTCTAACCATTGGTTGCAATATTAGTGCCATATATGGGGATGGGTCTACCTAAGAGGGTGTTAAGTGCTCCACAAAAATCAAACCCCACTCACTTGAGTTTTTATTGGTTTTTCTAAAATAGAAATTTTTTTGAATGCACATTAGTCTCACCAACATTTTATTTGGGCATAAAATTTGAACAAATCTTGACGTGGAGGGCCTTTGGGCGTGCACTTGAAATTGAGCTTTACACACATCTTTGTTTTGGCCTTAAAACGAACAAACACCAACTCTTGAATGCCTTAAAGGAAATAAATCAATACTTAACGTGGAGGGCCTCCGGATGTTTGGGTTTACTTTCTTGTTGACCCTAACTCTGCTTTGTGTATTCATTCTTCGATCGCATTTTCTTTTGTTCATGTATATCAAGTTGAAATTGAACATTTGCATCTCAAACATGTGTGTTTGTAAGGTCTAGACTAGACAACTTAAGTGTCAGTGGAAAAGAACATCTGTCTTTTAGCCTGAGATTATCCGAGTCTTCTCTCCCCTTTTTGCCTTTGCAGGCCATCTTGGGTGCATAAGATTAGGATCCAAAATCTTGTCTTTTTAGTTTTAGGGGACCTGCTTGGGAATTTCATCACCCCTTGGGACGACCTCAACTCCAGCATTTTGGTGGAGTATAAAAATTGGGAGGTGAATCCAAAGACACCTCTCTTGGGATCAAGATTTTGTCACTCAAGCTAAGCCTCAAGGAACTCTATACCCTTGAGAAGTGAAAGAGGAGAAGTGGGTTATTGCTCCTCTTGGCTGTGTGACATCCTTTTGGTTTCATCTATGGATTTGGGCCTCACGTACCTTGCATATATCGAGGACTCCTCAGATAAACCAACTGTAAACTTTATAGCCAACCATCTAGGATGTTCATGTGCTTGAAGTGATTGCTCGAAACATTTGTAAAACATACACACTCCTTGGTGCAAGTATCACATTCTAGAGATCTAAACTTCTATCTGGTTGTTCTTATCTATTGCTTGATCTTTTACTTGTCGAATGAATGTTTGCCAAACTTGGTCAATTCTAGCATAGGGCATACTTAGCATAGTCACTGCCTCCAAGAACCCCACGGTTGTGATTTTAATCCTTGGAAATTTCTCATGTCAAGCCATCCCAAGACTAAGTTTAAGAAGGCCAAGCTTTCTCAAATACAAGCCTATAAGGAAATCGAAGCAGAGCATAAGAAGCATACCCCTAACCCTAGGATTGCCAAATTGGATCAAATTGAGAAAGACGGAGCTAAAGTAGCATTGCAAACTGAATGGGACTACAAAATCCAAAACCTAACCCTTTGACATGGTATTAATATGAGCCTTATCGACAACTCTACTATTACTCATTCTGATTAGGTCCTTTCTTTTTTCGCACATAGTTACACACATATAGGTTTAGTCTCTTGTCTAGGAATTGAATTATCCCATTCAAGCATTTGAAGTTAGACCATCTCCTCCCATCTTAGGTTTTTGAAGAAGAATCCTTCACCTGCATTGTTAAAATCTTAGCATTATTTCCTCACTCACTTAGAAAAATCTTTGCATCACATCTCTCATCATCTTGAGTATCCTCAAAAACATAACACTTTGCTAGGAATAGGTTATTTTTGGTGTCCCACATCAACTTGAGTCAAAGGTTAAGGTCACACTTTTTTGCATCACCATCACATTTCTCACATTCATAGTTTAGGAAAACACAAGCACCATATCATTTGGACACCCTTAGTATCATCTATTGCTACATTTACATCTTTAGAAAAAGCATCCTTTCATGCCACTTACCACACGTTTTGGTAGGCACACACGGAAAAAAGACATGGATCCTAGTCATAGTGGTAACATATCCCGAGCTCAGCCATACTCTGTAGTGTCCCTGACACCATCATACCCACCACCTCAAATCTCAGAGGAACCAGGATCATCCATAGATATTGAGGCTTTCATGAACCAACCTGGTCATGCTACCATCGTAAATGCCATCATAGATCGCAACAAGGAAACCATCATGGAAAATTTCTTATGAGACAATGTTGGTGTCTTTGAGTTTGGATGTCCACCACCTATCAACATAATAGATCCTAGTCACCCATTGTTTGGATGGCAACCACCTTATGTAGAACCAGCAGACCCAAATATCCCCTTGACCTAGGTGTCGATTCCCATTCCACAGAACACTCATCCCATTCCCACTCAACCATTGGTGCATACTACATCTTAACCAACCTTGGGTATACCATTTGCATCTGTTTCTACCACTCACTTTTTTGCTCCACCAAATCCTCCATTTGCATCTAGCAACACTACCTTTTTGCTTCCACCCCATATTCCATCTAGTCCATTTTCTACTCAAATACCACCACTAGTGTTGAACACCTCATCTTCCATCCCACCAAACATCACTATCGACCCCTTTGTAACTAGCCAAAGCTCTTCAGCAACATTTCCTCTGGGGCCTTGGAATATTACTACGACATAGGCACCTATCATTAGTCTTCCCTCTAGAACTGCGGTCACGTTCGCACCTCTGATGCTATCATCCACCACTTCGCATAGCTATTCACTCCCACCCCTCACCAACTATTTCTCCATGCCACCTCTAGGCCATAGCCCAAATCCACCACCATTTCAGTTCCCTACACTAAACACTTTGTCACAAACTAACTACCTTGCGCCTACTCCAAATTAGTTTTACTCTCAAGCAGGTGCACAACCCACATATATTGGGCATGGTATGTATACCCAGAGCATAGCACAAGAATTATCTGCATTACCACCATTCTAGCCACAATCTTCACATCATTAGTATGCCCAAGCACCAAACAGAACTATCTCTTAGGGAAACAACCTCATAGTTATCTACTACACCAACCTCAGTAGATGCAATAGTATGCACAACCCACGTTCTAGCAAACCATAGCATCCACTCCACTTGCTATACAAACCATTCTTCCACAGACACCATATGGTCATCAGAGTTCTCCATATCACACTTCAAATTTTGGCACATATCCTATACTAGGGGCACCCGCTCCTCCACCTGTAAAGTCTAAATGGGAAGAGATGAAGAATGCTCTCAAAGCCCTCAAGGATGGGATAGACACCAAAAATTTCAAATTTGAAAATGATTGCCCATACCCATTTGATAGGACTATCACATTGACTCCATTTCCTAAACATTTTGAGATCCCCAAGTTTGACAAATTTAGGGGGAAGAGTGATCTAGTCACTCATGTTAAGGAATTCTATATGCATTATTAGGAGGTAGCTTATAATGATGTGTTCCTCATGTAGCTCTTTCCCAAGAGCTTAGTAGGACCAGCCTTAGAATGGTTCTGTCTTATCCCCCAAGGTACTATTAAAAATTTTGCAAAACTTTCTGAGGCCTTTGTTGCTCAATATACCCATCTTGTTAAGACTGAATTATCTGTAGTAGACCTTGCCCAAACCAAACAAAAGGGAGGGGAAATTCTTACAAAGTACTTACAACACTGGCAGGTCCTCACAACAAGGATCTCTTGTACCATCCCTGAGCACCATCTTGTCAAGATGTTCATAAACAATGCACACCCTAGTCTCGCTCATCATATGGTTATGAACTGTTTGCAAACATACAAGGACATCAAATAGAAAATATTGTGCCTTGAGCAAGGCCTCATTAAGGATGGTGTCATCAGATTGTATAAAGAAAACACCCAAGACCGTGGTTCAAGCAATGACAAAACTTGATATTAGAACAAAAACAAGAATATAGTGACAGATGGTGCCACTGACACTCGACAGGTCCATATTGTTGGGGTGGCTACCAATGTTCCCACCACATTTTGCCAACAACAAACTTATCAACAGAAACCTCTTGCGTATCACCAGGCACCCATGCAAACTCATCAACAAATACCTGTTCCTCATAATCAAACTAATGCTATCACACTAGCAGCTGGTAGTAAACCCCATGTTCAGAGGCAACCATGAACATACACCCATTGGGGGAACCTCTTGATACAATCTTCAAAAAATTGGCCAAAGATAACCTTGTTCGATATCCACAAATGCAACCCTTGGAACCTAATCAGTCTAGAGCATCCTGGTACAAGGATAATGAATATTGAAAATTCCATCGTGTCAAAGGGCATACTACCCTTAAATGCATGCAGCTTAAGGATTATGTACAGGACCTCATTGACCAAAAATAGATCACAGTGGGGGCACAACCCTCACCTAATGCAAGATTAATGATGTATAAAATTGATTTCCCTTCTCATAAAACCAACTTGGGAAAGGCACCTACAAACCCTCCTATCAAAAAACCTAACAATGCTCCGGGTAAACAAGGTGATAACTGAGACACGTCTCAGAATTATACCTCAGCATACTTAGACTATGGTAGCTTAATTGGTTGCATATCCCAAGTTGAACCCTCTGTCAATGTCATCAATATCAAAGGCCCAGACACCCAATGTGCAGTTGCTACCCATCGAACATGACTCAATATAGCTGGTCCACCTATGTCCACACAAATTAGACCACCATCAGCATGACCACCTCCATCTTGAGCACCTCCATAAGAATCACCTTCACTAGGGCTATAGTATAACATTTTGGAATGCCTTGGAAACATGCCAGCCCAGATCTCCATCCTGGATCTCTTACGGACAAGCCCACTTTATCAAGAGATCCTTGACATCACTCTATGTGAGTCTTATGTCCTTCAAAAATATTGATATCCCAGCAGTTGAACTTGATCACATCCTCCCACTTCACATTGTTGTTATGGTTTCTGACTTTGTAGTTAAATGTGTCATGATAGATAATGGATCAGCTCTAAACTTATGTACTCTAAAGTTCATCAAGTAGGCAGGATATACTAAAGTAGATATCATCAATGAGGTGATCACCATCAAGGCATATGATAATTTGGAGCATACTACTAAAGGAACCATCTTGCTCCCTATCAGAGTCGGCCCATCCACTCAAGAAACACTTTATCATGTAGTTGATCTTAATCTTCCATATAACATCCTCCTCAGTCATCCATAGATTCATGCCATGAAGGCCGTCCCATCCACATATCATTAGTGCATCAAATTTTTGCATAATGGCACTAAGATAACCATCCACACAGATCCTGAACCCTTTGATAATTGCAATGCGGTTGAAACTTCATACACCAATCACTGTCCTAGGATCAAAATTCATACCACCATGGCTAGCTCCTCTGGCACCTACCATGATCGGGACACCATTTTAGCCTCCACTCTCTCCACATTTAAGATCAACTTCAAAGGCTGTGGCGAGTATAGTCTCACGGATGCTTTTGCTATTGGCGCCCTACCACTTGACCCACATACTCAAGGATGCCCAATACATCAGGGACCTATAACAGAAACCACCGCTTGACTTCACTAGTTAGGCCCTACCACTTTTATCACCAAAGGTATCCTTGATGGAGCAGAAAACACACCAGACATCAACAAATGGCTATACAAAGAGCCACCTCCTAAAAGTGAAGCACTTCTGGATCACTTTAAACAGAAATATCCCTGGTCACATCACTTGGCCATAGAGCAATGGGATTATCAAGGAGGTGGTTTAGGCTGCCAAGAATCAAGTATGAGACAACCTATAGAAGCACACCAAGGGCAGAAAACCAAAAGCTTTGGCTATGGACTCCCCGCAACTGGGGGCACTACAATAGAAGGCCACGCCTTTATGAACATCCAAAACACTCTCGTTGAGGTTGAAGACATCCCTGAGGAAGTTGAAAAGAAAGCTTACGATGATATTTTCCTTGATGAAATAATCCTCGAAGCCTTGGTGCTCTGCCAGTTATCCCAGAATCTCATAGACCTCCCCCTTGCACACCCCAAACTCATAGATTGGGACCAAGTGTCGTTCATGTTGACAAGTTCTCTACCGAGCACGAACTCCTTAAATTCATGAGGGAAGAAATGCCACATAAATGGTCAACTCCACCATCGGCATATGTCTTCAAGATGGATCCTGTAGGTTACTTCGGGGAGGAGGAAATCTCTAGTCACAAAAATGAAATTCTAAAAGAAACAAAAAAGCAAAGAAATAAAAGAAAAACATCCCATGGTAAAAACTCCTCTGGAGTGCCATCGGGTGACTCAAAAAATGAAACAAAAATAAAGGATGTATCCCATGGTGAAAACCTCTCAGAGGCACCTGAGGATGGATATTTCTTCCTCCCCCTAGAGGAGGATTGACCTCTTATATTTTCAGTTTTAACAGAAGAATCTTGGCCTCTAAATATCAGTCTGATAGAAATACCACATATTACATACATCGCAGCCTCTTTACCACCTGAACAAGTAGATCTTCTTCTTGAAGTACTCTATGAAAATATAGGCCACTTTGCATGGTCATATCAAGATATGCTAGGGTTAGACCCCAAACTAGTTGTACACCATCTGGCAGTGGATCCAAGGGCCAAGCCTGTCAAGCAAAAAGTTTGAAAAATGCACCCCAAGGTGGCTTTATTAGTCAAAGCAGAGCTAGAGAAGTTGCTAGAAGCCAAAATCATTCGACTAATAGATTATTCTGAATGGATTTCTAATATGGTACCTATTACCAAGCCCTCTGGTGATATCAAAATTTGCACTGATTTTAGGGATCTTAATAAAGCTTGTCCAAAGGATGACTTTCCCCTACTGAATATTGAAATGATTATGGATCTCACCGCAGGTCATGACATCTTGTCACTAATGAATGGTTTCTCTGGATATAATCAAATTCGTATAGCAAAAGAAGATCAGCATAAAACAACATTTACTACACCTTTGGGCACATTCTGCTACAATATGATGCCATTTTGGCTAAAGAACGTCGGGTTAACCTATCAGCGCACAATGATGGTCATCTTCCATGATCTAATCCATAAGATACTTGAGGATTACGTGGATGATATTCTAGTCAAATCTCTGAATGCTTTGGATCACTTATCTCACCTCGAGGAAGTGTTCAACCGACTAGAAAAATATCGTGTCATGCTAAATCCAAAGAAGTGTGTCTTCGGTGTTACCTCGAGAAAGCTCCTAGGCTTCATTGTGTCACAGCGTGGTATTGAGATTGACCCTAAGAAGGTCAAAGCCATCATGGATATGGCTCCTCCTAAGACACTTAAGCACTTTCATTCTTTGCAAGGAAAACTCCAATTAGTCTGGCGGTTCATTTCTTAGCTTGCTGATAAGTGTCAACCTTTCACTCACCTACTTAAGAAAGATCAGAATTTCAAATGGGACTGAGCTTGCCAGCGCAATTTTGAGCTCATCAAGCAATACTTAGCTAATCCAACTATATTGGTTCCTCCAGTTGTAGGGCACCTCCCACAACATTAGGAGCTCTGCTAGCACAACTTGACAATGTAGGAAAGGAATGAGCCATTTATTACATCAGCTGAACATTAGTGGGCTATGAGCTCAACTACACGCCAATGGAAAAGGCATGGTTAGCAGTAGTATTTTCCACCCAAAAACTATGTCACTACATGTTGAGCCATACCGTACAACTAATATCAAAGATTAATCCATTGAAATATATGCTCTCTCATACAGTACTCACTATATGCCTGGCAAAATGGGTTATGCTTCTCAGTGAGTTTGAAATTCAATATGTTGACAGAAAGGCCGTCAAAGGCTAGGCTATTGCAAATCACTTGGCTAATGCCCCCTTAGATGCAAATCACCCACTCCTCATGGAATTTCCAAATGAATACCTCTATTTGATAGAAAAATAATCACTTTGGAAGCTATATTTTGATGGCTCCTATACATCTCATGGTTTTGGTATGGGTATACTCTTGGTTACACCTTAGGGCGATTATATCCCTAAGTCTTTCAAGCTATAATTCTGGTGTACCAATAACATTGCAAAGTATGAGGCCCTTGTTGCAGGACTAAAAATTGCCATTGAATGGAATATCATAGAGCTTTAGGTCTATGGTGATTCTCAGCTTATCATCAAACAAGCTTTGAATGAATATCAAACCAAGGATGACAAGTTACTACCTTACAAAGATCTGGTTGATCAACTAAAGGAGCATTTCACTCAGATCTAGTTTATACATATACCTAGACTCCAAAATAAGGCAACTAATGCTATGGCTACTATTGGTTCTCTCTTGGAAATACCACACAAAGCTACGCAATATGAAGCTACACAATATGAATTCTTGGTTGAGAAGTTGCACAAACCCGCATATGAGAATGATGAATCAACATGGGTCTATATCTTGGTTGGTCCCCAATCTCCATGGTACCATGAAATTCATGCTTACCTACTAAATGGTATCATATATCCTCACCTCACATGAACCCAATGCCAAAACCTTATTTGCAAAGCTTCCTATTACACTATCATTACCCAAACCCTATATAGTCATGGCTATCATGATACTCTCTCTCGATGTTTAGATCAAAATGAGGCTGCGATGGCTCTCAAAGAGGTACACGCTAGACTTTGTGGTGCTCACATGAGCGAGATGGTGCTAGCAATGTAGATCCTTCGGGTTGGATATTATCGGCCTACTCTAGAATAGGATGCATGTGAAATTGTGAAATGATGTTTACCTTGTCAACAACATGCTAATTTAATCCAGGCTCCAGCATAGGACTTGCAACCCATTGCACCACCATGGCCTTTTTCTTGCTAGGGATTTGATCTTGTTGGTCTTATCACGCCACTTTCTTCAAAAGGGCACAAGTGGATAATCACCGCCACTGATTATTTCACTAAGTGGGTCGAAGCAATTCCCCTTGTTATGGCCATAAGAGTTTAGGTGTCCAAGTTTATATTGTATCATATCATATGTCGCTTTGGCATCCCAGCTACCATTTTCACTGACCATGGAAGTAATTTTGAAAATTTAAATATGGAAGAATTGTGCACTTCCCTCCGCATCCACCACCTCTTCTCGAGCCCATATTTCCCACAAGGTAATGGTCAAGCTAAGGAAACTAATAAGACCCTCCTCAAAATCCTCGATAAAGTTGTCAATGACTCTGGTCTTGATTGGCATTTGCAAATAAATCTTGCCCTATGGGCATACCACACTTCCTTCCATACAGCCATTGGCACAACTCCATACTCCTTGGTCTATGGTGGTGAAGCAGTTTGCCTATTGAGGTTGAACTCCCATCACTCTGCATTTCTCTTTGAGGACAGATATCTGATGAAGAATATAGAGTGGCTCGACTTACTCAACTTGAGCTCCTTGATGAAAGAAGACAACAGGCCTATGACCATCTCATGGTCTAGCAAAGTTGCCTCAAGCACAATTTCAACAAGAAAGTCCATCCACACAATTTTTAGGAAGGTGACATGGTCCTTAAAGAGAATATGAAGGTTCAAGCTGAAAAAGAAAAGAAAGGCAAGTTCGAGCCCACCTAGCTTGGTCCTTATGTGGTCACAGCATCTTTTGGCTTAGGAGCCTATCAGCTATCTACCTTTGAGGGTGAAGTCCTAAATGATCCTACCAACATTATTCACCTCAAGAAATTCTACACCTAAAGGATATAATTTGAAAATGAAAGACAAAAAAAAAGGCACAAAATAAAAATAATGCGTCCAATGGTGAAAACTTGGCAATTCAAGTGCCTTGGATAGGTCCCTAGTGAAAACCTAGCAAATAGGTGCCAGGTGTACTAAACTCTTCCATTATCTATCGCTGACACACACCCCTTTCTCTCCCTTCCATATTTTATCACTTACCCCCCCTGCTTTTCCAAGGTGTTTCTTATCATTATTTTCCAGCACTTTGCACTATGCAACATCCCACCTCATTCCTGTATTATAGCATCCAATGTATCCTACTCAATGTATCCTACCATTGTACTCTACTAGATCTACCCTATCAAAGTGCTTTTATCCATGTACTTTACCATATGTAGCATATACAGCCCATATAACATGTGTCTCATACCTCCGCACTAACCCTTGTCTCCCATGTGCCATACCTATGTGAATACAGCCATATCTGGACCCTTGTACACAAATCACACTTTACATAATCCCACCAAAACTAACCCATGTATTATAACAACACTATCTCCTCATGTTGAGCTTTCCCTCATCATGCATATACTTACTACTATGTTTTGCTATTTAGTCATGAGTTCCCATGTCCTTAACTAGTCATACTTGTACATACTATCCAGGTCTTGTTGCAACCCATTAGTAGCCTGTCAGTTGATCCCTTTGACAAAAGGTTCCCTTTTCACTTTGTGGAATCTTTTGTTGTTTCTTTTTTGGTTGATTATTTCCATGTATCTTTTGTTGTTTCCTCCTCAAGCTTGCCATAATCATTTCATATCATGATGTCTTTTGACTAGGACAACTAAGGAGGTTGATTTCGATCATAGTCTTTTGCTGCTTGTGATTCAGTTTGATATTATCCTTGCATATTTCCAACATGTTTTCATATTTCCATAAAACACGATGCACTTGGGTAATCTTGTTTACTTGTGGACCATCCAACATCATTCCAACACTGGTCTCCCCAAGACTCATGTGTGATGTTGGGGCAATCCTTGCATGCCTATTTGAGTCAGTCTTATAGAATTTTGGGGAAAAGGCCTTGACATTCTTAGTAATCTTGTCCGATCCCTAACAATCCAATATCAACTAAAGTGTTTATACTACATAGTGGTACTTCCTCACAAAGTACCCCATGCTCAAGCTCCCCCTATGCCTTACTTTTATTTTTTTAGAGACCCTTGGGTATCTTCCTCCTTGTCATCAGCCCTCTCCCTTGAACTATCACTTTTTACATCATCATAATCATTTGATTCAACACCTTGAACATCAATTTTTATTTATTCTCATCATGATGTGATCCCTATCATAAGTTACTATCCTAGCTCTAAAATCTCTATTATCCTCCTGACTATGAGTTTGTTGGTCACTCTTTTTCCAACATTATTCTCCTTAGAGTTAGTATCTCCTATGATCACTTTTCATATCATAGAACGCTATCGTAAGTCGAACATTGGCTATCTTATCCCACCACCATTGTTTGTCTTGCATCTCCTAGAATCTCGTATGTTGTATTATCATAGCTTGTATCCTTTGTCATATCGCAGAATATCATCGCATTTAGTCTTTTATGTTATTTCTCGCCTACTTATCATAAATCTCAAGTGCGTCTTTTAGTTTGTGTTCTTTTTGGCATATCATAAGTTTACTGTTCTCTCTTTTAGTTAATTTTAGCATAAGTCATTTATCATTAGATTATGATTCATTTTAGCATTATCATCCATCAGTAGATTTTGATTCATTTTAGCATAGTCACTCATCATTAGATTATGATTCATTTTAGCATTTTCATCATTCATTATTAGATTAGGTTTCATTTTAGCATTAAGGTTCATCATTAAAGTTGTATTTTCATCTTTTATTTTGTCAATTCATTTGTTTTAATCTTTTATCCATCTTTAGTTTGTGTTAACGTATCCTAAGTCTCATGACATCATATTCATTTTTCCATATCATAAATCTGTTGGTATCCTTTAGTTGGTGATTCATTTTACATTTGTTGTCAATTCATTTGTTTTAATCTTTTATCCATCTTTAGTTTGTGTTAACATATCCTAAGTCTCATGACATCATATTCATTTTTTCATATCATAAATCTGTTGGTATCCTTTAGTTGGTGATTCATTTTACATTTGTCACTTATTTTATAGTTTGTACTTATCATCATATGAATACTCTCCAGAGCAATCAATTCTCTGGGATCACATCACATCCTCAGGATCATATCAAAAACCTATCATACTACATGACATCTATCATATAGCAAAACCACCACATCTACACTATCATAAGAAAAAAATGTCATCAAAGCTCACATAAAATCACATCACATCTATGATATCATAGATCAAAATCACATTACATCATATCTGCACTATCATAGCTCAATCACATCAAAATCATATTATATCGTGTATACGATATCATCAAAATCACATCCTGCATCAAAAACTGTTAGCACAATCATAAAATTAGAGTAAACATCGCATCCTACATCACCAATCGTCAACAATATCAACAAAACATCACTATATATCCAACACATATCAAACCACTATACATCACATCACCAGTCCATCACACATATATCACCAGAATCATCAGATCTCTATATCAATGAAAGAATGAAAGAATAAAAGTCCATCAGAATGAAAGTGCACAAAATCTCCACGTGTCTCAAAATAGCCTATATATATGGAGTACTCAATATCCCAAAAAGATGCCTGCTCATCGATGGTCAACCCATCATCCCTACATCATCAATCTCCTCCTGTGCCCCTCTCCCAACCCCTAGTGTTGGTGGTGGTGGAGGTGGTGGCCCCATCAGTCCTCCCCCTATCCCAGAGCTCTTTGCCTCCTCTCCCATCCCACGTCGTTGGCTCGGCCCTGCCTTCTAACTATGCCCTGTGCACTGGGACCTGCCTGTACTCTCTCCTCCAGTACTCCATCCACTCTCCCCTCCTCCTTGCATCCCTGTGTGGGTACCTATTATGCCTGACTAGGTCGGTTTCCTGTAATGCTCAATCTGTGATGCTGGCACTATGGCATGGTACCTCCCCTAGTAGAATCTAGCCTTGTCCCTCAACTCCTCCATCTCTACTTGCATTCTCTGTAGCTCATCCAATCCCCCTCCCACTACCACTTGTGCCCATAAGGTCACCACCTCCACCACCAACCTATCTCGCTCCTACTAGAGGGCATCTAGTCTCGCCTGCACCCCCTGCTGCTCCACAGTCACCGCATCCAACCTCCCCTCCACCTGGCCCAACTCCACCTGTAACCTCCCTACCTCCACCCTTCCCCTATCTACCTACTCCTAGGCTGTATCCCACTCCTATCTAAACAGATCCCGCTCTACCTAGAGCTGATCTCTCTCATGCTGTGTATCCCAAAGTAGCTAGTGAGGCGTACCAAACTACCAATCTATCATCTCCTCCCCCAGTAGACGATCCTCCTACCTCTCCCCCTATTGCCCTCTATCGCCCCTGTGCCTCCTCTTCTCCTTTCTCTAGCTGGGCTCTCCTCTCCACTGCTCTCCTCTCTGGCTCAACTCACCTCTCCTCCCCCACCACCCTCTTCCTCTAACGGGCAGGCTCCTCCTCCTATGCAATCACTGCTACACGTTGCTACAACCCCCTAGCCACATATCACCCCTGTCAGGCTGCTCGGGCTAGCTCCCCTACCACCACAGCTGCCCTTGTGCCGTATGCTCTCCCCACTGGTCTCAGCCTCACAAAAGTATCTCGATACTCTTGTGTGGAGCCAGCATCCGCTGCCTCGCCAAAGCAATCCCACTGCTATAGCTCTAGCTCTCGCCATGCCCTTAGCAAACCATCCCTCTGCAGTGATGGTTTGTACATCGACATTGGCTCACGTGTGACCTGCTGATACCAGTGCAGACCTCCCACTGCCACCTACTGCCACCCAAACTACCGCAATGCCTTGTCTAGCCTATACTGCTCTTCCACATACTCCCATCTCCCAAACACAAAAAATGGGGAAATGGTGTAGGGGAGCTACACTCCCTCATTTTCCCATAGTCTTAGGCCCATGTATGGCCTCCATACCATCACCAAAATCTCATCAATCCACACTCTCCAGTAATCCACTAAATCTATGTGGTGGTATGTTAATGGCTCCACCCAGCTATATGCCATTGACTCCTTTGGTTGCCTATATGTGCGCCCCAATGGCCTGAGCACTGCAATATGCTCCTACGCCCATACTTGTAAGAGTGTCGAGAACCCAATGCTCCTCCCTTGTCAGCCACTGCCCTGGTAGACTATCTGATGTAGGTCCCAATATAGCACGACCAACATCAGGGAACCCCATGTTATTGTGCATCCTACATCCACAATCTGCATCAACATTGGAATCAATGCCAGTGTCACCCTTGTCCCACCTATATCTTGGGCAATGTACCCTGAAACCAGCCCTAGAACATAAAAGTAGATTTGCCTCTCCGTCGTCACAGGATCTAGATGCTCATCCAATGTGAACTGTCCCCTCCGAATCCAATACTCCACTCTGAGCCCCACCAATCTCAGCATGGTCGTCTCTGCTATCATCTCTGTAGTCTCCATGACTGGTGTCCTCTGCACTAGCAATCTGAATATGCGGTACACATCCTCTAGCATCACCATCATCTCCCCTGTCGATAGGTGGAGCATCACTGTCTCACTGTGCCATCTCTCGCATAACATTGTAACTATCATCATATAGGTACGAGTATGGGGCAACCTCGCTAGGTGGCCTAGCTTGATCACCTTGATCTGCACCCAGTCAGCCCATGTCAGCATCTCTCCCACACGTAACATTGATGCTCGCTACTCCCGTGACACTAATACATCTAGGGACCACTGCACACCACCCACAAGAATCCAAACGTTAGTTTTCTATCTCCTTGGTTATCCTCCCCCTCCCCTCCCTCAACCCCAACTTTTTCTCCCTTTCTTTTGCCAAAACTATGTTCCCGTTGTAATAGTGTTCCCGCAGTAACAACATTCTTGCGAAGCCTATCCTCCCACGTTCCCACGGACCTATCTTCTAGCAAGATTGCGATGTTGACTCTGCTCTAACCCTTTCCTTTTACCCCAAACTTGCTCATGCATTCTCGCTGTCTCCCCAACTATTGATCTCGTTGATCCTTGATCCTGCGAGATTGCATTCCTACACTGTGCCCCTTTCTCCCACTTTCTCGCTATGCAATGACCTTAACCCGCAGGGATGCATCCTCGCTGGATGAATCATATTCCTCTTTGTGGGGATGCGATCTCGCTGAGTCTATCTTGTTCCTGCATGACTTCCCACCCTAGGATCACTTTCCCACAAATTCGTGTTTAAACCCCCACATCATCCCATCCGACACTATTTTTTGCAAGATCGCAATCTTGCTGATCCTGCTCATGTTTCTACTAGACCCGTGCCTATGGGATCGTGTTTTTACCTTCACGGGACTGCTCTACCAAAAGCATTAACAAACATCACAAAGTGATTTTAGACCCTACTAATCAGTCAAGCATCCCTCATAATCGTACTCATTGTACTAAGTCAGCTCGATGCTCTAGCCGTCCAATACCCACCATCGTAATCTCCATTGCAGAGCTCCTAATCAGTAATATCTCCTCCTTAATCTGACTACAACTGACCCCTTCTAGCCCCCTCTTCACCCCTTATAGCCCCCCCCGATGCCTTGCCTACCCCTCTTGGTCGTCCCAACCTTCCTAAAAATTCCCCTCTCACCCCCATAAATTGCACAACACCTTTGTCCACTTGTAACATCGCTTGGTTAACTATTCTGTTGCATCCTTTTGCTTGATCTCCAGTCACCAAAGTGTTATCCTTCTTAGTTCAACTTTCCTGTCACATCACCCCTCCCGATCCCTCAGCTTAGGTACTCTCCGATAGATCCTTGTAGGATATAGCTTTCCTCCTGTCTGATCTTGGTTTGTTAGTACCTCATCCTACACATCTTGTTGGCAAACGGTTCTATTTTGGCTTTTTACTTTCTTTCTTTTTTGTATCTTTTCTTGCTTGTGGGTTACCTTGTGTCAGTTCCATGCTGCTTCCTCTGGGATTCATGTGTGATCTTGGGGCAATCCTTGCATGTTTGTTTTATCCGTTCGTCAATCCTCTAGAAAGTTGGTAAATATGCCTTGTTGTTCTTGGTAACCTTGGCCATTAACCAACATTCTTATATTTAATCTAGTGCTCAACTACATGGTGGTACTTCTCTTTGAAGTATCCCCCTGCTCAAAATGCTTCAATGGATTTCCTTCATCTCCATTACCCCCCATCCATATCCCTCATCCATCTCTCCCACCCTTCAAACCTTGCTGCATCAGCTTTATCTTCCCATCATCCCTCCCTTCCTCCTAGTTTCCTTTTATAGTGCTCCACTCTTTCGTCCTCCCCCCAATCCTAGATCATCTTAAGCTTACTTCCTCTTGTGCATCTAACCTCCCTTTATCATTCTCTTTTAGTGAGAGTTTGAGCTAATTCAGCCCCTTCTCTTTGCCAATCTGTGTCTTTTCTCGTCTTGAATTCTTATGCTTTTCAAGAAGCTGTCGAGCCTCATCTTCTCTCTCTCCGCCACCTTCTTGAGGGGGCATCTCTAAGTCTAGTCTCTCCTCTTCTTATCCAAGATTGGGGCAACCTTGTTGCTAAAATGTCTTCCTCATGTCGTCTTCGTTCGAACTTCTTTGAAATAGTGTTGTCTCAACACTATGTCAAAGAGGGGCAAAATGTAGACACCTAAATTTGATTACACCGCTTTGGTAATCCTATTTAGCTATCTCTAAAGGCATCATTAATTAAATTCCTATTTAATTAATCATTTTCCATCCCCTAGCTGATTAATTTAATTAATCATCTATAGTCCTAATTGATAAATCAAATAATCCATCATTTATCAATTAAATCCTATTCTCTTATCATTTAATAAATAAAACCCTCAAATCTAATAGCCTCTGAAACTATCCTTAATCCTCCATTTAGCCTAATCCACCCCATCCACCCATACTAACTAGGCTTAGCCACTAACTCACCCACCCTCATCAATACCATCCACTTGCACATCTCTAACATCCCTAATCTAATCCTTACCCAAGCCTAACCCATCCCCTAATCATTTGCACAATCTTAAATGAGCTTAAGACTTTCCTAATCCAAACCAAAGTCTCCCCTCAAACTATCCCAACCACCAAGCCATAAAAGCTCTTAAAAAGCCATGAATGACTCTTACAAGCCCATTCATTGCTCTTATAAGCCATTATGAGGGTCTTTATGAGCTTTGAGCCTCCTTTGTTGACCCCTCAACCCCTCTTGCTCTAACCAATGACCCTGTGACATGTGTCACTCCCTGATTGGCTATAAGGAAGCACAATCCATGTGCTCTCCTCTCATTCAATTTGAGCACTCCATGAGCTTTTCCTCATCCTTGCATCCTAGCCCTCCATCCCTCAAGCCTTTACCCTATAAATTAGATCCCCTCCCAAGCCATTTTATCACAATACTTAAGCTAAAGTTACCATGTCAGTTTGAGAAGCCAAATCCATACTTTTACATATACCCACACCAAAAATCCCAAATCCATCTCCATTGAAGCATAGAGAAAATTTGAGCATACATTCTAAATCTATCAAATAGACTCATCCCTAAACAAGAAAGGCCTCATTGAGAGAAACTCTTAATGGTTCATATTCTCAATTGAGGGCTTGTCTTTGTCTAGCATATATGTTATGCTTTTAATTTTGTAAAATTTTCATTTCATGTAAATTGGTGTTTATAGCATAATTATTTAGTGTATACAACAACAAGTCCCAAATTTATGAAGGTTGCAGAGATAGGGTTTTTTCAGTGTTTTGCTATCTTAGGGGTAGGGTTAGGGTTTCATAGTGCTCACATAATTTACATGTTTTTATGACTCTGTAGCCCAATGGATGCTTCAAGCCACTAATCTTATGCGTAGCAAGCTAGCATCCCCTATGAGTCGCCAAAAATGTTGCTCATTTTTTGCGCCCCACAAATATTTAAATTTTAAATGCAAACCCCACCCAACGGCTAGTTCCCAAGTTTAATGTTATTTTAATGTCTGAGGAATATTAAAAAAATAAATTAAACGATCAAACCTTATGATATGTTTTTGCGGCCTGCAAGTTCTCCATTGTCAGATCTGAGGATATCGATGGATGGTGCTATGTCACCATTGAAAGTTGCACATTATTTTGCATTGGCGACATAGCGCTCTTCTACCACCTGTTAGGTGGGTCCCTATTTTCCTGGTTGTTTCTTTGGCACTAGTTTTCGATAAATCAACAGAGGGCGCTATGGCGCTATCAAAAAATCTTGGCCTCTCACCGTTAGTGAAATAGTGCCCAGATGAAAAGTGATCCTACGGCCAGGTTTGGAAATATGGTGGGTCCCAAGTGTGCCCCATCAGATATCATGATATGATTTGTTAGATGGGTTGGCAGTTGGTCAATTTTTATTTGCTAAAGATGATTGTGCAGAATGTGGGTCATGTTTCACTTGGTGGGCTGCAAACGAGACTTGTTAGATAGTTTGGCACGTGGTTAGCTCTCATTGGTTGATACACTGATAAGTAAGATCTATCTTGCTCACTATCAGATCTTCCCCAGATCCACAGCAGGTGTTATCTCGCTATGGAGAACTACAAGAATTTTAACCATAGTGACATAGCACCTCAGCAACATGTGGCATAGATGATGTAATGTGCCCACCCTTCTCCAAAGTGATAGTACAACCCATCCTCAGTGGCAGTTGTCAGACGGGTCATAGTACCATGGCAATTTTTCATTGGTTTGTTTGGCTAGATCGATGCACAATAGTACAATTTTGTGGCTCACCGTAGATCTAAGGGAAGATCCACGGTAGGCGCTATCTCGCTATGGATAACTACGAAGATGTTAATGTTAGCGACATAGTGCCCTTTCACCATGTGGATCAATGGGGCTGAGTGTTATAAAGTTGCAGGGATGGTACCAGTTTAGGCTAAGTCAGATGTTAGGTTGTGCCAGGTGTGCTGATAGTGGTCCATGGGCCTAGAAGTCTTAAAGGAAAGCGTAGGAAATGACGAGTCTTCATGATCATCATATTAAGGAAGATCTGTGACAGGCACTATCTCACTATGAGAAAGTACTCGGAAGATATTCATAGTGACATAGTGCCTGGGTGACATGTGTCTTGCAGGCCCAGCCAAGGTTGACAGTTAAGGGTTGGCGGTTATGTTGTAAGTTGTTGCGGTCGAGAAAGTAAAAGGTTGGTGCAGTTAGTAAAGAAAGAGAGTGGTCAACACGGGAAGACCTTGCGAGGTGGCAGAAAGAAAGGAGGCTATTGGCCCACATGGCCCATTCTGGATGTAAAGTTTGGTTGACTTGTTGACTCTACTGATTCATGCACCAAAAAATGATAAGAGATCAGGTTTTCTGCACGACTTGATATCTATGATCAGTCCCAACCACCTAGAACTGAATGCTGACCATGAAAGAACACTCTACCACCCCAATCCAATCTATCTACCTGGTCAGAATGGCTTAATGGTGCCATTTCTATCTTCTCAAGGCATTATTTGATAGTAAGATCAGATTTTCTTTAGATTTGTTCCATGATTATTCTTTGCAAGACTTAATGGCAGGTATCTGCGAAGTCACTTTAGGAGGAAGACATCTCAGTTATGCCTACACTATAAAGGTAAATTTTGTAGATTTTGAAAAGGTCGACCTTTCTCTGACTTTTCTCTGCTATTGCTCTACAATTCCAGTGTAAATTCCCTTGTGCCTTTAAACTGTATGATTCTTTATTCTATCGCTTTCCACCATTGGTATGAAAGTGCAAGAACTCTTTGCCTTCGCCATTATTTTGTGAAAGTTTGTAATCTACATGATTGTATCTCTGCTAGCTTGTGAATGATATATAAGTGAATCTCTCTTTCCTTGTGTCATTCATCTTGGTTTTTTGATTTGCATGTAGTTATTTGATTAAAGCAAGTCTAAATGTGTATATCCTTATTTTCATTCTGGTTCAATAGTGCATATATGGGCAGAGATTGGTTTGAACACTCTATTTTGGTGCATCACCTCTTTAGATTAGATTAGGTAGATTTTCTTTCATGCTTTCCTTCTCCCTTTTCCTCTCCAAGAGTAGTTAGGTGCACCCTGATAGTAAGAGGAAGCCGACCTTCTCTGGAGACTTAACCTTATAGTTCAAGTCCCACAGCTTGGAGGTTGTTTCCATGTTTCACTAGGTTGTCCTCACGCATAGGCTCTAGACAAGGGTGCAAACCTAAGTGACAACAGGTCCTTCACCTCCAAAGCTTCTATACAAGAAGAGATCACACCTTGAGAGCTTCACTACAAGAGCTTACACTTGAAGAGCTTGATTACAAATGATCATAAGCCTTGCTTAAATAGGAACTTTTAACCCGAGATATTACAAACACAACCAATGTGGGATAAAAGGTATATACAACTACCTTAAAAAAAAATTTTAATTCCCACCCAAATACAACTAAGCACCACCATGTGGGTCAATTAGAAAATTACATTTCCTTTGTGGATCATAAAAAAATATTAAATTCATGATTTAAAGAACTTTCCACAAACTTCTAAGATGTCACCTACACACCTCAATAAATGAAATGACAATTATTTTTCTTTTTTTTCTATTTACACCACCATGCACCTTGAAAATAGAAATTCCTCTTTTTCTATATTTTTCTATATTTTACTTTTAAATTATTTTTCCTCAAATCTTCCTCACTTTCTCTCTCCTCTAGTTGTTTTTTTGTTCATCAATTTTTTATGACACTCCCTTTTTTGTGATGCAAGATGCTCCTACATTAGATAACCATGGTAGGAAAAATTTTGTGAACATGAATTCACAGAATAAAGTAGCCATTATCGATATTTTTTTCCTCTTCTTCCAACATACAGCTAGAACAAGTATCCACTGCCAATATTTTTCCTTTTTTCTTCTTTTCCAAAACCCAGCTGGAACAAGTGTTTGATGTTGAAAATACTCCTCCATAATTAACTTCATCCAAGTATAACTCCCATCCTCCTCCCAGTCTTGTAGGTCTAATGCACCTATAATAAAATCAACAACACCATACCAATCTTCCTTTGGATAGCACACATCACTAATAAGATACTCATGCAAACTATCATCATTATCTTTCAAATTTATTTCATATTCAACATCACATTGCTCATAAACATTTACCTCTAACACACAATCATATTTTTTTTCTGCTTCAATTATTTGATCTCTAACTAAGCCACTATACTCTTCCTCTATTTTTGTAATGTTCAAACCATATTGATCTACTTTAGGTTTGCAAATCTTGTCATTTTCATGCTCCTCCCCCTCTCTTTTATCTTCTTCAACTTCAGGTTCACAAATATTTTCATCTTCATCCTCTTGCTTTTGTATCGCATGTGTGATACTCCATTGGATCTTCTTTCCTTTCTACATCCAAGGAATTATCATCATCTCTTTTTTGGTGATCTACTCTTCTCTTTTACAACTCTGCTTCTAATTCATTCACTTGCTTCTGCAAATCAAATAATGAAACTCAAAATGCTTGTTTATTTCTTGCTTTATTTTTTTGAAGTCTACGAATCCTCAAAATCCATCCAATCACAAAAGTCATCATTGTCTTTCTCTTCTCCATGATTACATCACTATAATAAAAAATTCATGCAACACAAGTAGCTCATGCAAACTGCTTGACAATTGGTGATATATCTACACACTTAGCTGCAATCACAATCTTCATGTAAATTTCCTCATAGTCAGCAATCTACCTACACACTCAAGAACTTCTTCTTGAAAAACTTCACCCAACCCAAGGTCTTGGTGCAAAATGCCTCATATTTGGTGACCTATCCATATACTCAAGAACTCTAGCTCTAATACCCCTTGATGAAGGGTGCTCCTCTTAATACCATAAACCATAATAGAAATAAAGAAACAATAGCAAATGCAACAAAAAAATATGGACCTCTTATTTCTGGCACAAATGTAGAATTATAGAATTCAAAAATAAAATATGCTAACCTACATGGGCGCCTTTATTACAATAATCTACAAGACAAGCTGCAAACTATCACCCAGAGCTATCCTAGACAACGTTCAAGCCTTTCTTAAATAGGCAATTTTATGTTGTTCAAGAAGGTTCTAAACATTGAAACTTAATAGCTAGGGCTAATAGACCCTAACAAAACATATAGAGTTTTCCAAATACATCTTTGAAAATTATTTTAGATATTTCAGGTATCCCAACTTTGAAATACCATAACTCACAAACCATTGCTCTAATCGGCTATTATAACCACTTTTCAAAAACATTAGCTTCTGATCTATAGGATTAGAATAGCATAAGTGCCCTTCTGTCGAGTTTTCGGACCTCATCTAGGAACCTTTACCAACTTACAACCAAAAATGTAAAAATATGGAGACATAGAGAAAATAAAATGCTTCACAAAGCATGCTTTTATTATAGTTGAAAATCCTTACAACATTACCAAGATGATATCATAGATATGACTTCTTTCAAAAGAAGTTTACAAATGCTTCAACATAAGAGCACTTCCAAATAAGAGTTTTTACAAGAAGTGTCTTCACACTAAGAGCTTCACCAAGAAGAAATTCCCAACTAAGATCTTCACCTCCAAAGCTTTTATACAAGAAGAGATCACACCTTGAGAGCTTCACTACATGAGCTTATAGTTGAAGAGCTTGATTACAAATGGTTATAAGACTTGCTTATATAGGCACTTACCACCCAAGATATTACAAACACAACCAATGTTGGATAAAAGGTAAATACAGCTAACTTAAAATAATAATAAAATTCCCACCCAAATACAACTAAGCACCACTATATGGACCAATTAGAAAATTTCATTTTCTTTATGTATCACAACAAATATTAAATGCATGATTTAAGGAACTTTCAAAAAAATTCTAAAATGCCACCTACACATCTCGATAAATGAAATGAAAACCATTTTTATTTATTTTTCTATTTAGGCCACCTATGTACCTTAAAAATAGAATGTCCTCTTTCTCTCCTCTTTTTCCTCTAATTTTTTTCACTTTCTCTCTCCTCTGCAATATATATATATATATATATATATATATATATATATATATATATATATATATATATATATATATATATATATATATATATATATATATTTGATCACACCCCTTTTTTGTGATGCAAGATGCTCTTGCATCAAACAACCATGGTATGAAAATTTTTGTGGATATGAATTTACAAAATGAAGCAGCCATTGTCAATATATTTTTTTTTTATCTTCTTCCAACACATAGCTGGAACAAGTATCCACTGTCGATATATTTCCTTGTTTCATCTTTTCCAACACCTAGCTAGAACAAGTTTCTACTACTAAAAATACTCCTCTGCAATGAACTTTGTCCAAGTATAAATTTTATCCTCCTTCAATCTTGTTGAATTAAATACACTTGTAATAAACTCAACAATGCCATACCAATCTTCCTTTCCATACCACACATCACTAACAAGATCCTCATGCATATCATCATCATCTTTCAAATTCATTTCAAATTGAGCATCCCATAATTAATAGAAATTTATGTCTTTCATATTTTCATCTTTGATTTTTTCTTCCATGTGTTCAACAAGGCAAGTATTTACTTCACCTGTTTGGCTCCCAACCAAGCAATTGTATGCATCCTCTACTACTACAGTCTTCAAATCATCTTCATCTACTTCTGGTTCACAAGTCTTTTCATCTTCATTCTCCTCCTCCTTTCTTTCATCTTCTTCAACTTTAGATTCACAAATATTATCATCTTCATCCTCTTTCTCTTCTTTTGTATTGCATGTGTGATACTCCACTAGATCTTCTTTCTTCTTCGTATTCAAAGAATTGTCAATATCTATTTTTTGGTGAATTGCTCTTCTCTTTTGCAACTCAGCTTCTAATTCATTCACTTGCTTCTGTAAATCAAAGAATGCAATTCACAATACTTCTTTATTTCTTTCTTTAATTTTCTCAAGTATAGGAATCCTCAAAATCCATCCAGTCTATAAATTCATCTTCTTCTTTCTCTTCTCCATACTCAAGTCTATATAAGACAAACTTCTTGCAACACAAGAACCTCATGCAAACTATGTCACAATCATTGATCTATCTACACACTTAGCTGAAATCATGATCCTCATGTAAACTACTTCACAGTCACTAATCTATCTACACACTCAAGAAATTCTTCTTGAAAAACTTCACCCAACCCAAGGTCCTAGTGCAAACTACCTCATGTTTAGTGATTTTTCCACATGCTTAGGAACTCCCACTCTGATACCATTTGATGAAGGGGCTCAGCACCCTTACCAACTCACAAACAAAAACAAAATCATGAAATGAAATTATTATGGAGAAAGTGAAGATTTATTATGAACTTTGATCAAAGTTAAAGTAATGATGAACTTTGAATGGAAGACTCAGGTTCAAGCATTGCAGGAGAATTTGCAAAAGAAAACTATTACAAGAAGTCCTCTCAAGAATGGGGCTTATTGTAATTTTTGAGCCGATGATCATTAACCAAAAGTTTGAATCAAATTAGATCAATTGTAGCTAGTTGTATTATGCCATTATCATATATTATTTCAATTTCATATGGTCCTAACCCTTTAGTTTGGAACTTACCTTAATTGTGTTGATATCTTGAATCATAGAGAAGTGCCCAGTCACCCACACTAAATTGCTTCTCTTTAATAAACTTATCATGCCATTTCTTGCATTGCATTTGAATCAATTCAATACTATGCAATCTAGATTTCCTAAACTCATTAATTCCATTGAGCTGCAAGATGTGTTCTTGCCAAGCATAATGGATGTTGATATTGAGTTAAAAAGCAATTCAAAGTGCTTTATGTTCTAACTCAATGGGAATCATTTCTATTTTACCATAGAATAGTTCAAAAGGAGTAAATCTTGTTTTAGTCTTCCATGTTGTTCTATATGCCCACAATGCTTCTAAGAGCTTGGTCTCTCAATATGTCTTGTGTATTTGAATAGGTTTTTTTCAAAATGGTTTATAATTCTCTATTAGTTATCTCAACCTATCTATTATCTTATGGATGGTAAGGAGAGGACTTACCATGTTGAATGATATATTGAGCCATGAGGGAAGCAAAGAGATTGGATGTAAGCTGGGCTCCTTGATTAGTCACCAATTCTCTATGAACTCTAAATCTTGTAAAGATGACTTTATATAAGGAGTCAACAACATTTCTATCCCTTGCATGTTTCATAGGTTTCGCCTCTACCCATTTGGTGACATAGTCGATGCAAAGAAAAATATGACTTACCTTTTGAGGGATGATCAATTGGTCCAACAAAATCTATCCCCCATTCTTCAAATGGAGTAACAACTACTTGTGGCTACAAGGGCATTACATTGAATTTGGTTGGTCATCCCATACATTGGCATATATCAGACTTCTTTTTATATTTTTTTGCATCCTTGTGTAGAGTTGACCAGTAGTACCCAATTATGAGGATCTTGAATGTTGTTCTTTTAGCTACAAATGTCCTCCACATGCTTCATCATGGTAGGTGCTTAGTATATCATAATTTTCATCCTCCTTGAGGCATCTACACATAACATGAGTAGGTCTAGTATAAAACATACAATCAACATGACTTAGCAAGCTTTTGACATACTTTTGCTTTGCTGATTTGGCAATAGTACTAATTGATAAGTAGGAGATAATTTCCATAGCAAGTCAAATTGTGATATTGCTATCAAGATTTAACTATGTGATTTTGAGTCGAACTCATTAACCCATGTTTCATGAGTAGTAATTCAACATGAATCCATCTCTCATGAGAATAAATGGAACACTTAGAACTCATTGGATCTAGGTGATGCTCACATGGGTGAAGCACGAGGACTTCCCGAGAGGTCACCCATCCTAGTACTACTCCATCCTAAGTGCACTTAACTACAAAATTTTCTCCATGGTTAAACCCAAAGCACACTCAAGCTAGAGTAGTACTGGGATGGGTGATCTCCCAAGAAATCCTCATGCTTCACCCCTATGAGCATCACCTAGATCCAATGAGTTCTAAGTGTTTCATTTATTCTCATGAGAGATGGATTCATGTTGAATCACTACTCATGAAACATGGGTCGATGAGTTCAACTCAAAGATCACATAGTTAAATCCTGATAGAAATACCACAATAGTACTAATAACTTCTATCTTCTAGGAATCAACTTGAATTCCATTTGAAGAAATATAATGACCTAATACAAAACCTTCCTCCATCATCATATAACACTACTCATTGTTCAATGAAAGGTTGTCTTCTTTACATATTTTCAACACTTTATCCAAATTGGATTTAGCTTCATTAAAGGTAGAGCCATAAACAATGAAATTATCCATGCAAATTTTCATACAGTTAGTAGACATATCATAGAAAATACTTATTATTGCTCTTTGAAAAGTAGCTGGAGAATTGCACAATCCAAAGGGTAATATTGAATAGGAAAATGTTCCTTAGGGATAGATGAAATTTTTTTTTTTGTGATCTTCTAGTGCTATTTGTATTTGGTTATACCCACTAAATCCATTTAGAAAATAAAAATACTTTTTCCCAGCCAAGTTGTCAAGAATTTGATCGATGAAAGGTAATGGAAAATGATGCTTTCTAGTAGTTGTATTAAGTTCTCTATAATCCACACATACTCTCCATTTAACCCCTTTCCTAGGAATAATCACCAAAGGTGAGACCCACTAACTATCAAAAATAGGGTAGATGAATCCAACATTCATAAATTTATGCAGTTCAATTTTTACAATATCACATAATGTAAGATTCACTCTTTGTTGAGGCTATCTGATAGGTTTACATTTTGATATAATGTAAATTCTATGAGTGTAAATTTTAGGGTCTAACCCTTTCATGTCTATGTAATCTCATGGAAATGCTTTCCCGATTGTCCTATAGTAGCTCAACTATACTTTTGAAATTGTTAGGATTAAGATTCTTACATATATTGAGCTCCTTTCCTGGACTAACTTCAACTCTAATGACTTTATCAACCATAGCTAACTCATAGAAGTTGGAAGGCTAAATTTCATGAGATAGCAAGGTATGTAGGTAACTAATAGCTACAGGAAAGTTGGGTGTGTCCTTACAAGGAAGAATTGATTGTAATGAACAATTTTGGTCACTACACAAAGTCATGTCTTCACCATACTAATTGAATAGGTTGTCTACACTAATATAATCATCATTTTGAGAAATTGTAAAGTGGTTTAATTCAATCATCATGAGCTGATTTGATGAGTTTATCTCTAGTTCATCATCTCCTAAATTAGGCTAGATAGCTTAGTCATCTTGTAAGAGTGGTTTAGCAGGAGAGTACAAAGCCAAATTCTTAATAGTGGAGCCATTGGAGATGGTCATTTTTCTTGATTGGAAAGTGATACAAGTATCTATTGTAGATAACCAAGGTTTTACTAGGATAATAGGATAAGCTCTCACAGTTTCTTTAGGTGATAAAATGAAAAAATCCATTCGATACTCCCAAGAATCCAAAGTAACAATGACATCTTTTATCATGCCATCAAGCTTGACTATGGAACTATCAACAAGATAAAGTATGGTAAGGGTTTCTTGAATACCAATGATATTAATGTCAAGAAGCACCTCTCTAGTTATAACATTAATAGATGCACCTAATTCTATTAAATCATTCTGCACATGTGTTCTATTGTTATGGACTATGACAACTGAACTCCTTGGATCAAAATATTTTTGAACTATTGATTTTTTCAACATAAGGTCAAATAGTCATCCCATGACATGGATAGTTTGGGGATCCTTCCACTTTCTACTAGGCTTTTTTACCCATGCTTCTTTAATAGATTTTGTATCTGTTAGGATTTCCTTGAGGAAATCTAGTAGTGGTATTGTGACTATCATTTGCTTCAATTGAGCGAGAAATTTTCCTACAACAGGGTTTTCAAGGGGACTTGATGCATGAGAAAATCTTTGTGAAAATGGTGGTGATTATATTTTAGGAGGCTATAGTGGAATGTGAAGGGATTCTTAAGTCAAGGACTCCTCAAAAGTAACCTCTATTGTTATTGGCCTTTTAGGATTTGGTAGAATGGTTCCAGACCAAAGGTGTTTATCATTAATTTAATAGGTTTCTTGTTAACTATCATTGGAAGAATATACTTGTTTTTGAGAAAACATGTTATTTGGGTTTGGTGTGGGCTAAGTAGGTAACTGAGTTTGTCTGGGTGGATGATCATTGGTTGCATGAGGAGGTCACATTAGATCTTATTGTTGAGGTTGTTGCAAAGTATATATTGAGGATTAGATACCACTAAGATGACTATTTCTAGTTATTTTGTGGGCCTTGCCATTGATTGGACTATTGTTGCCAATTTTGACTAGGTTATTGCCAATTTTGTTGTTATGGAGGGTCTTGCTAGTTAGTTTGTTTCCATTGATGAGGTGGAGGCTATTTCCAAGATTTGTTATTACACATAGGTTGAGATCGAGGAGGCTAAGAAGGATTCCAATGGTTTGGGTGTGAATAATTAGGATTCTACCATTGATTATTAAAATTTCCAAAATTTTGAAGAGGGTCTTAAGGTATATCCCCTCTCTGATCCCATGGGCCCATGGTCTCCTTTAAGAGACATACAATATCTCTCTACTATCTTTAATTTTTTAAAACTCCACTGGCATATTCTACAATTATGTCTCTAGATTAGCAACCATCTTACACTTGTAATTCCTTTTCTTCTCTCGATAGTGAGAGTAGAACTTAGCTAACATAGCATAAACTTCTTCATGTTTCCTTCTGGCTTACATTGAATCCAATTAGGTTGCAACATTATTGATAATGTCTTGCTTAAAATTAGATAAAAAAATTGAAAGATCCATTTTTGATACACCAAGTCCACCAGTTTTTAAGGAATTAGAATGAATTCCTCTTCCTTTTTTTACATTAGCCCTTAAATAATTCTTGCAATACCTCTTAATATCTTCCCATGTACTTTGTGTGATGTCTCCTCTAGCCATGAGATCTAGGGATTGTACACAAGTCTCCTCTACACCCCTTAAGAAAAGGTGTTTATGAAATGACTCATTTAGTTGATGTTCAGTATTTCTTTTTAAATTATAAAAGAATCTTGAAATATGGTCTTCAAGAGTTTCATCTTCCTTTTGTTGAATCTTCAATATATCATCTCCTCCCATACTCCCTCTACAATAATCTTTATATCTAGCACAAAAAAAGTTCTTCATTCCATCCCAATTTGCTGCAACATTAGCACCTAAACCCATGAACCATCTTAGGGCTGCCTCTTTTAAAGTAGAGGGAGATAATTTCAGCCAATGAGTGTTAGTTGTGTAATAATACCCTTTACAAATAATATCAAATTTAAAGAGAAAAGTTTCTAGATCTTTAGTCATTAAGCCATAGAACTTGGGAAGGGCTGAAGAAAGAATGTTTTTAAGATTATTGTTATCTTGGAGGTCATGTATGGGAAATGAAAATGTAGGTTGAGCCATTCTAGATGGTGGTGGTAAAGGGACAAAAAAAAGATTATTCAAACCTAATGATTCATCAACAAATGATGAAGGGAGGTTCACATGATAGGATACAAAAGGATTTTCAAATGGTGGCTCCTTTGCAGCAACTAGATTTTCTTCAAGGGGTTTTTCTTCTTTAGGGTTTTGGTCTTCTTGCTCAAGATATACACTTTCTTCTATTTGAAATTAGTTGTTTTGAGGAAGAAATCTCCTAAGATGATCTCTTCACCTATACATGTAGATAAAGTAATACTAAGTTAAACTTGGACTAAAACTTGAACAACATGTTTTGCATAAAATCCTAAAAATGACCCTTAGAAAAGGTTTAAATTGACACCAATATCCCCAACAATGATGCCAAAAATGCTTGTTAAAATGATTGCATTAGACACTAAGCTTTGTGTGTATGGATTATACATCCATCATAGCATCTAAAACTATCTATTAGACCCATTTTCTTAATCGATCAGGGACGTAAACTTGATATGATATCCACAAAGTATATGCTTTAAACCTCTTTGACTATAAATTTCAATCATATGAATTTAGAAAATTAAAACTTAATCTATATGCAAATACAAGAAACCTTAGCTAAATGATAGAAATGAAATACATATAGAAATATATATTGTTTGTGTTTGCTACAAGAACAACTATTGATCCCAATACCAATGGTTGTAGGAACAACAAAGATCTTACTTAATCCTATCACAAGAGAAGCTAATTCTACCAACTAAGTTCACTTACCAAGTGGGTCCCCTTGGATAATGTTGCCAAGTTTTAGTCCTTCTCTTGTAAAACTTAAAGTCATTGGTATTTAAGTGATTTTGTTTTCAAGTGTGATGTTTAAGTATCCTTTAGGTTAATCTTACTTCTCATCTTTTTCGAGTACCTCACTTTCTATATTTTATGAATATCCTTGCATTAACTTTACCCATCATTCTATTTGGGTTTTCTATGTTTCTAATGCACGAGGGATCTAAGTGATCTAGGTATGATTGGGATAGGTTTGGGCATCTTCTTGATGAGAAGTAGGTTGTCCATGGTTAAATATCTGCTATCTCTCCTCAACATCCTTTTTCCTAAAAATTCTATGTAGTTGAACTAGTTTTCATCTTTGGTGAACTTAACCAACCATGTGTTTGACAGTTGAAGTCATTACAATTATTAACAAGTTGTGTATACAATTATGTCATGATGGAAAGACCTGTGAGGCTGCATATTAAAGCTAGGAAGAAGCTCATTCATGTTGTAGAGGTAGATTCTACTTTCAAAAGTAATAATGATTCTATGGGTTTTTGTTGTGCAATAATGGAAGTAAAGGTGTTTTGTTCTATTTCTAGAGTTACAGTGAATCATGCCAAATCTAAGGCATTCTACATCCAAACAATAGAACTATGTTGTTAAAAGAATTTTTTTACAGGGGCATGCTTAAGATCCATTTTTGAAGCCATCAAGTTGAGATATAGTAATGAGCGATGTCTACTTTAATTTATTCTGGGAAATGTTGTTGAAAGAGAGTTTTTCTACCTCTAGGTAACAAGAATGGCTACTTCTTCAAAGGCTTCAAAAATAGAAACATAAGCCACTTTAAAGTGCAACTATTTTTTGAAGATGCTTGAAAGATACTTCTAGAAAGGATAATGGTGAGGATGCAACCCCAACTTAATAAAAAGTAAGTGCTAAATGCTTAGGGAGGGAAGTGTAAAAATTAATTGCTAAAGCTATCAAGTAAAACATGCTTGTGGAAAAGATAATTTTCTCTCTCTCCCCCACATATGCTAATATTATCAAGTATTTTTGCATTCTAGATTCTGAAGTGAAATATGACACATCCTATGAAAATCAAGCACTTTCTTGTTAAGTAATTTTTGGTAATATGATAGCACCCTAAGTAACTTAATAGAGCTTCTGGGAATTTAATTTTTTATTTGCAAGTGAAAGGAAATTTTAAATAGCCATTGGTCATAGAATTAAATGCAAATTATATTATTATAATCATTGGCCAAACTTATTTTCTTTCGTGTGGTGTCAACATTTAGATTCCTATACCTATTTCATCAAAATTGTTGGAAATTGATTTTCGCAAGTATTTAGAAATGGTTATTTCTCAAGAACTGCATCTTGTGCAATCATGGAAAATGGAAATCATGGCTACTGGTTATGATAAGTTAATAGGCCTGGAGAGTGAATTAAAAGAGCTAATAGATACATCTTTCAAATTCTAGGACTTGGAAGATCTTCATACAAGACTCAATTCTCAACCTATTCACCCAATCACTCAAAAGCTTAAAGAAAGTGGACTCATTGAGGCAGCTGGTTTTCCAATTATAGTACATGCACTAGAGGTTGTGAGGGAATGTATTATGAGATAGGACCTACAGACAAAGAATATTTTGTTTCCTGAAAACTTCATCTTGATCATCAAGGCACTATTGTCGTCCACATTTGACATGAGAAGAAGAACCTCAAACAACAAGCTATATGAGGATACGCTTCTAGACTGATTACTCAAAGAAGAGAAAAATGCCCAAGACCTTATTCAAGAAAAAATGAAAAGAGAGATAGTAGATATTCTTTCTCTACTACTCAAACTAAAAGAAAAAGAGGAGATCTTGGAGTTCATCATGCACCATTTCTTCCTTGTGCAAGCCATATGTGCTAAGGTTATGTAGATTTATTAGACACAAGTTATTTGTGATGAGCTTGCCACGTGGTTGAATTTGGCCAAAGAATTTAAATAATTTTATATGTCTCCCTATATAATTTATGCCTTGTCTACTCACCACTTATGGCTTGACCTTCCTAGTATCCAAAACTAAGACAAGTGCACAAAACTATATTAGTTCCGTCCACACCTACAACTACAAATAAGGGTTGAGGAGTATGTGTCCATAAACGATGTCTTCACAATAAAGCTTTGCTCAAAATTGCAAGGATGCCTTGAAGGGATATTCTCACTAGAAGAAATATTGACCATTAGCCAATTTCTAAGCTTCTCCTACTTGCAGATAGGAACTTACAATGGTTTTCTAAAGAGACTTACAAGGTATCCAAAAGACAAGGTGGTTCTAGTCAAATTATGTCGATAGATTCTTGAAGTGAAAACCTTGTGTTCTAATGTGAAGAAAATAGTCAGGATTCCCTTACCCATAGTGGTTGGACCCTATTCCTATGCTTCTAGATCTGATGCTTAGAATTTGGTGAAGAGTTTTGAGAACAAGATCAAATTGATAGACTATGAGGTACTCAAGCCTCAATATGATCCAATTAACTCTATAAGGGATCACTTGAAATTGGGAAATTCCTACACGCATGTTTCAGATATGGAGGAATTCTAGGCTAAGTATCTTAATGAATATCAAACCTAGGAGAAATTCTAGTCATGACTAATAATTAATGAGATCAAATTGTATAACAATTATTTTGATGCTTCTGACCTTGTAGATGTTGGAGCCTACATGCACCCCACATCTTATGAGAAGATCAAGGGCATCCCAATTTTTTCTACCCCACCTACAGGTCCTATTATAGACACTATGGGGGTCCTTATGCGTATAATAATCAAAAGAACAAATAGGTGGGTGGAGTGGACCCAAGCAAGGAAGAAGAGGACAAGGTGCACTAGTTCAATGGGTGGACTATCTTTTGGAGCTACCAAGTCAACTACAACCACCACCACTAGAATTACTACTTCAACCTCTGCAATCCCATTAAAATCCATTGGTCAAGGTGGAGATCAATCTCTAAAGAAGAATGTTCCAATCACTCCTACCTATGGAGGTAGCTCTCTTTCAGACACCAGAACAGTTGGGGAGAAGGAGGGAGATAAGGACAAGGGGAAAGAACAAAAGAAATTAGTGGCCAAGCCTACTTCCCTTGTACAACTCATCAATTTGGATGGTGACACCAACCCCATGGATGTCCAAGAACAAGAAACATCTCAGGAAAGGGATATCTTATCCCTGTTGATTACTAAGGTTGTTTCCTTCCCTATTACTTCTTAGAGAAAAAAAACTCCCCTAATAACAAGGAAGTTATTTGATCCTACTACCTTATAGTCTACTATCAATGTGCTCTCTAATGAGTCATGGATCTGTTGGTGTTTTAAAAAGGACTAAAACTACTAAGCAACAAAATGCTTAATACCAAGATGATAATACTCATACAATCTAAAGGTTAGCCAATTCTTGTTAACAATTGCATGTGTAAAGCATTTGGACCCAACTTCAACAAAACCAAAGGTGGTTTTCTACTCTTTTGGCTCTGCAAAACTAGGGTGGGTATACCCAGGAATGATTCAAGACTGGGAAAACTGTATGAGGATTATTTTTAGTTTCATTCTGATTCTCATCTCAAATTCCTCAAACACATACATAATTCTTAATAACCTTATAATCACATCCCATACAACAGATATGGTAAAAATTTCTTCTACAGATGTGCAGATGTTCTTAACAATAGTGGCTAACTAAAGCTAAAACATTCCATGCAGACAAGTACTGGCTAGCTTTGAAGATCTACAGGAAACAAAAGTAAAATTGATTTAATTCTACATTTTTGACAACCATTTGTGGCATACTTCTACTTTAGCTGAATCAATTTGATCAGTACCTAATCCATTGGGGTTCAGAGTCTGTAGCAAATTCTTAGATCTAACTTGTTACCTTACAACAAATTCTAGCAGCAATTCTTATCAGAATTTATCATTCAAAACCCTTTCCATTACTAAAGAAACCTTATCAAATTCATCAAAGCTTTTATTTAATCCATTGAATTAATAGCAGTGATAAATAGATATACAACCTAACTAGATTGCATTTAATTGCACAAGCCTTTACTTATACAATATTAAGATAACCAAGTAATTGGAAGGAGACAAGATTAAAAAAGAACTGATATGGGGATAGTTCACAATATTCATTTTCTTTGAAAATTGTATATCATTTACAATAGACTCAGAATGACCTTCAGAAAGAAACATAGCTCATTCTATATTCATGTATTCTCAGAGAATTGACAGAGAAAATACATAATAAACTTGCTTTCAAAAATTTGGACCAAAGACAGACTAAGCATATCACTTAGGAAATTAGAATTCAGACCATTCTTTAGCCTTGGAATCTCACTTAAATAGTGTGAGATGCAACAAGATTCAGGCTAAAAGAAAGTGATAGGTGTCTTCTAAAAGATACTGACATATATATGTCATAAAAGACAAAAGAAAATAACAGAAAGGCTATTATATCGAAGATTCCTTGGTGGGCCCCTTTCTGTTAGGCTTCTCAATTGTTGAGACAAGAAAATATGATCTGATTCTTCATTTATTGTTCATCCTCAAAGTAAGTGGCCATGAGGTTAAAAAGTGATGTATCATCTTCAACTACCTGCAAACTTACTTTAATCTAGGGATTTTCCATGTCTTCATTACTAACTATGAGGGTAACTTTTACTTTTGCATCTTCCTCCTCATCATCTTCTGACATTTGTTCTATAAACTAATTTTTCCATCTATTATAAGAAGCATCATCTAGCCAATCAAAATTTAGAGCCTCTCTTTGTATAATCACTAAAGAATTTTTAAATTCCTCTAAATCATCAAACTCTTTTCTCATGGCATTATAAAATAACTGTATCTTTACTAACTCTTCATTTGTCCTTGCCCAGAACCAATGGCCAGTTTCACTCATGATGTTCTTGATCCTTTCATAAAATATTTCATCCAACTCTTTTTTCCACTTTTCCTTTTCCTTTATTGTATCAACAGATTCTAAAGCACAAGGAAATAAAGTAAATTTTTTAGCAATATACTGGGAAAAACAAAGTGTTAATCTTTTCTACAAAGAATCCCTTTTATCATCAGAATCTTCTAGTTTATTTAACAAATAAAAAATTTTCTTCACTTGATGATAAGGCATTTGGATGGCAGATATACACATAATTGTGATATCATTATTCCTCTCCCTCCATTTCTGTGCAAGGGGAGTCAATTTATCCTTATCTCTATTCAACTAATCCATGAGGGTTGTAATTCTTGTCAACTGATCAAAGAAGGTTGACCATTGTATTTTATCCCTTAAATACATCACACCCTGCTTTAATTTTCCTTCATATTGAATTTTTAATTCTACCTGCAACTCATGTAATTTGGTTTTTTCTTCTTCAAACTCCTCTACAGTATAGAATTGGGGCCTTTTAGGGGTGTCTTCTATTTCAACAATAGGGGTTGCTCTATCAAATGACTATGGAGGGTATGCAATTCTAGGTGCACTAGATTCTCCCACCTTTCTCTTCCCAAGTATCTTCTCCATTTGAGACACTTTGTTTTCCAGTGACTGCATTTGTATACCCCTTTTCTCATATGCTTTTAAAACTTCTTCAAACCTAGCATTGAGTTGGGTAAATCTATCTTCTTCCTGGCTAGATACAACACCACCAAATTTTAGCACTTTTGAGGCCATTCCCATTATTTTCTTACTACTTACTTCACCAGCCCTATATACTTTCAATGTACCAATATGCTCTGCAGTGGGAAACTCATGCATCCTGGTATTTTCCCTCTTTCCCGTAGACCATATAACAAGTGCTTGGTGGTCATCACTAAATTTGACTCCCCTATGAGCTTGTAATATTTCTTCAGCAGTTGTTAGTTGAACATCCTTTTTCTTCCTTACTGAATCAAAAACAATTGCATTTGCTATATCCCATTCTGGCAGAAGGAGGGCTCCTGACTATCTAACTATTTGCCTCCCAACTTCAGGAGTAAATTGGGAAAAATCATTCAAAAATTTTGACTTCACCTCTCCCTTAATAACTGAGTCAGGTTTATCTAGTTGCTCAGCTTTGATTTTCTCACAGGCTTTCTCAAAATTTCCCATATTTAATCTCCACAAAAACTAAGCAAAAGCCCTAGATCTTACAAAATTTTCATCATTAATAAATCTTTCAGAATCCTGTGCAACTATTGGGTCAATTTCCTTACCTTGGTAATCAGCAATGGTTAGGTCCAAGGAAGGTGTAGGAGGTTCTTGTGGCTCTCCAACATCCAAGTCTGTAGAAGTGACAATCACATCGCCTTCTCCACCCATTTCTCTAAGCTGTTCCCTTAGAGATGCTTCATCATCTATATGGATTGGGGATTGGCTTGGGGAGTATTGTTCCTTTTGAGAAGAAGAAGACCCCTGCTCTAATTTTTTCCTTTTTGGAGAGCGGGCTGCAGATGGGCTTCTTGACCTTTGCTTCTAATGAGAGGGTGCTTGTTGCACATTTTGAATCATAACATAACCTACCCTCTTCTACAATGTATATTGGCCAGGAGCTACCGCATTTCTATTGCTTATTCTTCTTTGCACTTCTGTAGCCTTGTCTGGATGTGTCTCAACATACATAGCTTTCTTTTCATTCATGGTTTGAATTATTATGGAAAAATTATTCATTAATGCTTGTATTTTAGCTCCCTAGTATTTCTTATCTTTCAATGGGTCATACTGGGGGTCAAAAGCATTAATAAATTCTAGGGTCTTACTGAAAACTATCCATTTCTCTTTTCTCAATTCTTGTTCCTGCAATGTGAAGATATTTCTGATTATATCTTCTAGATAGTAAACCTGATGTACCATATGGGAAGCTCTTACCCTTTGTTTTAAAAGGTCATAGAATACTTCAGGGTCAATGAATCTGGCGTGAGACTCTGCCATGTTATATCTATCCAAAAACAAATTTAGGTGCTTCCACCCTTTTCTGACAAAGACAAAATCATGCACTACAATAACAATTGGAAAGAAAGTGCCCTTCTAAATCAATTCCCTCTCATCTATAGTGCCTATCTGCCATAAGAGCTCAGCAATCCCAATCTTCAAAGGCACATGAAAAGGCAACACATGTGGCTTTCCCACAAAACCATATACCCTTATCACAGTTGAAACATTATAAGGGATTATATCCCCCCAATTATGACTAACCAACAACCCTTGTGCATGATCTCTAGCTCTAACCAATTCCAACAATGCTTGTGGAATTCTAGGGTTGTCCCCTCTCAAAAGCAATTTCAACCTAGATGTGAAAAATCTGTCAAACCTTACATAACTTGCATCTGTGGCTTCTAAAGTCATATCCATACTCCATAACTGCACTAGATTCCTTTCTCCATCCTTGGTTGTTTCCAACTCCATACCCTTGGAGAAGAAAGTGTATCCCTTGTATAAGCATACATGCATCAGCAATGAATACCAATAGAATGGTTTGTTTACTTTTCCCCTTGCTATTCCAACCAAACCATTGTGAATCTCTTTTGATAGAAAAGTGGCAAAATCAAGAATGGTACTCATTCCAAATTGAAGGGTTTGAGCCATTATAAGGACAATAGAACCTGGAATTTGATCACCTTCATCTATCCCAAAAATCTTGCAAAGAGAAAAATATAGTGCTTGAGCTCTCAAGTTGAAATGTCTTCTCAATAATGGCTCTAGAGTACTAGTTGTAATCACAAGCAAATTACCAACCTTGGCAGCATGCTCCTATAGTGGCCCTATTCTTAGGTAAATTTGTTGTGCATCATATATGGCTTGTAGATCATCCATATCAATGATTTCATGCAAAACGTGTGTAAGGAAACTTGGCAATAAAGAATATAATCGTTTCCACATAACCCATAATAAATTTGAAATAAACATGGAATTTAAATCCACATGCAAGAAAATAGAAAACATACCCAAGAGATTGTGACACAAGATATACCTTGGGAAACCCTCATTAAGGGAAAAACCCAGCCTCCAAAAGCATCCATCATCATGTATTATTTAGCAAAAAATACCATTGCCATACAATCATGGAAGCCTTCATGGCCATAGCCACAACCGAGCAAACTATGTGAACAAGCATGAATCCACACATCCCATGCCATGCTTTCAACCTTCACAAATGCTCCCTTGGCTAACCTATCAAGCCTTGTCCCACTCGACTCTTGCCTTTTGTCTTCCCCTTGTCACTCTCTCTCTTTTCTCTATACAACAACTACCCTTGTGGCTGCTTATATAGTAGCAAGTCCCACAAAACCACTAAGTGGTATTACATAAACCATGTGCTAAAACCATGTGCTACCTAACAAACTGACCCCACATTTAATATTGGGCATTTAATTCTTTTCCCCAATATTAAATAATTACATGAAATATTATCACAACGTTACAATACAACTCATCAAGAATATTCAATGAGAATCTTTACATGTTGCACATCCATCTAGGCACAACATTACAAAATAAAATAAAATAATAAAATAACAATATTATGCAATGTGTGCAACACCCATTATCTCAACAATCTCCCACTTGTTGTATGCATTACATAGGGTCAATCCGTAGCCACATAAATGAACAAGGGAACAATCCCTCCCAGCACATCCACCATCATGGATCAAAATACACCAAGTGCTCCATCCTAGTACCCGCAACAAAATCAAAGTATCCAGCATCTCAAACATGAATGATCTCACCTCCTATTATGCCACTCCCACTGGACATACATAGAATCCATCCAAAGAGAAAGCCACCCAACCTGTCGCATTAGAAGATCATAAAATCTTGTACCAACTAAAAATTCCAAGCACAAATAACCTGATCCAAAGGTAATCACATGTATTCATAGTTGTCAAAATATCCATAGCTGTAATAGCACCCACAGCAAGTGCCAAATCCATCCCACTATCCATACCTCAAAGGTATAACAAGTGAATCTCATATCACCAACATATCCAATCTATAACCTGCAATCACAAGCCTCAAGAGCAATACCTGCCACATATATACCAAGAAGCTCCCACTGCAAAAGATAATGTCAAATTTATAACCAATCCACTTACAACATCTCAAAGAAGTGAATCCATGTAGTATCAAGGACATCCACAATACATAATCTGATATCCTGTAAGAACAACTCTCATAACAAGTCTCCAACAGTGTTCCAAATTCACCACAACCAACAAAGGAAAGAGAAAGAAATAACCATGTCATCTCTCACATGACATACATGAGCACAAACTAGTGATCACAATCTCTAACCAATCTCAAATCCAATGTAGGCAAAACTAAACATCCAGGAAGATAACCAAGACCGGAGAAACCATGCAAATCATAACCTATATCGTGTCCTTCTACACACACCTCTAGATGTAAACTATACAAGTATGATCTCCTCCATAAAACCCCAACAAGAAGCCTCAACAACACCCAAACCATACCATATAACTAATCATGGATGTAAGCCTCTCACAAGAAGATCAAACTCAACAAAACCATTCCTAATCCAAGGAAAATGCCCAATATAAAACCATCTCCCAAACTCAACCAGCATAACAACATATGCACATGGAGATAACCAATGCTAAACCATCTCTCAAATGAACCCTCTAGAACTAACTCATGTACCATAGCTCAAGATCCATTTCCATGAAAGACAAGCATAAATATAATGCAACTGAGAGAAATAATGGGCTATACCTCTCAAGTAGCAAACCGCCGAGCAGACCAAGAGTGGGGAATGAGAATGCTCATCAAGATACCCAAGTCTCCAACCAAGACTCATCTAAGAACAATCTCCTCTCAAGTCCATATCAGGTGACTGCCCCTCAGACTTCCTGCTGAAACCATAAACTGTCCCAACAAATACCTCTCTAATCCAAGAGAAATCAGCGTCACCACCGTCTCTAAGTATCCATGAGCACCTATAACCAATCAATCCATGCCAACTCCAAATGCAACATAGCAATATCATGAAGTATCCAGCTTATGATCAGTGTACTCAATACCAAGAAACTAAACCAAGATCAATGTCCAAGTTCCAACCATGGCCTCAGGAACATAAACATGACAACATGATCTTACCATCTCAACTAAAGAGATAACATGCTCCATATGAACATACTATAACATGTCACAACTTTAAACGCGTATCAAAAGTATACCATGACATAATAACGAAACCATCCTCACACCAAGGATAACATGCCAAATAAAAGCATAAACCACACCTTTGCCAAGGACCCTATGAGTCCTCAAGATGCAACCATCTCCACACACCATGAAGAAAACCATCTCCACATACCAGGAAGAACCATCTCCACACACCATGAAGATAACCAAGAACTCCATGAGTCCTCAAGATCTAACCATCTTCAAACACCATGAAGATAACAAGTGCACCATGCAAATGTCAAAGACGCTTCTGCAGTAACAGGATCTAAGACAAACCTCCAACATCTGCAAACACTCAATATATCAATGCCAACAACTCCCACTCAATCGTGGTACCAAGTCACCTATGGCATCATAAAATCCATCCTCTCCAAACCAAGAAGATATAAATCAAACCAGGAACTAATCCTGCACTGTCACCCCATCACTGTCACAAGCTCCCACTAAATCGTGTATCCAAGCTATCCATGACATCATGATGAAAAACCCATCCTCTAACCATGAGAATCAACCAAGGCATCAAACTATCAAAGAACTCAAAGTGCACATCATGAGCTCCTCAAAAGAAATTAAATAACCATGATCCTCAACCAAGAAGATATACCACCATAACCAAATTAGAAAATCCAAGCTAATGAACATCAAGGATGTACCTGTATATCCAATCATGTCATGCCAAAATCCATGACACCATGATCACATCCATGAACTGAGCATCTGGTTCTCAAACTATGTCCAACCTGTCAGCATAGTCAACCACAATCCTCTGCCATGACTGTACCTAGTAACAACATCTCATCCCTTCTACATGAAGATAAAATTATAAAATCATGTGACTTAGGGCATAGACAACCCAAATCCAAGCCACCAATCTGAATATGCATCTATAATGAAAGATCAATGGGCAAAGACAACCCATAACCAAGCTATAAATGCAACCTGTAAGTATAGACCGCTTACAACACTGCACAACTTGTAGACCCAACAAGTCATCATGCATATCCAAACCAAACACTGATAACCATATCATCATGAGACCAATCTGAAATATGAACTGAGTATACAATGACATCAAATCTTAAATCTCCAATGTCATAAACTCACAATGTTACCATAGTCAAAATATATCTATAAGTTGTTCAGATAAATATATCACCAAATAAATCATGCCAAACTTGCACCAAATCTGAACCAATGTGAAGAGCTCTCCAAGAGCTTTCCGTTGACTACTCGAAGTCCAAAATCCAACTTCGTATGCCCAAGTTATGCCCTAATCTGTGCTCAAAATAAATAACATTTGACTTTAGGGCTCTTAAAACCTGACAAAATTTTAAAATCACATAACCAAACCTACACCATGTTGTAGTGCTCCGAATTAGCTTTCCAATGCCTGTAAGAGCTCTGAAATCCGATATTCTAAGAGAAAGTTATGGTTGTTTTACTAAAACTGTCTTTTTACCATTTTCAGTACGATTTTTCATTTTTATTTTATTTTTTTCAGTGAAGAAAATTCTGACGGGATTAAATTTGACGGCCATCATGGGCTGAAACCAAAAAACTCTTTCATTTTCTCTGAACATGGCCAAACTAGGGCATATTATATATCAAAATTTATGGAAATGTCAACCCGGATCCAATGGTGAGGTCTGTTTTTACCCAAGAGGTCATTTCTGCAAGCTACCCCCAAAACCCTCATTTTAAATGAAACATCCAAAAAAATCTTTTTGTCCAAAAAATTTCACATGCCCAAATATTTTAACATCCCATCATAACAAAAAATCCAAAACCCTCGGATCTGCAATAAATCATTCATATATCTTGCCCTTTCTTTTATGCTCTCATGCATTCCCATGGATTCAATCTAGGGTTACAATAATAAAACCATAGCTCTGATACCACTTGTAAGGAAACTTGGCAATAAAGAATATAACCGTTTCCACATAACCCATAATAAATTTGAAATAAACATGGAATTAAAATCCACATGCAAGAGAATAGACAACATACCCACAAGATTGTGACACAAGATATACCTTGGAAAACCCTCATTGAGGGAAAAACCTAGCCTCCAAAAGCATCCATCATCATGTATTATTCAGCAAAAAATACCATTTCCATACAACCATGGAAGCCTTCATTGGCATAGCCACAACCGAGCAAACTATGTGAACAAGCATGAATCCACACATCCCATGCCATGCTTTCAACCTTCACAAATGCTCCCTTGGCTAACCTATCAAGCCTTGTCCCGCTCAACTCTTGCCTTTTGTCTTCTCCTTGTCACTCTCTCTCTTTTCTCTATACAACAACTACCCTTGTAGCTGCTTATATAGTAGCAAGTCCCACAAAACCACTAAGTGGTATTACATAAACCATGTGCTAAAACCATGTACTACCTAACCCACTGACCCCACATTTAATATTGGGCATTTAATTCTTTTCCCCAATATTAAATAATTACATGAAATATTATCACAATGTTACAATACAACTCATCAAGAATATTCCATGGGAATCTTTACATGTTGCACGTCCATCTAGGCACAACATTACAAAATAAAATAAAATAATAAAATAACAATATTATGCAATGTGTGCAACACCCATTATCTCAACAACGTGGTTAGGGTTAAAGTTGAAAACCTCACTAAATAGCTCAGGGCAAACCCTAAAAAGATTGATTCCAGAATGATTTTTTACCCATCCTGTAATAGGATCATATTTCTTTGACAGGTACATCAATAAATCACTATCAAAGAAAATAGTGGGGACTGTTAATTTACCAATATCAAACTCCCAAACATTGCTCATAGGAGTGTCCAATTTTCGCTCTGAAAACAATTTCTTAAATAACTCTAGACCTCCCATGGAAACCTGGGCATCTCTTACCCAATTAGCTTTGTTGTAAAAACCTTCTGCTACAACTATTCTAGGATGTTTCGAGATGAGTTCCCTCCCCTTAGTTATTTCATGCACTAATAAGGGGAATTGTTCAAGAAAGTCATCATGCACAGAACGTTTCAAATAATATGTTTACCTAGTAAACTCTTTTCAGGGAGGCATTTTGAATGAACCCTAGAAATTTCACAACAATAGATACTTTAAATTTACATAGAAAACCATAGAGTACGTAGCCGCCAAAATTTGCACTTCTGCACTATGTGATACCTTCTACAATTTTATTGGATTGTTAACCAAGAATTTTCATGGCCTAGATATAAAAAATTTATATGCCTTGATATTCTCTCTGTGCTTTAGTGGTTTATTAATGGTGAAATCATGGGCTCTTACCATACAATAAAATTGCACGCATAAGGTCTGAATCATATTTACTCTCAGTAACTGTTACCCGCAATTTGCATCCAAGTTTGAATTCCATCCATAGATTTTCACCGGATCAGACGGTCCTGATTTAAAAGATAACAAGCATTAAAGCTTTTAAAACAATGCTATGTGTCATAATTCTGCTTCCTCGCATTATTTAAAATCCCTTCATCTTAGAAATGTGGGGAAGCACCGTTCGTCGATCAAGACAAGATCGACAATTAGACGAATCCACTTTCTAATAAAAACCAGTCAGCTATACTGACCAATAAGAAACCACCACATGAGCTCATGCCATCTGACCACATTCCACACTAGTAGATCCCATATCTTCTTTTGGGTGAGCAAGTACTTGGCATCATTCAGTACACATGTCGTGCTGGCGCATTCCCACTTTCCTTATCTAATAAGCATTTTCAAATTGTGGGCTTACACCAGTCGTCGATCTTTGAAAGATCAACAGCAATACTGATCTTACCCTATAGGGCATCTAAACAAAATTTTTGGTGTCACCACGAACATGTGTCTACAGGGTGCATTCCTACTCTGTTTAAACTTCTGTCAAATTCAAAATATAGAGAAGTGCCTTTCATTGATCAGGATAAAGATCAACAATCAGAAACAACTCTTCATTTTATGCTCGCACTATCCACTTGGGCCAATGACATGACTTCTTTTAACCTGCATGTTCTGACTATTGTGTTTATTTCTAACACCTTTCTAGCCTAGATCATAAATAGCTCCAGCTAAGCATATTTGGCAGAACCTATGGCATGACTCCTGCATTCTTCATGGTCTAGTCCCACTGTGATACATGTCGCAAAGGCGCATTCTCGATTTTCTTATCTGACTTGCAGCTTCATAATGCGGGATTGCACTAACCATAGATCTTCAAAAGATCTATGGTTGACAAGACTTCATTTCCATTTAGCAGTCAAAACTCCTCCATGTGGCACATCTGGCAGTACAATTCATCAATCGTTTACAGTGTGGCATACTGCTTTGCAAATACCTAACCCCACCTTGCCACATGTCAAAAATCCACTTGCCCGCATTAATTATTTCCTATGCATTTTCAAATTGTGGGCATGCACTAGCCTTTGATCTTTGATAGATCAACAGTTATATAAACTTTTCCATTTGAGTAGCATATTGGCTAATAGTGACGAATGATGTTCCTCCACCTATTCCAACTCATCTGACACACACCATGGAGGACATCTCACCATTATTCTTTTAACAGCAGGCCCATCTCATCAGACTGTGCCACTTGTCTAACTTTTGCTTCCCTGCGTTATTTATCCATTGAGCATATTCTTCTTGTGGGGAAGCGCTAGCCCTTGATTAAGATGAAATCAATGGCTGACGCTTCTTAGTGATAAATTGCATATCTCTGTAGCCAAATCCACCAATGACATCGCAGGAAAATTAGGACGTGCACAAAAGTACTGACAAACCTGCAAAAGTTCCTGACAATTTATGATTCACCAAAATTTAGGAATGTAAAGGCTATGTGTCACCAATTCGCATGCTCGCATTACTTAAAGGCCTTGCATCTTGAAATTGTAGGTATGCGATACTCGTTGATCTGAACAGGATCAACGATTAAAAAGACTTTGCATCATCAAAGGTAATTGCTAAAAGAATGATTAATCAATTTGTATGCTAAGTGCAGTCATGTAAGATTTAAACAAAAATTTAATGACCTCATGCTTATGCAAACCCTCCCTTGGGGAAAAATGTCATTGAAAACATTTTTCTAAAAACAATTTTGAGGGTATTCTAAAGCTAGGGCAATCTGATGACTTTGAAAAAATACAAGGAATAAAACCCTAATTTTCAAAATTTCAAGATTTAAAAGATTTTTCACAAGATTTTCCTTTAACATTTGCATAGTGAAAAATCAGGCCAACAGGATTGAGGAGACAATTCATAGGAAGAAGAGGAGATGTGAAGCAGCAACTCCATCGAAGGACTTGATCACACAAGCCACCTCTTCTTTGCCATCAAACAAAATGAAGAAGTAGAAGATAATTGTTGCATTGATAATTGACACTAGTACATTTGGGCTCATTTTAAGACCTTTATTGGTTAAAATTTTTACCTAGGTTGGTCAAAATTTGGACCAACCAATTCGTCATAATTTTTCTTGTTGAAATTTTGACCAACTTACTAGTTGGTCAAAATTTCAACCAATACATTGGTCAAAAACTTTAAAAATTGTTGGCACAATTTCTACCAAGCATTGGTTGAAATTTTGACCAATGCTAGTAGAAAACTGCATAGCATTGGTCAAAATTTTGACCAATTCTTAGTGGAAAACTACATAGCATTGGTCAAAATTTTGACCAATTCTTGGCAGAAAATTGCCAAGTATTGGTCAAAATTTTGACCAATGCTTGGTGAAATTTTTTTTGAGGCTCACACTTGTTGAGGTCCACTTTAGCAATGGCTCTCCCTATGAAATTATTGTCTAAAACCTTTCTAATGAGATAATGTGCTATGAGCTCTTCATCAGTGGGATAGAATGTGAATCCAAGAGGCAGTTGTGCATCAACCATATCATGACTGTAACTAAAGTTAAGAGCCTCTATTATTGAATTCTCTTCCCTATCACCCATATTCATTTCCTTTGCTATTGATAATTCACATGATGCATTTATTCTATTTATTTTTATTTTTTCAATATAGTTTATGGCTATAATCAGAGTGAATTCTATATAATAGTCATAAACTATATTGAGAAAATCAAAATAAACAAAATAAATGCATCATGTGAATTATGAATAGCAAAGGAAATGAATATGGGTGATAGGGAAGAGAATTCAATAATAGAGGCTCTTAACTTTAGTTATAGTCATGATATGGGTGATGCACAACTACCTCCTAGATTCATGTTCCATCCCACTAACAAAGAGCTCATAACACATTATCTAATTAGAAAGGTTTTAGACAACAATTTCATAGGAAGGGCCATTGCTAAAGTGGACCTCAACAAGTGTGAGCCTCAAGGAGGGTTCAATTCCCTCCTTTATTATTCCCTATGTGTATAATCCCACACACCCATTTAATCTTGAATGATGATACATACTAAATGCTAACTATCTGTGTTGAGTGCTCCAAAACCATCCATTTCATGTCTTTATCTGTTCACAGTGTCTTTCAAGTTTCTTTCTACTTTCACACCCATTTCATTTCATATGATCATCTAAAAATTGTGTCACTCTAAGCTCTCAACTGTTTCCTCTTGATTGATCATCTCAAAACTATTGAATGAGAGCTTTGGGATAAGCTATAGGCATCCATCAAAGCATAAAGGATATTTTCAGATGGTGTAGATGAAGTAGTAGCATTTGCCTTGGGAGACATACTTGCAAAATGGAAGCATAGATAAGTCATGTGAACTGTTTGATAGGATGCTTGAACGTAATGTGGTCATCAAAAGCCATGGTTGTTGGATATGCACAAAATAGATATATTGAGAGAACATATTTCTTTAAGTTGCAACTACCCTAGTAGACATGCATGCAAAATGTGGAATCATAGGTAAGGCATTTGAACTGTTTTATTGATAGCCTCCACGAAATGTCATCTAATGGTAAGCCAATATTGAAAGATATGCATATTGTCCCATTAAGAACCAATAGCAATATCACATTCAAAAATCCAAGAAAATCCATAATGCATACTAGTTCTATTTTACTTTCAGGTGTACAAAAAAAAAAAATCTTATATAAAAAGAAAAATAATTTTAGATATGATTATATACTTTATTGAAGCATTGGGAATTTTAGATATGCACATTATGGTTCAAGTCCATAACTATACCTTGAAGCTATGCAAATGAGACATAAGATTCATGATAGTATTTAGGTGTCACCGTGTGTTGTGTACTATAGTAAAGACTAATTTGCCAATTCTAGCTCTTTAGATGGGCAAATAATATCAAATTATCACAATATAGTTGTACTAGTTTCATTATTATAGTAAATATCAGCACTACTTGGCATTCTAATTTCAAATTTATCAGCTACTGGAATAATCAAAGGTCCATTTCATGGCTACTGTGAAAGAGACTACATTAATATTCTATAAACCTAAATCTCCAGGAAAGGAAATTTTAATCCTATAGCATCAAGATGCTGAACCAAACTATAACAAGAATTGACCCCACAGCTTAACCTGCCAACATACATAAAGGTAAGTTTGCTTCAAAATTAGGTAGTTGAAACATCTCAAGATTTTTTATCTATAAGATATTATGTATTTGAATTGATGTTCTCAAATAGGCTATTAGTTATTATATATTGATCTTTTCTTCATAAGATAAAGCCATCTAGTAGTTATCAGTTCAAAATGCCCATCCATGACTTTCAAAGTACTTAATGTTTAAGAGGGATCAAAAATCATGAAAATGACAACATTCAACATTTTTTATTTGGTGCAAAAGGACAATTCCCTCATAAAACTAATGATACAATTTGGAAGTCAAGGATCACCCAACTTCATAAGACAAAAAAGAAAACATCCCACCATAGAAGTAGGCATACAGACCTATTTATTGATCTTTGATCTTGCCATAAGACATCAACAAAAGAGTGGTAGGCCATGGAAATAAAAACGTAATCTAGATGAAAAAAGTTCAATCAACTAGTCCACATTTTATCTACCATGTGAGGGATGACTAAGATTTTATACATTCCAAGGATATTCAACAATACATAAGTTAATAAACCATTCTATGTAACAACATATATATACATTTGATATAAGCAAAAGGTAAGAAATATTGGATGTCTCACCTCAATTGGTGTCATCAATTCTAAAGGCTTCTCCCAACTAGATTGCCTTGTCCTTTTATTGTAATAGTATCTACATGAAAACATAAATCTTAAGTTCACTGATATGACCCACATATATCTAAAACATGCATGAATAGAACTGAACTTGATCCTATAAAGGAATACTACATACTGACTAAGCCAACAAGGATGGTTAACAAAAAACATCCCCCATTGTTAAAAATGACTATCAAAACCTCAGAATAACACTTTGTGCCTTTTCTAAAAGGTAAAATAAATAGATATGTAAATAACTGCCAAAGGCATATCTCAAAATAAGACCATATCACACTTAGCTTGACTCAGTAATGCTATTTATTAAAATAATAAAATCTAATGCAGTTCAAATGTGTCAACTTAGTACCTCCTTCCATCTCCAGTAGTATGTTCTTGCCACTTTGAAGACCTTTGTGAATTAGAATTCAAAGGTTGTATAGAAGGCCCCTGAGGAAATCCAAAAGAATTGTTAATTTCATGGAAATAACATTCCTTATGGAAAGTTGAAACTAATGATAAAGCCCTTTTGAGTATACCATGCCTAGTAAAATCTAAGGGATGGAATCTTACAAAAGCAGAAGTTGCATGTTGGTTTGTTTGTACTAGCTATGGTACAACACAATTTTGACCTACAGATCCCCATTGCTGCGCTCCAAAATTTACTAAAGGCATATGTTGAGGTTGCAAAGCATGTTGATAGGCTAGATTTGCATTGAATAAATTTGGTGGTTATTCATATGGAGAGGACATAGAAAACTAAAAAAAGATAAAAGGGAAATAAGCTTATCCATAGCATGCACACATAACCAACTACTTATGCAAACATTTTTTATGGAAACTAGAAACAACTAAAAAGTAATTACAACATATGAAAATAAGCCTACCATATAGGATGATGATGGTGGCATTCACATGCCCTCCAAACCTAGTGGAGGTGGCATATTCATAGGTTGTGATGATTGCTAAGATTGTTGGGACTGACAAGGCCCAGTTACCATTGGCCTTTATTGCTAAAGATATGACATTGATGGTGCTTGATGTTGCTGCCCTAGGCATGGAGGCATGTGTTGCATCTCTAGTGGGTATTCAATAGGCTATGGTTGGATAGACATGTTTGGTGGTGGCATGCCTTGTGCTACAAGTTGAAACTGTTGGCTACCTAGATTCATAAATTGTTAATTTGTTTATGGATCTACTCCTGGTCTAAACTGTTGTCAATCATCATACTTCTTTACTAAAAATTTCAAAGAGAATAAATGTAAATGCTAATTTTTTGTGCAAACTTCCAAATTAGAACTAACAAAATAGTTATGATTAAAAATTTGTCATAGGTGAGATAGCATACTTCGATTGGCATCGAAGGTCCAAAGTTCTAAGGCCCTGAAGATATCATACCAGGGGGTCGAGGTGGTTGACAAGAGATAAAAGTAGAGAGAATGGGGGGGAAGAGAAGCAAAGAAAGAACAAATAAATTTTAGATCATTAGATATTTCTAAATGTTAGGGAATATTTATTTCAAAATTTTCATGAATGCTTACCAATAGTCCAGAAGATGGAGGGTTCCTTGCCATGTGAGCTTGAGGACTAGAAGGATGCCCAAAGACTAATGGAGTAGTTAATGAGCTTGGCCCTGAAATTTTGATTAGATAATAGATATAATTTATATTCATGGAAATAGTTAAAATAGGACCTCAAGAATACATAAAAGGAACTAAATGTGTAATTATGGACATTGTCACAACTAACTGCTCAAACCCCACTAAAAATCACCAAAAAATCAGCAACATAGCATTGATAATAATAGAATAACAAATCAAGACATGCCCCACACATCACTTCAAACTATTATGGTCCAAAGAAGAGGTGTTTGTGGTCAAATATTTTGGGTAGCCATGGTAAATAGCAAATAGAGCACTGAGGAAATTAGAAACACCACTATATATGGTAAGCATGCTCTTCACAAGTGGATTTTGGCACCTTCTACGTTAATCATCAGGCTAGTTAGTGAACAAAATGACAGTTGCAAGACTGAGAAACTAGGGTTGGGTTACACCAGATTTTAATCATATACATCTTCCTTCCATCATATGCAATATCATTTTACCCTTATTCATGTTAGAGTAAATAATTAATAATTAATTATTTATTCTGTTTACTTAAGCTTACTTAGGTAAATACATTCATTTATTAGTTGTAGTCTAGGAGTTTTTTCTCTCTAAGTTATACTTATCCTCTCACCTTGTTCAAGGACTCTCGGCCTCTTATGGATGTATGCTTAGTTGTCACACTTATCTCCTAGCATCTTCTAGCTTGTTCTGGAAGATTCCTGGAGATCTTTATATTTGAGCCCCCTCATTGTATTTTCATAACACTTTCAACATATTGTAAATACATATTTTCTTATGTTTGCAATATCTTCTTGTCTCTCATGTCCATTTAGAGTTTTTCCCTAGCTCCATGCTCTTCTCTCCTTGGATTCCCTTTGATAGGTTATTTTGCATGTAGGTGATCTTGGTGACTGTGGAGTTGGATTTGATCAACTCCAACAATTCATTTACCAACAACTTGGAAATAACATCCTACCCAACATCGAAAGTGGCAGTTACCATGTATCAAAAAGAAAATATCAATCTTAAAATCCACCAATTTAAAAAGTGGGTAGGATGGACACAAATATCTCCCTAGTAGTAGACACTAGCCACTACACAACAAACTTTGGTTGAAAGACAACAATCCATCCCCCTGCTCATGCCCATGTTTCCAATTAAACTTCATTACAATGCAATAATGATAATAGTGTGCAAGGAATTGGTATCCAAATAATGTGGGTGAAAGAAATAGTGTGCATTATTCAAGCACATCATTCTTTTCTTTGGAGCATTATGATTTTAGGATATGTAGATGACAAATTGATCAAACTTTAGATCCTTCCAAATAAAAGTGGCAGAAAAGATGACTTATTGGGATGAGAAGATGAGAGGTGGATGGATTTTGGTTTTGTGATTCCTTGGTATGTTAGTTTGAGTTTCACTTGGTTTCAAGAATACTATAATATTCTCTACTTAACAAGGCCAACCACGTTAAGGTGGAAACTCATCTGGCCCCACCCCTCTCCCCCTAACATCAATCTAAATTTCCCATTAACATCTAATTACATACTTCATTCATTTCATTCATCCATTTATGAACTATAACATTCAATCAATAAAATCAAATAAAATTCATTAATATGATATAAAATTCATTTATACACAATAGTAATTAAGACTTTATATTATATTATTAGAAGATTTTACAAAAATTTTGCCCTTCGAAGGAAAAAGAATAGGGCAAAGAAAACCCTTAATATAGCCTGGGACCGGAATCCTGTATACATTACAAATGCCCTTTATAAGGGTCTTTGATAAGGCATACCTCCTTTTATACAAGGGGATGATTTTTGAAAGAAGAACCTCCAAAAAAAAATACAGGGTTGGATCAAAATCCATCTCAGCCAGATTCTCTTCCCAACATAATGGGGATTACAAATAACAATAGCTAAGAGGGTTACAACTATTAATGTTGGAGGAAATTGGAGCGACAAAATTTTGAGGAGATCTCTAGTCTGGTTAAAGAAATGGTGGACACTGGAGGTAAATATTGCAATCCTTGAATAACTTTCAATAAAAAAAACAATATTCCATGGCAATGAAAAGAAGGGGGGTAAGGGGTTAATAGGTCTTACCCCCCTAAAACAAATATGCAACAAGTCACCTATTCTCAAAATAGGAATCTGTAAAACTGTTTAGCACCTTACACTTCTAGCTTTGGTCACAAATAGAAATATGCATACACAAAGGAGAGCATATGAACGATTTAGCTCTACATATCTATACATATACAGGTATATATACTTATGGGAGATAGTTTATATATATATATATGGAAATATACATTTAAACATATATATTTACGTAAATACAACTATATATATATACATACATACATACATATATAATTATAGAGGACAAAAAATAATTTATGCTAAGGAGAATAATAAATTGTTGTTTGTCTCTGTAATATATAAATTTAATCTAGCACTCATAGAAGTGGACAAAAAAATTGGCTTCAAGCAAGGCTATAAAGAAATGGCTCCCTACCATGACATAGATTCTAGTGATTAAAGAAATGTAGAATATTTTGGTGCATTGGTTCACACAAAGGTAAATAGGCCTAATCAATAATAACTAAAATTGAGAACTTCATGAGAAATAATCTATTTGATGTTAATTTCAAACAATGATAACAACGTGCATGACATTTCACTACATCCTTCTACTCTCGACACAGATCCTACTCATGATTATGAAGGCTAATAGGCACATCATGACTATCTTTAGCATTCTCCTATGGCTCTTGTGGTTCTAATATTATAACATGAGGATTCCTCTTCTTTTTTCGAGCTTAAGGCTGATGTGCCCCTGTAATAAGAAATAAATGAGTTTAATTCTAAACATTTTTATAATGTTATAAGTGTTTCATTAATCTAAAGAACATAACAGAGATTTTTCTTTACTTGATAGTGCCACATCATCCACCACATTTTGTTTAACCCCAACCTCAACATGCTCAACACTAATATCACACTCAACTCCATTACCATGATGTTCTCCATACACAAAAATTATCACATAAAGGTTACACCAATTGCAATTCAAGATGCCAAATTTTATTAATAATTACATAATTAATTTTTAATAAAAATTGAATATCTACCTCTATCACTATGATGCACATTAGGGCCTTCATCGTGTCTAGGATATGTGCCTTCATAATAATGAGTAGGATATGTGTCGAGAGATTTGCATATTGGGCATGCCTTGAACAAGATACTAAAATATTTTATCAATAGATATATGTTGCTTGAAGGGTATAAGGTGCACTATGTGCCTAGTTGGGATTGCCATGGGTCGCCCATTGAGCTCAAAGTTCTATAGTCCATAGACCAAGAGGCAAAGAAAGAGCTCACACCATTGAAACCAAGAAAGAAAGGTGGTCAATTTTCCAAGAAAACTGTGTGTTTATATATGTTTAAACACATATAAAACATGTGTGTTTATATTCAAACAAATGCAATTGCCAGGTATAAAGCTAAATCACACAACCTTTGCTAGCATTATTAATGCCCGTGCCAAAACAAGAGCTTTGGAAAAAGCTATAGACATACATTAAAGCATAAAGAATTTTTGTTAGATGTTGTAGTCACAATTGCCATGATAGACATGTTTGAAAAATGGAAGCATAGACAAGGCATGTGAATTTTTTGACAATATTTATTTATAAAACTATATTTATTTATTTATGTACAATATTTATTTATAAAACTATATGTTGAATGAGGAAGGGAAACAACAAGAAGAAAATGACCTCTTGAACCAAAAAGTAGACATAGTATTTCAATTCAATTATTTCACATGTAGTAATCTTACTAATTTTTACTGTTATTATGTAATTATGGATAATGCTTGGAAGCTTTGTATCAAGATGTTGAATAATGGGATATCTCTTGACATGTTTACTTAAATGCACTTATCCAAGAATTGTGTTAAACAAGGGATAGTATGAAGAAAAGTAGATCCTAATTAAATAATGGTAAAAGGCTCCCCACTCAATAGAAGAATTGGTGGTGTCTCTTCTAACAAATTAGAAACATTGTCAATAGTATTACTAAGCCCCATATTTGGATTTATGTGGTGTCAGTATTCATTCCAAATTCTAGTGGAACTCTTCAATAATTTAGAGTTATTCATGAAAAATAATATTGAAAAGATTTTGTAGATGAATGAAAAACTTGAAGATTCATTCATGAAAATTTTCATCTCCATAGTAGCAACTTTGGAAGATTGTGATAGTGAGACAAACTTAAGAGTTCCCAAAAAGAACAAGGGCAATTAGAAACAAATGCAAATTCATTTCCACCTAGTGGGGTTTTTTTAAAGCTTTCTAGTCTCAAATAAGAACTTAGAAGAGAAGGATTGATTTTTTCATTCATTTAATATACACAATCAACAGGGCCTTGGCCTTTTACTGATCTAAAAAAAAGAGAGCAGAGGATTGGCTAAATATTCTTCGAAGGGGATGCATTTTAGTTGTGCAATGAATTCAAGATTTAAAGGGCAATGATAAATTAGGTAATAGGAGGTGACTCTAGCCCAATGGAAAGACATTAGTCTTAGCTAAAGTTTCTAAAGTCCTCAACATTCTGCCAGAGAATGCAGCCCCCATCAAATCTATTTGTTGTTCACTAATTTTACCATGAATTTTTTTTAATTATATCCCCAATTCTCACACTCTCAACTAAGATTTCTAGATAAAGCAGCTACAAGAGGCACCAAATCTTTGGTAGAACAAATAAAAGTGGCCACTTTATAGAGTACAACATTAGAATAGTTAGCTGTGAAGGAAATTCCTAAGAGTACGTAGTGTTCGGGCACAAGATTAAGGAATGGTCCAAAAATCATAAACTTTAGAAGTAAACAAATGAGAAAAATCACAATCCTAACATATCAATGTGTTATTTAATAATGTGCCTGCAATATCTATGGCGGTGATTTCAACAATTAAGAATGTTGAATATCATCAACAACTTGTCTTCCATACATACCAATGATGTCAATCATGGTGCCATGAAGACTTGGTTTGCTATGAATAGCTACAAGGGAGAAAAAAAAAAAGTGTAAAATGCAGATGAATTTACTTGGCACAATGCATCATAGGCTCTACTATGAAGCAACTACAAGATGTGCAAACACATAGCTATTACTTTGAAGGTTCTTAGAATATGAAGAGTTTTGTTAAGATTTAGAACTCAAAGTACCACTCAATACTGAAACCTATTATGAGTCAAAAAGACTTCACGAGACTTTTCCTCTAAAGATATGCATCAAAGTAGGATTGGTGCCATTGAAACCTATTATGAGGCTTTTTTTTGGTACCATAAATATCTCATATTGTTTGACATCAAAATTCATTCTCACTTCAATGCAGATGTTTGTGCGTGGGCCTATTTTATATGGAAGAAAGCTTAATTGACAATCTAATATCATTATCAAAAGCATAGGAAAGTTGATCAAATTCTCTAGAGGTTAGACATTTTTCCTTCAAGCTTGCTTACATTCTAGTTGAACCAATTGATCCTTAGTGGCATCTATTAAGATAAACCTATTACTCAACCATTGATATGTAGCTGATAGATGGTGGATTTTTCATGCATTACAATGGGAACATGAAACCATGGTTGATATTAGCAATGAACTAGTACAAACCAATGTAGGATAAGTATATAACTTATTCACATCCAGCTGTGGTAGTAATTATTTATTAGAATTCAATTTAAATCATCACAAAGTTTCCAGTGAAAGTAGAAGCAATGATGCACCATAGTCTTATGGGGATTAAACCTCATATTCTAAATGAGACCAAAAATTCTTACATAATGCACTATGTATACTTTCCAACACTGCATAGGATAGAAGATGCTTCTTAGTCATGGAAAACAAATAAATCCTACATCACTCTTTTAGGTTTCATTCATATCTAAGAATTTGTTTCCAGTCATACCTAATAATAATCATTTTCATTGAACATCTAATTTCAACCTCCAAATAAATAAAAGCATAATCTGCTAATCAAGAATTATAGCTTTACTTAAGGAATTTTTATAGGGGAAAAATGTTTGAGGTAAGAGAAATGGCAGCCCTCTCAAAGAGCCCATGACATTCAATTTGTGTTGTGTGCAGATGTGCACTATTGGCATGTTCCAAAACTTGGTACATGACCTTTTATGTAGTTGTTTCATGCATTCAAGTATGGATAATACAAAATCCAATGCTTTACTATGCCTTATCTTGGCTACTTGAAGCCTCATGGCTTCTTTGAACCATTCATTTGTTTCCTTCACTTACTTCTATTTAATGCTTTATCTCTTTGACCCACAAGAAATGCATGTTACGTGCTTGTTGTAATTCCTTGTACTTGTTTGACTAGCTTTATGTTTTCTTAGTCTTCATCTTTCTTCTATATCATGTGTCCAGTTATATTTTCTCCAACTAGTTGGTTTTCTCCATCTAGGTGCATGACTAAGATATTGTAAATAAAGGATCTATCTTCCTGTGGGTTAGGTTTTTTCTCTCATCGAGGAGGTTTTTCCAAGATAATAATTATGCCATTCAGTATTATGATTTTTGGTATTCTTATATTCTGGTTCTAAAATCTAACACAAAGTACCATATTTCTAGATTAACATTAAAACATAGTCAGAACCTAAACTATGGGTATAATCATTTTTTAAGCATGAATATTTTATTGCACACATATCTATTCTTGGGATGCATTTGTTAATCATGAATATTTTATTGCAATTTTATAGTACTTCTCAATCACTATTTGTTATTCATTTTCAGTCTTAGCAACTGCTGCTTTAAGATGTTGAGGATCCATTTATTATGATTCTAGAAACGGAAGGAAATTTCACTACTCTTGTAAAAGTAATGCAATACTTAGGGATTAAATTTGAAGTTTCCTACCAACGATCTATCATTTTTTCTAGTGTGATTATATCTTATATGTGGCAAGATCCTTTCAAAACACAATCTAAAAGTCATTAGCTAGCAAGGAACACCCATTAGTTTCTTGAATGGTGGATGAATTTATAAGCTCCCCCTATCCATTTTGGGAATGCTAGGACATTCCCACATTCTAGTGGTGAGTGGGCGGACAATGGTCATTGGTGGAGAAACTCGAAACACCATATCCATGTCCCAAAGATGTCTTTGTGAAAGAATGAGGGGTTTCAAGTTGGGGAGATGTCCCTGGATTTCATTGCAATAGACCCTACAAAGCTGATAGATATGGAGCAAAGGGAGCAAGGAACACAGCAAGAAATCGATAGGAAACATCATGATGATGGTGATTCTACCAATGGGAGACATGATGATGATGATGATGATGGTGATCATCTAGATAGGTTAGGAAATAGAGGAAGTTAGAATTTGTTGTCACTTTTACTATCTTCCATTGTAAAATTTGATGAACTAGACAACTCTATGTAATGAGCTTTGGTGTTGAAATGAAGATCAAGAAGACAAAAGAAGGGTAGTGGTGATGAAAGGAGTAGTGAAAGAAAAACACAACCAACGATCCCAGAGTAAGGAAACTTTGCAACTCTCTTGCTTGTGGATTTTTCATAAGTTAAGGACTAAAATTAGTCAATTCTATTGATTTGAATGAATGAAAATCAAAGAAGCAATAGAAGATATGGATATTGACTCAACAATTGTGCCAACTACGATGGACATTTCATTTGAAAGGTCTCTTGTTTTCACCTATTCCACCAACATTTTTTGTTTTTGTTTTTGATGTTTGCAATTGAAAACTAAGATTGTTGGACTACATAAAAAAGCAGTATGCATTATGAATTTTCTTGGATTTTTGAACGTGATATTGCTGTTGGTTCTTAGTGGGACAATATGCATATTCTACAATATTGGCTTGCCATTGGATGACATTTCACGAAGGCAGTCAATAAAAAAGTTCAAACGCCTTATCTATGATTCCACATTTTGCATGCATGTCTACCAAGGTAGTTGCAACTTAAACAAATATATTCCACTAGTACATTAGGTCCAATTTTTGACAAATTTTTTTGACCAAAGGCCTATTTGGGTTGTTAAATTCTTTTTTTTTTTCAAAATGGGCCCAATATCGTCGAAATTTTGACCATGGTTCAATTGATAGTTGAAATTTTGACCTTCTGAACATATGATGTGATATTAAAAAAGGGAAATGTAGTGTTCATTTTGTTTTTGTATGAGAGGTTGTAGTAGGCAGGAGTTTAATCCTTGTGTCTTTCAAGCGTCCCTTTTCTGTGAGCTCTCTAAATTATCTGTTCAATGGGCTACTCATCAATTGCACTACTACTCATGAGTTCGTTGGTTAGTTTTTCTTAGCTATACCCTTCCAGGAGGAGGTTGTGCCCCTTCATTTGAGACCACTAGGCAAGAAATGATGATTATGGGTAATATTTCCAAGGCTAACTACTAGAGCCTCATTTGCAAGTGATTTCCCCAAGTTCTTTGCGGTGTTTGATTTACTGAAGAAGCCAAACTCATCAACATAGGCCTTAAGAGTTATTGTAGCATGGCGTGAGGCTATTTGGTTGATTCACTATAAGTATAGGTTATCTTTCACTTCATAAAGTGGTGTCTAACCATTAGGGGGTGCCCACGAGTGTTCACAATGTGGATTGGAGAATGATCATGGTTTGTGGGGTTATGATTTTTTAAAGCCTACCACCCTATTTTTTTGCCACCTACAGCAGGGTATTATGACTGTGATTTAATTTTTAGTCACTTGCCTTGGCGACCAATGTTATTCGAGGAACATCTAAGGGTCTAAGCTATTAGAGAAGATTCTCATTGTTGGGAGGAGCAGATCAACCCTATCACTTAATCTGGAAGGCCTATTCATGGTGACAAAAAACAAGTTAGGAATATGTCGATGGTTGTCCACTCTAATCAATTATTGCAGAAGGTATGTAACTAGTTTGTAGTGCATCCATTTTCAAGTTATTCAAATTTATTTTAGTGGGTCATTTAGTTGCGGCCTCATACTATTTCTTTTAGATGTATTTTGCTTCAAATTTTGTGATAGTAGAGGTTGATATAAATGCAATAATCATGGGAAATTCCTAACAACATAGGTTCACTCATTGCAAACCTAAGCTTGTAATAGAAAACTCACATATTCACAAGCTCATTGCTTGAGCTCTTGTTGTGGTCTCATTGGGAAAAATTTCAAAAAGGAATATGTAAGGAAGTGTTCTTATAGTTGATAGAATACATAACCATTTATGGGTTTAATGTTGAGGAATAGTGGAAAACCTTCTTTCAAGAAATAAAAATATGAATAAAAAGTGTCCCAATGATTTTAAAACATTTTAACATTTTAACAAAATGTTAGCAATAGTCTAACAACAATTTTTACAACCATAATTGCCTTATATTTGTTAAATAGCTAAAATAGACATATCTACAAACATTTGATATGTAGGTAGTGATGTAGTATGGCAATACCCAGAAATGAGTGTGATGCCACAAGACAAGGAGATAATGAATCAATCTATCCTTTGAACCATTGTCAATACTCACTGTTCAGCTAGATCATTGGGTCACTTCCACATTCATGTGTAGGTGCCTTTGAAATTGCAAATGCAATCACAGGGAGCAAGAATCAACCTTAATCATTTTAAACCCATCAAAAACCCTCTTTGCTAGGTCATGAGTCAAAAAAAAGCTTCCCAACCTCATAAATGACTACATTATGTCAAAAAAATTCCTATCATGACTCCTTATCCATTCAGAATATGATAGAAAATATACAACATGATTAAAATAGGGATGGCAGTAGGTCTTACAACTTCCTATATCATTGTTGCAACCTATTTTCTACCTCCACTATGCTTCTTACAAAATGATTATGATATAACAAAGTAAGATATTGCTTCTTTTTATTTTCTTTGGAGTCTCTAAAACCTCTTAGTTTCACACTTCACCCAACTAAACAAATAAATAAATTTAATTTCAAACTCAAATTTGTAGTAGCCACTAATATAGGAAATTTGAAACCTCTATTTACAGATTCCCAAATCTACTTTTCCCTCTAGTAAACTTTGAGCGAATCCACTTGGACTAGCTAGGAAAAAACCCTTACCCTAAAACCTATATTCCCTTGGGGTTTTCATCCTGGTTTTTCTCCTTTTAGAAAAATGCCCAATCTTTAGTTTCACAATAAAAAATAAATTGTCAAAAATATTAAACTTTCCTTTACAAATCCCTTTTATCCTCACCTTTCAAAAGTTCAAGAAACTTTTTTCTCCATAAATTATTTTCATTTTAATTTTCATTTTGTTCTAGCTCAGTAATTTTAACATAAAATATTTAGCTTTACAAAAATGATTGCTTAATTCCTTTTCATAAGCCCAATTAGCCAAGAGAATCAATAATAATCTACAGGTCTTCATCTCACACTAATGCTTAAGAGAGGACATGAGAAGATAGCTACTCTAGATAAGCTCCAAAAAGAGTTTGATTAAGAGGATTTAAGCTCAACTGGGGCGATCTATGTCAACCCATCAATAAAAGACCAGAAAGCTTTTACAGGCTCAAAGTAGGCCTCCTTTTCAACATCCTTGAGCAAGCTTGCCATTCTTGTGAGCATAATTCTACATCATATGCTGGAAACATTACAAAATTTGCGGGCCTAGTTTCAAATTTTGCAAAATTGATATATCAATTTGACCCATGAAGATAAGGCTTCAATGAAGGATCTCCTAGAAAGCATTGAAAGGGAATTCCACAACTTTCAAGAAAATTTAATCTCCATGCAAACCAATTTGGATTCTTTCATCACAACATTTCTAGATTTTTTAGTTTGGCGTAGAGATCCAGCTCATTCAAACCCACCAAAGTATTGGAAATTTTGATTCTATCATCTACCTCTATCATAGAGGAAGCTCAAGATCTGCTTTGTTTGGCATGAATTTATATTTGTGCATAGATCTACTAATGGAAGTGGGGATACTATCTTTTATATGTTTAGAACTTCGTCTCAGAAGCTCCGAAATTATATGTGCTTTGTTCAATCCTCTGATAACTTAGAGATATAAATGCTTCTTTTTCTATTTTTAATTTCAATCCCTCTTAATATAGTCTTTGTTGTTAATCCCTCTCTATGCAATGTCTATTAAACCCTCACAGGTAGCTTCAGGACCTCGTTATTATTGTCTTTAAAAAATGTTATTACGTGCAGGACATAATTTATGGGAAACATGGAATTAGTGTAGAATTATGTATTATAATAAATCCTCTTTTCAAAAACAACATCCAAATTTTAAAGTAATTAAATAGTTATGGTCCATATAAATTTTGATAAAAGAGATTATATTGATATGTGGAAACTCAAAAATGAAGTGGATTTAGAAGGTTTATGCTTTTTGGCAAATTACATGCTACAATCTAGTAGCTCTCTTTGCACTATCCTATTTGCCCTTATGGGTCTGTGAAAAGTACAAGAAAAAAAAAAAGTAGCTCTGGCTGAAATTAAACATTATCAAATTTCATACAATTAAAGAGAAACCTTTTTGAGGGATAATGCACATAGATTGAAAATCTTGAGATTTTATAGCACGAAAGGCAAGATTGGTGTTATATGGTGAAGTATTGTAGGCATTATTACATCATCAATTGGCAAAATGTTTAGAAACACATCCTGATATTCATGAAATATTATCTTTGTTTAGATTTTTCTTACAATGTCATGTTCATTACCAGTGGGTAACAAGATATCACACACAAAGAGTTATCAGTTAAGACAAGGAGTTGTTTTATCTAAAGCTAGTTTGTTTGTGCCCATGTGGTTTGATCATGTTAATTTGAGCTACATGTTGTGGGGGATTTGAGAAATCTTCCTATATTGTTTCAGGCTAGAGATTATATTAGGCTTTCAAATTATAGGGTTTTGTTATTATTCTATTGGATTTCAATAGATACATGAGAGGAGAAAGGAGGTAAGAATCAACCACCCTATAGTTTATGACCACCAAGATCATCTATTCAGAATGCATTTGTTTCTCTTTTGGGGATTTGAAACCACCATCTATGTATAGTGCATGTTGATAAAATCTTTCAGTATCTTATACCATGTCATTAGAGTCACCTCTTCTTTGGAGACGACTTTTGAAGTTAACATCACCATTCTCAAGAGCAACACAAAATCTTGGGTATGTTCTCTTTGTCTTTCTCTATAAACACTTTTTTGTTAGGGAAGCACTAGTTTTGTCTCTAAATTAGCAGAATGTTGTCCATTGTCTCAAGTTGCAGCTTTTTGTGAACAAAAAGGGTCTGGCAGATCAGAAAAATCCATGGACAAATCTTCCACCAGTATTATTAGCCCATATTGGTATTTTATTAGCCTTGACACACATAAAGCTAGTAAATTGATAGCAAAAGGGTACACTCAATAGGAGGCATTGATTATAATGAAACATTTTCTCTAGTATCACATACAGATACAGTTAGACTACTCGTGTCTTTAAGTGTTCATTGTGGCTGAACTATTTATCAAACAGATGTTTGAAATTTTTTTTTTGTGGTTTTATACGTATAGTAATGAAGAGGTTTATGCCACTCAAATTCAAGGGTTTTCGATACCTTCCAAAGAACATTTTGTTTACAGGTTGCAGCAAGCCTTAAATGGTTTTAAGTAGGCATCAAAAGCATGGTAATCTAGAGTTAATTCCTTCCTACTTGCAACAAAAAAAAATTGTCAATATTTAATAATAGTACTCTATATATCAAGCTAATGCGATCAACATCGACGGATCTTATTAAACTACTTGACCTTGCAGCCTTAATATCCCATCCAAAACACTATATGGAAACATAATATGAAACTTATTTTTATTTCAACCTTCATCTATACATTTGAACAATAGAATTTATCTAGAATAATAACATGTATGAAGGATTTCGACATGAAACAAACTAGAAATTTTTCAATGTTTCTCAAGCCTTCACACCTTTGTGGCTTCACTCCTCAATTGAATTCTAATATTTTTCTTCATCCTATAGCTCTTGTGTCTGCCTTGAACACCACAAACACACATACAAATCCCTATTTCTCTTCTTCTATCTTTCTCCTATTGGCAAGCTAATTATCTATGCTCTTCCTTGTGCAATTCCCTAGAGAAAAACATGCAAGTTTCTCCAACCTTGCTATTGTTGATTGCAGCTTCTAATGCCATTGAAGGCTAGATTTTGTATGATTAGAACCCTTGTGGTGCCAATCCTTTCAAATGTGGCACCCAAGTTTTCTAAACTACATCCAATAACTTTTTATTGTTAATGGCTTTGGAAAAATGAAGATAAACATAAACCAAGTTGTGCTCATTTACAAAATAAAGTCTCTAATTATTTTCTTAAAAATCACTAATCTTTACCTCAATTTTACACAGCTGAGATGAAAGATACATGATTGGAGTGCCAAAGGTCATTCACCTTGTGAACACTTCCCTCAGCATCCCAATTTAGCAAATTAATTCATTATGAGTTTATAATATGCCAAAGAATCCCTTCAACCCTTGAAACCTTGAAATTGTGCAATGTAATATTTTCAAAATCATAGCCATTAATTTTTGAAATGAAAGTTGGGCATTGATAAAACAAATGTTTTATCCTTCAACACTTCAAAATGTGCTCTTGAAGCTCCAACCTACACCAAAAATGAAAAACTCAAACATAGAAACAAAATAAACTTTTTGGTGATGCAAGATTGCTTGTGACCCCAAATGCTCTAGCATCACAAGTACTCAGTTGAGGATAGTCTTATCCAAGTTCTATATGTGGATAATCTTATCTATATTGTAATAAATTCATCTTTACTTGATAAATCTAGAACATATCTTATTTTAGTTTTTAAAAAGACTAATTTAGGTGGATGCATCATTTTTTAGTCTAGAAGCCTCCATGTGCAGATGTTATATTTATGTCTCAATAAAAATATTCTTAAGATATTCCCCAAGGAATTTTTCTAAAAGATAGAAACCCTGTTGAGGTTGGACTTGGGGTGTCAACATCAAATGAGTCTACTTTAAAGAAACCCACTCTATAGACAACCAATTAGTTGATTGATTTATTTGGCTACCACACTAGCCAAATATAAGTTATTACATATGTAATGAGTTTGATGTTTTCGTTATAGTCAAAAAACTAAGAAAACATATTGGAGTGCTACTAAAAGGATTCCAAGGTAGTTTAAAAAACATATATTATGGTCTTTATAGACTAGATAGGTCGGATATGCTAATTCAATTTAGGTAGGTTTGGTTGATGATCATAAGTCTACTTCTAGTTATACTTTCAACCATTATTCTAAAATACTTTCTTTGAAATATAAGAAATAGTCTACCACATCCCTTTCTGCTGCAAAGGCTACATAGAAAATTGCCACTTTCACCACTTACCAAGTAGGTTGGTTGAAAAGAATCAAACAAGGTATGCAAAAAATATAGCATGGTTCCAACATATTGCATTTTCATAATCAGAGTTCTATTCAAATGAGTAAGAATCTAATATTCCACAATAGTACTAAGCATGTTAAAATCTAGAACCACTACATTGGAGAGTTGGTTCAACAAGGTTTCGCTAAACTTGCAATATTGTCCTACTAAGGCAAGGATGCCAATATATTTATAAAATTCCTTGCCAGTAATCAGTTTTAGACACTAAACTTTGTTCAGTGTCTTCTAAATGTTCATTATGTAGAATCGCTAACATATCAATGAACGCTCTTCTTTTTTAGGCCATTTCCCAATGTTCATTTAGAGGAGAATATAAGGAAAATGAACATTTATTATTTATGTTTAGCTATGGTTATCAAAAATTTTCTTTGGTTTCCTCTTATAAAAGTAAGCTTCATTCAGCAATTGAATTAATGCAAACTTGGAGAGCCCTCCATAATATTTATATTGCATAGTTGTTGTTGGATGATCTATAGAGCATCATAATTATTTGTTGCTCTATGTTGGCATACTCATGGGGCAATATATCTCAGATAAGCAATATTTAAGATAAATAAATTTCAAAACTTTCAAAATGAGTGTAGATAGCATTTTTAGGATAAGTTTGTATTACTATTGTCAGTCTTATGATTATCTCTTTTACAACTAGTAGTGGATAAGTTTGTATTAATATTGTCAGTCTTATGATTATCCTACATAGGTTGGTCAATCACTTTGAAAACAAGTTGAGATATCTCTTAGGAGTCTTACATATATTTTCTATTGGACACTGTCTACCAAATATTAGCCAATGCATGGGAAGAGGGCAATGAAGTTGTCATTTATACTTGTCGATTGGTTGACTTGGACCTGGAACTAATTGGTGGACCCATCAAAAAATAAATAAATAATTTCCAGAATGAATTGTATGTGAACCTTTCAACTTAACTAGTTCTTCTGTGCTTCAGTTACTAACCCATGCATAAATAAAAGATGAGTCATCAGGTATTATTTCTTTTACTTTGGTGATATGATATGATATGTTATATTCTTACTTCTACCTCAGAGTATTCACAGCTTCTCATATGGCTAGGTGAAGAAGAAACAATAAGAAAATTGATAAATCATCTAAAAATTTCTATTGAGAAACCAAAATATATCGATCCACATGTAAAGGAAAATGCATTGTTGCAAGATCACTTTTCAAGGCATGCCATAGCTGGAAACATAGCACTAGATCAACGAGCTTCTTTCTACTAACTAGCTTCTTCAAGCTATGGTGGATGTTATTTCTAGTAATGGTTGGTTCAATCTAGCTCTTGCACCAATGGAATTGAGCCAAATGGTTACACAGGGTCTTTGGGACCATGATTTTGTCCTGTTATAGCTTCCACATTTCACCAAGGAACTTGTTAAGAAGTGGCATGAAAATCCAAGGAAAAGCATTGAAATGGGTTTTGATTTAGTTGAGATGGAGGATGATGAAAGGCGTGAATTGTTACAGATGACAGATTCACAGCTCTTAGACATTGGTCATTTTTGTAATCACTTTTGAAACATTGATCTGGCATATGACATATTTGACAGCGATGATGTGAGGGCTGGAGAGAATGCAATAGTGTAGGTCACTCTAGAAAGAGATCTTGAAGTTAGATAGGAGTTGGGTCCAGTTGATGCACCAATGTATCCCAAAGCAAAAGAAGAAGGGTGGTGGCTAGTAATTGGGGATTTAAAAAGCAATCAGTTGTTGTCCATTAAGAGGGTATCACTCTAAAGGAAGACTAAAGTCAAGCTTGAGTTTACTGCACCTTCAAATCTTGGAGAGAAGATGTATACACTATATTTCATGTGGGATTCATACCTTGCATGTGATCAAGAGTACACTTTCATAGTCAATGTGAATGAAGCAGAAGATGAAGAAAATGCAAAGGAATGAATGTTACTTACCGAGTACCATAGCTGTACAAATTTTGCATGAAGTTGATATGGTCAATATATGATGATGGAGAAAGATTGTGTTGCAAAACTCTGCAACTCAAATATACAGGCTCACAGAATAAGCTTCATCTAGTAACTTGAATGCTTTTACCATGGGTTTCAATGATACATGATTCAGTTAAAAATTTGTTAATAAACAACTCTTGCCATTGGTTTCACCAATCTATGATTTCAATACAAAAAATCATTACTAACGCTCAAATTAAGATGAATTGTAGCATGCTTGCATTTAATTCAATCCTTTAATTTGGAATCAAGACTTTAGCAAACTAGCTAAGTGTACTTGTGGTTACTGTGTTGAGCTTGTAATAACTTAAATAGTTAATACTATTTTCATAGCATAGAAGTATCTGGAATCCCCTCTGAATGACCAAATTTTTCTATTGTTCCTCTTTGTGAAAATACTTGAACCTAGAAAGGACCTTGTCCAAATTTTCTAAGTCCCTTATAGAAGGATAGACATTGAAAATTGAAAGAAAACCTTTAAATTCTATTGGAAAATTCTTCTGATAATCATCATATGGGACAAAAAGAATGAAAGAAACTCGGTAATGGAATGAAAGAATATAAGTAATAGCAAGACAATTTGCTATTTAATTAGTTAGTTTAATTAATTTCCTAGGCAAAATCTATGAGGAACAAAGACATTGCATTAGTGTAGACTATAGTAAATGACTTGGACACTTAGATATTAGGAAATTTGTACTTGTTTCAAATTGAAACATCTAAGTCCCATTAAATTCTCAAGCATTACTGGAAGAGGTAAAGTAGAAAAAGATTAAGGTATTTGAAGCTTGATAAGTAGGAGATATTTTACACAAGAAGTCAAATTGTGATCTTACTATTAGGATTCAGTTGTGTGTTTTTGAGACAAACAAGCATATTATGATTTAGCAGGTAGGTTTATATTAGAATCACAATTTATAAAATATCTTAATATCATATGTTTGTACTCCAAAGTTGAGTCCCAAACATCTTTTTTTGTATTTGTGCTTTTGAAGTTTTCTTTTGTGTTCATTTTGCACTGTATTAGTTGGTTTTCTAAATAAAAATTGGTTCCCATATTTAACTTTATTCTCACCTGAGAACTCACTAGTGTTATTCCAAGGAGTTTTAGGTAGGAATTGTAAGAAAGAAAGCATGTGTTGAATCATTTTATACTAATATGATTTACAACATTCATGAGAATCCAAAATGTTTGTAGTTTTTTAACTGAATTTCTATAAAATGTGCTCCAAAAAAGTACTTTCGAGGATGAAAGTGATGATGATATAGATCTGGATGAATGGTTTGGTACTTCAAGTGTTGCACCGAAAGTGCCTGAAGAAAATGTCAGTGATTATGATATTGTTGAATCAGACATTGAACTTAACAATGAAGGAGTTGTTGAACCAGACAATGACGCCCCACAGAAAGTAAGGGTTGGATTTATAATATTTTCTATTGAAAACTAAAACATGTATGTCATAGTACATTCTGAGTCTGAGTTAGTATTGCTTTTAGAGCTTCTACATGATTGATGATGTTAACATCAACTCCTTAATTAACATATGTAGTTACTGACAGATGGGATATCCCTTTGTTGAAGTAACTGAAGAGCAACAAGATTCTGCCCAAGCAACCAAGGACAAAGCAATGGAGGCAATGCCTTAATTACTATTGTGTATTAATGAATTTTATATCATGTTAATGAATGTTATATGATTGTATTGATTGAATGTTATATTTCATAAATAGATGAATGAAATGAATGAAGTATGTAATTAGATGTTAATGGGGAATTTAGATTGATGTTAGGGGGAGGGGGGTGAGGCCATATGAGTTTCCACCTTCACATGGTTGGCCTTGTTAAGTAGAGAGTATTATAGTATTCTTGAAACCAAGTGAAGCTCAAACAAAGACTGGTTTTGTCATTCCTAGTCCTATATACCTTAGTTTTTATTAAATACAAATACAAGAACTCCACCACTTAACCTTTGAATCAAATATGGTCACTTTTCCTAATGTTGCTGATGCTATCTTGCCAAATGGAATTTTCAGTCACTATGACTGTCCTCGTATAGCACAATTGTGTGAGAAAGTTGGTTTATATATGTGTGCACTTCAAGTAGGTGATTCGTTGGGAGTTCACTTGAGCTTTAATATAGATTGAATATTTTGTATGAAATATTGTCTATATGAATTTTTGTAGAAATATTTTTTAGGTTTACTCCATTTTCCTTATGTCAAATGGTTTCTTAGGAAATATTTATGCATCACTAATATTGTAAGTTTGGTTACAGCACTATATAGAGTTGCCTGATATCAAACATGCCATTGTCAACACCCATGCTATTGAGCCATAGGTCTATGAAACATCCTATTCTCTTGAAATTGAATAGAAATTGTCAATTCCCTTACTGATTCCAGAACTTTTCAAGCCCTTGTAAAGTTCTCTGGGACCCTTTCTAGAGAGTGGGCACTGGAGTGCATGAAGGACCATGGAGGACCTGGAGTACTTGGTGAATAACTATATTTATTTAAAATTCTAATTACTATCTTTAATTGTCTCCAGTGGAATTTTTGTTCAATTCCTATTGTTGGGCCATTGAGGAGCCACCTGCATTTAGATTGTTTTATTTTTTCACTCCTCTAGGATAAATTTTCTTCTAAGTTACTGTCCACTTTTTTTGAAGCTTTTGGATAGCCTTTCTTTGTAAGACTTATTTTTTGATATTTAATTATCACTTTTATCTAAAAGCATATTCATTTAAACCTAAATATAAATTTCTTTAGCACAATATATTCTCGATGCAAGTTGAAAGTGAGCTTATGTTCTAGAGATTGATTTATTTGCACATTCGTTTGAGTTTTATGTGTTGTGTAAGGGTTTAATAAGGGGATTGTAATGAAGAAAAATGTTGAGGTTTGTGGTCTTTCATCTTAGTAAACATGTGTATTTCTAGGGTTCATTTTTTTAAATCTTGCACTATGGTTTATTCTCGAACTAGTTTTTTTTATTCAATGCATGTGGATATATATCAATTGGTCTCTATTTTCAGCCAGCTAGTTATTCGTGATTCAGTGTAGTTGCAACTTTTAGATACTAAAAGCCTTGAGTGTGAGATAAGAACCTTTCAGGTCTTGTGCTCAACCTATGGGACTCAAAATGATAGGTCAAGTTTATTTTGAATTATATCTTTTATGGAAATCCCATTGACAATCTTCCAAAGTGTGCATAGCTATATATTCATAGCTTTAGGTTGAGTAATATTTAGTTCTTAAGAACCATCCTTTCTAATTTAAAGATAAGCTTATTCATGTGTGCTATTCTATTTTGTGTTGTTTCATTAAATATAACTTAGAATGCCAACAAGGTGCCAAGAAACCAACATTTCTTCCTATTTCCTTGATGAAAACCAACATCCTCATTTCTAGTTACACCACCAAGATCAACATTAAGATTTCCTTTAACTTCTGCTCCAAATGGTTACCAACATTCAATTTCTTTGACTTTCAACATCGTTGCAACAACTTCAATGGCATCACAAAATTTCCATGGTTTCTTCATCATCTTCTCCATCATTATTATAGAAATCTTCAACAAACAAATCCTATTCATTCTTCAGTATTCTACAATGCTCCTCTACTGCAAATACTTTCTGGCATACTGATGCCACTCATTTCCTCTCATCTCCAATTCTCTTCCTGGGTACTATTCTTGGTCCATCTTTCAACATCCTAAAGGTCTCACTCATGACCTTCTTCCATACATCTCCATACACATCTGAAAACATAACATTATCAAATAATAAAATAAGCCCCAACATCTCCATTAGCGCCTTCTTCAGAGACACTTTCCTATCTTCCTACTCTCTTTTCCAAGTGCTCTTTGCTACACTCATTTTCCTACTCCTCTATTTTCTCTCCACATGTTCTCCTCAATGATAACTTGTTTCACCACCCAGCAAAATACATGAACACACTTTGTGCTCTCTACCCAGATCTTTAGGGCTCTGATACCACTTGATGGCAACAATATTTTACTGCCTCATAATTAAAAAAAATCTATAATGACACACCCTAGGTGATAGGAGCTTCCATGTACCAACTATTATAACAGAGCTATATAATATTTTTGAATAACCATTTAAGAACAACAATGAAATATGGATATAGAGACAAATATTATAGATTGATTGAAGTTTTCGATCATGTCAGAAGTTTTCTAAATCGAATCATCGGTGCTCAAATAGTATATAATTTTTTATTATAGGTTTTTGTTACAGAGAATTAGCATCTCAAAAGATATATTTTCAAGACAAAGTCAGAAGACCTATTTCATTATTCAAACATAAAAAAAATTACAAAAATTGGGGATCCTTAAATGAATGGTTCAACTATATCTCAAACTTTATTTCCTTCGTTATGATTAATTCCAAGCTACTCTGCTGACTCAACGAGGCTCCATTATGTCCTCTCAATCAATCTTCCTAATTTGATATGCTTCTCATCTTCCAACAAGGATCTACTTCCAATAGTAGGCTCACCCTTCTACACATCAGTCTTGCTGATTGTCATTTTTTTGAAGACAAAACTTTTCAAATCTGATAATGCCAATGCCATTTCATGTGATATTTGTTCAACTTGCATTATACAGGTTTGGAGACCCCCTTTCTCAACTCATTCTTTGGCATTCTTCCATTTCGCTATCTCCATTACCCATAAACAAACCTTATCTTGCTAAGTTACTCAAAAGTTAAGACTCAATTGAATTTGACCAGTGAAGATATTATTAGATTACTACATTCTCTTTCATGTGTGAAACATAAAATTCTTAATAAAGAGCCAAATGGAAAAATTGCGGCACAAATAGATGTCTTCGAAGTCAATTCAAAATTCACTAATAAGATGAGGAGAATTAAGGGAGGAACTCTGATATAACAAATTGTATACTATTTTGCCTATCTGTTTTTAACAAAAACTAATGCATGTGGAGATCACATGAGAATTGGTTTCTACCTGATTGCAGATTCCACTCCCACTAGTAGATGAGAAAAAAAAAGGTGATTAAGGATGTGGATAAAGATAGAAGTTATGCAATTGATGCATCAATTGTAAGAATTATGAAGAGTAAAAAAGTTTTAGCACACCAAAAACTTGTTATGGAGTGCGTTGAGCAACTTGGATGGATGTTCAAGGTGAATTTCCTGATTGGATGCTAGATACTTTTGTTTGCATCACTAGTACTTTAGATCTGCTTTCTACTTTCACACAATGAATGGGTTTATACCTGTGTGAATTTGTAAAAAGTGGTCTTTTTCTTTTTTTAGTAGATTGTCCTTTATCCTTAAGAAAATGATATACCTAGATAAGTAGGCATATTGATATATCTTCATAGGCATATTCATAGGCATATTGGTGATTGTTTGATGTACTTTTTCCTCTTTGTAGTGTGTAGTTTATGTCTACAGTCCTCATATGATCATATTTGGCATGGTGGTTCTTTGGAAAGGGAGGAGATCTTGGCAATAATAAGCCCAAACTTCATATTGTTGTTCCTTTTGCGACTTTTGGTGGAGCATTAGTAAGTTTTGTACTGTGCCCAACAGAGTTGATAAAGGTAACAAGAACTAGACTTTGTATCTATTATATGTATATAAATTGAACTCTAGACTCCATACCATTGACTATTTTTTGTTTTGTAGTGTAGATTTCAAGTTCAGGAGAATGACAACATGCAACTGAAAAAGCATCAGCAGAGATATGCGAGGCCTCTAGACTGTGCACTTCAAACTCCTAGAAATGAAAGGGTAAGGTGTTAAATTGTTGTTACTATTTGGTATGTAGTTGTAGACATGCAATATAAATGCTTCACATGGTATCCTTCATTATACAAGATACTGTTTGATTGTTTCATTGGTGCATAATTTTCCAGGTACAAGGTTTGTTTCGTGGTGGCCTAACTACATTTTTTAGGGAGTCTATTGGGAACGTAGTTTTCTTTAGTACTTATGAATTGACTCGTTATCATATGATTTCACTTATTAGTATCATGATAAGGTGAATCCCCAGATGAATTTCCAGTCTTCTCAATTTTTCAGCTATTCTTCTAAAGTTCTTATAGAAGTAGGAGTTTGAGTTGTCTCTGGTGGGCTTGTAGGAATTGCGGTATGTAACCTTAATGTTAGAATTTTAATTTAAGTATTTAAACTCACTTTTTGTAGATCAAATGTGTGCAACAAAACTTGTAATTTGCTTTGCAGTTTTGATTAGTTGTTTTCCCTCTCGATGTTGCAAAAACTCATATTCAAATAGCTCCAAATATTAATGCCAGCAGAAATCCTATACACACAATCAAGATGGTGGGACATAAAATTTCATTTTTACATGGACTCTACTCTAGAAAAAATGTTTTTAAATTAATTTTTAATAAAGAGTTTGATTAGGCTTTTACAAGGATGTTGGATTCTTATGACGGCAATTAGGATATCTGTTAGGATTAACGGTTGGATTATTGAATTGGGTTAAAAGATTAAAATTTAAATATTCAAATACCATGGGACTTAGCTTCTACCTTTTCGTCTAGGATCTATTCTACTAAGTAGTCTTAGATAACCAATACATGAATTTAAAACCAAGAAGTGCTCATATTAATGAACATGAAACCATTTCCCAATTCTATGTTTGATAGATTTATAGAGAACTAGGTTTTAGAGGATTATATGTTAGCTTAGGGCCTACATTGGTGAGAGCTTTCCCTGTTAATGCTACAGCTATCATCACTTGGGAACTTATAGCAAATTTACTGGGGGTGAAACGGTAGTAAGAGCATTACCTTCAGAGATTAATGGGTTTATACTTGTGTGAATTTGTAAAAAGTGGTCTTTTCTTTTCTCAATAGATTGTCCTTTATTCGTAAGAAAATGATATACCTAGATAAGTAGGCATATGATGTACCTAGGAACTAGCATTATGTCATGGGACTCAACCAACAATATATTTGTACCAAGTATAGTGCACTATAATGGTATTGTTCATACAATGTTTTGATTAAGTAAAAACAAGTTTTAAAGGACCCAAAACCTTACATCAAAAGAGTATTAAGAAAGTATCATGAAAAGAGAACAAACAAACAACATGAAATAGACCTCAGAAAACATAAAGAGGTCACAAAAAAAATTGCTAGAAAAGACAAAAAAAGACCAGCAAAGGAATAGCAACCGACCAGCTAAGGAGTATTAATCAAATGCACAGCTTAGTCCACCAGAGAATGCATAGTCTCAGCAGTAGCATTCACCTTGTCCTTCTTAGTGGTTTCCTCCATCTTCTTTGAATTGGCCCGAGTACGCTTGTTAGGACCTTGAGAGTCTGCCCTCGAGGGAGAAACCTGACCTTTATCTGCCTTATTCTTTTTCAGGAAGCTAGTCATGTTATCCCCCAATTGTCTAAGTTGTTTATCCATGTTACCCAGCCTGGTTTCAAATTTAGACACCTTCCCCTAGATACTGCTAATGTCCTCGTCCGTCACCTTCTGCTTGGCTTCCAACATAGGGATCTTATGCATCAAATTTTTCACTTCTTTTGCATTACCTATTACCTCTGAGAGCTTGTCAATATGCTAACCTAATGTTCGTTCCCCTCTAGCTGTCTTGCTAAGATGCTCCATTTCCTTGTTCAATAGCACCATTTTACCATACAATGTTGATATTTACTCAAGAGGAATATTTTTATTGAGTTTTATTCACCAAGTTTCCTTTTTCAGTTTGATTATGTGCTAGTGACGCTTCAGACTCAAATGCCTACAAATGCTTCATGCAGTGTCTAGTCTCAAGCCCTAATCACTAGGCAAGCTCCTAGCTCTTATTACAGCTTGCTTACTACAATGTCACATCTAGTTTGCATGTGATTCTACTGACCTAAAGGATCCTTAACCATAAACAAAAATAGTCTCCTCTACCCAAGATAATACAACTTTCTTTGGATTTAAACAAAAAAATCACAATAGCATTATTAGTGAGGATTTGTGTCTGCTCAAAAACTTCTTATCTAAGAAAGCCTTCCTAAGGGTTGTGAGCTTGTCTATTTCTCCTTTGCGTCAAAGGTTCAATGCGAGTATGTTTCTAAGATCTTTCCCTAGGTTACAAATGCAAAGTGAACTAGTTTTTGATTACCTCTTTTATCAGAGTAGATTTACTTGTGGGGTGTAGAGCACATGGAGAGCTTGCCCGCTTATTTAGAGTTTTGTTTCTCATCCTTTTCTTGAATTTCATATCAAAGAAAATACAAAGAGCTCACATAATTTTGTATGATTCTCTCTCTAATTTTGGAAGATAGAAAACTATTATGGCTTAAGACTATGTTCAAAATAATTTACAACCTCAACAAGACTTGGAATCCCAATTTTATACATATGTGGCACTAGTTGCAATAACAACAATGTCACTACATCATCTGGATATATTCAACAAATCAATATGCATATCCTACAATATTGGCTTGCCATTAGATGACATTTCATGGACGTAGTCAATAAAATAGTTCAAATGCCTTACCTATGATTCCACATTTTGCATGCATGTCCACTAGGGCATTTGCAACTTAAACAAATATATTCTCTCAATATATCTATTTTATGAATATCCAACAACCATGGCTTTTGATGACCATAGTACGTTCAAGCATCCTCTCAAATAATTCACATGACTTATCTATGCTTCCATTTTGCAAGCATGTCTCCCAAAGAAAATGCTACTACTTCATCTACATCATCTGAGAAAATCCTTTATGCTTTGATGGATGCCTATAGCTTGTCCCAAAGCTCTCATTTAGTAGTTATGAGATGATCAATCAAGAGGAAATACTTGAGAGCTTAGAGTGACACAATTTTTATATGATCATATGAAATGAAATGGGTGTGCGAGTAGAAAGAAACTAGAAAGACATTGTGTACAAATGAAGGCATGAAATGGATGGTTTTGGAGAACTTAGCATAGACACTCAACATTCAATACATATCATCATTTGAGATCAAATGGGTGTGTGGGATTATACGCATAGTGAATAATAAAGGAGGGAATTGAACCCTCCCTGAGGCTCACACTTGTTGAGGTCCACTTTGGCAATGGCCCTTGCTATGAAAATTTTGTCTAAAACCTTTCTAATGAGATAATGTGTTATGAGCTCTTCATCAGTGGGAAGGAATGTGAATCCAGGAGGCAGTTGTGCATCACCCATATCATGACTATCTAGTTAAGAGCCTCTATTATTGAATTCTCTTTCCTATCACCCATATTCATTTCCTTTGCTATGGGAAATAGGCAAGAGAATTCAACAATAGAGGCTCTTAACTTTAGTTACAGTCATGATATGGGTGATGCACAACTACCTCTTGGATTCGTGTTCCATCCCATTGATGAAGAGTGCATAACACATTATCTCATTAGAAAGGTTTTAGATAGTAATTTCATAGGAAGGGCCATTGTTGAAGTGGACCTCAACAAGTGTGAGCCTCAAAAAAAATTTGACCAAGCATTGGTCAAAATTTTGACCAATGGCTGGCAATTTTCTACCAAGCATTGATCAAAACTTTGACCAATGCTTGGCTATTTTTGACCAATCATTGGTCAAAATTTTGACCAATATTTGGCAGTTTTCAACCAAGCATTGGTTGAAATTTTGACCAATGCTTGGTAGAACCTGGGCCAACATGTTTGAAAGGTTTCGACCAACGTATTGGTCAAAATTTTGACCAACCAGTAGGTTGGTCAAAATTTCAACAAGAAAAAATTTGACCAATGGGTTGGTCGAACTTGGTCGAGATTTGGTCAAAAATTGGGTCAAAATTTTGACCAATAATGGTCAAAAAATGACCTCAAATGTACTAGTGTTCTCTCGATATATCTATTTTGTGCATATCCATCAACCATGGCTATTGATGACCACATTATGTTCAGGCATTTTATCAAATAGTTCACATGACTTATCTATGCCTCCATCTTGCAAGCATGTCTCCCAAGGAAAATGCTACTAGTTCATCTACACTATTTGAAAAAATTCTTTATGCTTTGATGGATGCCTATAGCTTATCCCAAAGCTCTCATTCAATAGTTATGAGTGTTGGAAATATTCAAGATATAACAGTTTACTGAGAGGGGAGGGGTGAATCAGTAAACTTAAAATCTTATATTAAACAGTAAAATATTTAATCACCTAATCTGCAGTATGTAGACATTCATAACACATAAGCACAGAGATTTTGGTGACCCAGAAACCTTCCAAAATAGAAAGTAAAATTGGGGTGGGGATGAAACCCACAAATCTTCTTTACTGCAGTAGGAAGTTAGCCGGTTAAGGCATACAATGATCACTTCTGGTGATCTGCCCTGTTAGGAGCATAAAGGATTGTTATATCCACCTTGTTAAAGGATTTGAAACATACTTCATAAGTATGCACTATGTTAGGAGATTTAGTACAAAGACTGTTAAGTCTACCCTGTTAAAGGATTTATAAAAACTGATTCACCTGTTAGAATGAAACAGTGGATCTGAATACAACTGATTGCTGATAAGATCCGCTATGCTCTGATTGTCCTTGATATGACAGATAAAACATTTCTGCTCCAATGCTAACCTTGCTGGAAACCTTCAAAATTCAGCTTACATGCTTTCGCACACATTCTTCACATGCTTCACACATTTCACATTCTTTAGAATGATACAATACATTACATATATATACCATCCAAGTTAAAATCACATGCAATGGTCGGCTGAATAAAAGTAGACAAAATTTAACTGAGTCGGCCAAATAGCAAAACAAACTCGGTAGAACAAACTTCTTTGTTTACCGACTGAGCTTGGTTAACACTGAGTCCTATGTTAACCGACCGAACTCGGTTAACACTGCATCCATCTTTACTCGGTTTAATTTGAGTTCTTAATTAACCGACCGAACTCGGTTAATGTTGAGTTCTTAGTTAACTGACTGAACTCGGTTAATACTAAGTTCTATGTTAACCGACCGAACTCGGTTAACACTGAGTTCTTCTTTACTCGATTAATACTGTGAGAAAAGTGTTGTCACTAATGGCAAATAACTTTATGCCAACAATGAGATGATCAATCAAAAGGAAATGGTTGAGAGCGTAGAGTGACATAATTTTTAGATGATCATATGAAATTAAATGGGCATGCGAGTAGAAATAAACTAAAAATACATTATGTACAGATGAAGGCATGAAACAAATGGTTTTGGAGCACTTAGCACAGACACTCAACATTCAACACATATCATCATTTGAGATCAAATGGGTTTGTGGGATTATATGCATAGTGAATAATAAAGGAGGGAATTGAACCTTCCCTAAGGCTCACACTTATTGAGGTCCACTTCAGCAATGGCCCTTCCTGTAAAATTGTTGTCTAAAACCTTTCTAATAAGATGATGTGTTATGAGCTCTTCATCAATGGGATGGAATGTGAATTGAAGAGGCAGTTGTGCATCAAAAATTTTGGTCTAGAAATAGACTAGATAACTAAAATATTTGTATATTTTCTTCATCTCATCACTGTTGTCAATGTCCTTGATTTCAACAGTATCATCACTGGATTTGTGTAGATGATAGATGTTTTTCCACATGTTTGTTGTATCATTTACCACATGCTCAATGTCTTTTACAAGTATCAAACAGGTGTGGAATCTAATCATCATATTGCCTTCGTGATCTTTCAATGATGCTTTCACTTCAGCATTAGTGAAACTCGGTAGGAGATTCTTTAGTGTCTGCTCATAGATGTCTTTTACAGTCTTGGTTGCAGCTTCCCATCTGATTTGCAACCTCTCCAATAGTTCTTTGGAGATCTGGGAGGCTATCTGGTCCGGTGAGTATTTCCATTTACCCATCTTGTTCAGTACCAGTTCCTCAATCTGCATCTTTTCTTGTTCTGTTCTGGTTTCAAACTTCAATGCTTTGAAGTTTGTGAAGCTAGCACCTGCTTCTAATTGCTTCAATCTATCCTCAAATGTGAGTGGAGTCTTAACAAGTACAGGTTCTTTCTTTCCTTGTCTTGTTCTCATGGAGAAGACTGCAGAGGCTTGCCTTTTAGGTTTGGTGATGATCACCTTGCCTTTCTTTTGTTGAGGCTCCTTTTCCTTGTCTGACTCGGTTTCCTCTTCTTCTTCTTCATCTTCTCCTTTGCCTTCTGTTATCAGTTGGGCTATCCTTCTCTTTCCTTTGCTAATGGCCTGAGGGATTTTAATTTGGAGCTCAAATCTGGCCTTAGCTTGATCATATGTTCCAAAAATTGGTTGCCTTGGGTCTACTGGTTCATTCACCAGTGCTTCTATGATATCCCTAGCTTCGTCAATTTTTACCTCATAGGGAAGAGGTTTCACCCATGCTACTCGAGGCCTGGCTGCCTGAATGTATACCTTGTCGCAATCTACCATGAAGCATATGTCTTCCTTCTATTCTTCAACCAGTTTGGGTGGAATTCGGAACCTATGATTCATCTTTTCCTTAAATTCTTCAAAATAGTTATCCAAAATAATATCAAAATTTTCACCTAGTTCTGCAATGAACTCGTTTATCTGATAAAGAATTGGTATATCTTTTCTCCATACTACTGATCCCTTTGATGGAAAAGATTTCTGAATATAGAAGAATAAACAAATCAAAAGCGAACCGAATTTGCAGGGATTGTTCTTGGAGGTTCTAATGCTTTCCATATTCTTATTGAATTGGGATAAAAGTAATTCTGATAAATCAAATTCTAAATTCTTCTTCACTATTTTGTACGCCAGATCCACAGCTTCACAGGGTACACTGTTTGGACGGCTTGAACTATAGATTTTGTGAGCAATGACGTGAATGCCAAATCTCAATTCGACGTCAGCTACAGTATTCAGCTTAAGTCCCCTACCATCCCATTCTGCTTGGGTCAGTTTCTGCAATTCCTCCCGACCTAGGGTTTTGGTAGCCTTGGCTTTGCTCAGCATGGGGAGTCTAGTAATTTTGTTAATCATTTTCTTTGTGATGAGCACTGGTTGCTCTAACCACAATTAGCCATTGTGAACTCGATTGAGTACATACCTAACCCATTTAACTTGAAATTTCCTTGGCAAGTGCGAAATGTGGGTTAACCCTTTTGTTTCAAGATGCTTATGTTCAGGTTTTAGGTTTCCATCTATGCTCATTTCACCTAGGGCATTATCAATTTCTAGGTTTCCAAGTTCTTGAATAGAGCATTTAAAATGAGATCTTATATCATTGATAAGAAGTACCTTTGAAGGTATTTGAGATTGGGCACCATTAGGGTCCAGTGATTCTGCAATAGCTGGTGCTAATTTGAAGTTTGGTGCCTTCCATTCCTCTCCTCTAACCAGCATTTCTGAGCCTTTCTTAGTCTTAGAGCTTCCACTTCCGGATGCCATTGTTACTTGGTAGGTGTAGAAAAATTCTGAATTGATTCTTTCGCTCTGAAAAATTCGCTCGGAAATGTCTTAAGCTCGCTCTGAAATTGCAGAAAATACCTTAGCTCTTTGTTCGCAGTAAAAATTTAGATCAAATTTTGCCCCTTTTGATAACAAATTTGCCATAAATGTTTTGGTACGATGGCAGAAGAAATGACAGGTTGTCATCTACTAGCTCGGTAGATATTATCAACTCGGCGATCGAAAGAAAATATTGAAGTACTGACCTTACTCGGTTAGGTCACGAACCGACCTTGCTTGGTTGACACAACATGGTTAATGAAACTTAGTTGTGACCGACCAAACTCGGCAAAGTCTCTTACCGACTCAACTCAGTAACTGTTACTCGGTTAATGAAGCTTTGTTACATCCAACCAAACTTGGTAAAGTATTGAACCGTCCTGGAGTCAAAGTGTATCTACAATACTAATTTGATCCATCTTCTTCCTTTGGAGCTGCATAGGATAAATCTTGGAAGATGCAATTCCAATGTTTCTTATATGAATACTAATTGGAAATGGTAGAGTCACCCACCTCTTGAGTGACACTCCTATCTGACTTATCTTGTTCGGTAGATTTTGGAATCCATTGCTGCTTCATTTGCTTTCGAATGTTATCTGCTTTGATTTTCTTTTCATCTTCAATTCTTTTGATATTCATGCAATTTTTGGCTATATGACCGAGTTCTGTACATGTATAGCACCTTACAGTTGTGTCCTTTTTCCTTAGGTGATGTCTAGCACAATTCATGCCAGTATGTCCATACTCTCCATAATAGTGACATCTGCACCAGGTGTTGTAGTCCCATCCGAATATGGCTTTGACAAGTTGTTCAGCTGGATTGAATGATTTGGATTTGCACTGGAATGCCTTGTGACCATGCTTTTTGCATTTGTAACAATTGCCTTCAAATTTTGGTTTTTCTTTACACTCATTTGCCTTGTGACCATGCTGATTGCAATTGAAGCACTTACCATTGAATTTTGCTTTCCCATTGCTCTAGCATTTGTTTGATGTATGACCTATCTTGCCACAATGATTACAAGTGGATCTTTTATTCCTTTGTTCACCTTGCTTGGAGGATTCACCAGCTTCCTTGTATCCAAGACCAGCTTTGCTTGTTTGTCTTTGAAGATTCTGCTCATTCAATTGATTTACGTCTACCTGAGATTTCATCATCCTTTCATTGACTTGCCTTTCAGAGATTAAGTCATTTTCCAAGCTTTCATTGATTTGTCTTTCTGATCTCAAGTCATTCTGTAGACTTTCATTGATTTGCTTTTCAATGTTCAAATCATTCCTTATTCTTTCATTTTGTGCTCTGAGAATCCTGATTTCTTCATTTGCATTGGTGAGTTGGTCTATGAGATCTTCATACTGATGAGTTTGATTGCGAATTTCATGACTTCTATCTTCCAGTTCTTCTTGTGCTTTGTTTCTTTGATCCAAAGCTTCACATAGCCTGATTGACTGTATTTCTTGTTCTCTCTTAAGCTTTCTTACCTCTTCTTGTAGAGATCCATTCTTTTCTAGAAGTTCTTTGATTGCTTGGTCAACTTCTTCTGAATTGCTTGATGGTAACAGGTCTTCAATCTTCACTTCAACATACTGATGATCATTCATTTGTTTTGCAAGATCCTTTCTTCTTTTTAGGGATTGAGAAAGATGTTCCTTTGCTTCTTTAAGTTGAACCATGGCCATTTCAAGATCTAACTTTTCATTTTCTATAACTTTCTCCAATCTGAATATCTCCATTGACTTTGATCTTTGCTCAAGCTGTCAAGCTTTGTCCTGAGAACCTAGTTAGCTCTGATACCAATTGTTGGAAATATTCAAGATATAACAGTTTACTGAGAGGGGAGGGGTGAATCAGTAAACTTAAAATCTTATATTAAACAGTAAAATATTTAATCACCTAATCTGCAGTATGTAGACATTCATAACACATAAGCACAGAGATTTTGGTGACCCAGAAACTTTCCAAAATAGAAAGTAAAACTGGGGTGGGGATGAAACCCACAAATCTTCTTTACTGCAGTAGGAAGTTAGCCGGTTAAGGCATACAATGATCACTTCTGGTGATCTGCCCTATTAGGAGCATAAAGGATTGTTATATCCACCTTGTTAAAGGATTTGAAAAATACTTCATAAGTATGCACTCTATTAGGAGATTTAGTACAAAGACTGTTAAGTCTACCCTATTAAAGGATTTATAAAAACTGATTCACCTGTTAGAATGAAACAGTGGATCTGAATACAACTGATTGTTGATAAGATCCGCTATGCTCTGATTGTCCTTGATATGACAGATAAAACATTTCTGCTCCAATGCTGACCTTGCTGGAAACCTTCAAAATTCAGCTTACATGCTTTCGCACACATTCTTCACATGCTTCACACATTTCACATTCTTCAGAATGATACAATACATTACATATATATACCATCCAAGTTAAAATTACATGCAATGGTCGGCTGAATAAAAGTAGACAAAATTTAACTGAGTCGGCCAAATAGCAAAACAAACTCGGTAGAACAAACTTCTTTGTTTACCGACTGAGCTCGGTTAACACTGAGTCCTATGTTAACCGACCGAACTCGGTTAACACTGCATCCGTCTTTACTCGATTTAATTTTGAGTTCTTAATTAACCGATCGAACTCGGTTAATGCTGAGTTCTTAGTTAATCGACTGAACTCGATTAATACTAAGTTCTATGTTAACCGACCGAACTCGGTTAACACTGAGTTCTTCTTTACTCGGTTAATACTATGAGAAAAGTGTTGTCACTAATGGCAAATAACTTTATGCCAACAATGAGATGATCAATCAAAAGGAAATGGTTGAGAGCGTAGAGTGACATAATTTTTAGATGATCATATGAAATTAAATGGGCATGCGAGTAGAAATAAACTAAAAAAACATTATGTACAGATGAAGGCATGAAACAAATGGTTTTGGAGCACTTAGCACAGACACTTAGCATTCAACACATATCATCATTTGAGATCAAATGGGTTTGTGGGATTATATGCATAGTGAATAATAAAGGAGGGAATTGAACCTTCCCTAAGGCTCACACTTATTGAGGTCCACTTCAGCAATGGCCCTTCCTGTAAAATTGTTGTCTAAAACCTTTCTAATAAGATGATGTGTTATGAGCTCTTCATCAATGGGATGGAATGTGAATCGAAGAGGCAGTTGTGCATCAAAAATTTTGGTCTAGAAATAGACTAGATAACTAAAATATTTGTATATTTTCTTCATCTCAACTTAGTAAATTCCAAGTCATTTTAGTGTAGAATAACCATATCCCATTGTCATGAATGGTCCACATGGTAGCTGATTTTCTTTTGAAAAAGTTTGAATGTTCAAAGAATGTTGCTAAAGGTTTTTAATGAGTTATGAATTGTCAATTTTTAAACAAGCTTACAATGTACATTCATTTGGCCTTGCCATATTCAGGCATGCCTTTTAGCTCTAACCTATTTCATGTAATCTCCCAAGGTGACACTTTATCTACTTTAATGGAAGGATTTGATCAAATTTGCTTCACCTCTTGCAACAATGAAGATTTTGAATTACAAAAGGGTTCAAACAAAACCCAATGAAATCAAAATCAATAATCTCAACTTTCAACATATTTATGGAAATATAAAATTATGAGAAGACAAAGTCAAACCATTAGAAATGGATGACATAGAGAGATCAACCACACCATTTTCAAGTCCACTAGGTAGTCATAATAAAACATCAGAGAGACTAATAATATATTCAACATATGAGTTAGAATGAATATGTGGGCATGCACTGTAGAAGAAAGAAGCACTAAAGAATAGCTCAAAATCATGATAATGAACTAGATCTGTCTTCATTTAATAATCAATACATCTATGCCAAGCTAGTTCATATTTTTTGGATAGTATAAACATAGTTTAGGGGAAATTTATCAAAACTAATATAACGTGTGCCCTACTCATGATAGGGTTTCAAAGAAAATTCAAGTGTCTTTGTAATCAAAATATAAAGTTGTCATTTTGTTACTATGTTAGGGTTTTAAAAATGCAAGACTCGATAGTTTGTTTTAAAAGAAGACTTTTTGAGTGTAGCAAAGTGGAAAATCAACCAATCACACACAAATGATACCTAAATTATCATCTGATCTTTGGAAATTCTATGCAAGAACATCTATTTTTTATATTGCAAATGTTGTTAATGGCTTTGATAGTCTAAATTGCACCTTAGTAACAATATGCCCCTAATGTCCCATCACAAGGAGAGAAATACCCCAACACCATTTGGATGGGATGCAAGTGTAGAATTTTGCCTATGTGAGGACTTTCCAAGCCCTTGTCATGAAGTAACAGAGGCGTATATAGAGTGTCACCGTAGCTCGACCCTGATTAACACCTATCTCTCAATGCCTTTGATGTTGACTACCACCCAATCCCTCATCTACCTTTGTGACCTAAGATAAAAAATTTAAAAATCAGTATGAAAACCTAGAACCATACTTTTTTTTAGATGTAAAATATCATATATGGTACTCTAATTTGATGAAAAAACTCTAATTTTGTGCATGCAAGACAAATTAGGCAGAGCAATGGATGAGCATGACAATGCTAGTGGTGTTGATAGAAATGATATGCCACATTTCAGAAGTGGCCTTCTTCGACCCTCTCCTCCACAAAAATGACCTAGCATTGTCTCGTTCTTCTACCCTTGGTCATTAGCCAAACCCTTCGACACATTAACAATGAATTAGGGTGTGCAAAATAGAGCTTTTTTTATTATAACATAATGAAGCCCATGTTGGTCAAAATTTCAACCAACATGGGCATGGATTTTTTTTTAAAAAGACATTTTTTCTTGCCTGTCTTGAGCAATTTGACCCCATTTTAATAGATGGTCTAAAAATGGGGTTAAATGTACTAGTGTGTGCAGGTGATTTGAATAGCTAGGTGTGTCATCGATCCTAGTTTTTTGTCTATCTCCATATATCAATAACTCTAATGTGAGTGGAAGACTAGCTTCAACTTTGTATACTAGCCCTAATGAAGAAATATGAATTTCCTTTTTGGGTGTCACTCTATCTTCCCAGAGTGCTTCATGCAATCTCTTGTGCTAGTTCGTTTGGTTCTCATAAACCAATTTCTTCATGATATTGATTAAGTTCTTGTTGCTTGATTCTACTTGACCATTCTCTTGAGAGATTTAATCTGACAAATGACTAAGGTGTACGTGTTGGATACAATTGTTCAATTGTGTGTTGTCTTTGATGTTACACAAATGTCATATCAGTTACCAAGTTTAGAAGGTTAGCAAAGAAGGTTTACAATTTTTACCGAGCATTCTCAGGCTTTACCTTGCATAGATAGTTGTTACCGAACTCACTCAGTCATCAAGAGAAAATAGTGCAGGAAATAGTTCTAACCGAGCTTTCATGGATAGTGAAGGAAATTTAGTTGTTACCAAGCTCACTTAGACATCAAGAGAAAATAGTGTAGGAAACAGTTCTAACCGAGCTTTCATGGACAGTGAAGGAAATCTAGTTCTTACCGAGTTAACTCAGCAACCAAAAGATTTTGTGGCTTTTGCAGTGTTAACCGAGTTGAGATAGTTAACTCAGGAAATTATTTTTGGAAGCAGTATTTACTGAGCAAGGTCAGCTAGTGAAGGATTCCATTATTTTGTGAAATATTTTTTTTTTTTTAATATAATATTTGTAGCCGATTGATATATAATTAATTGGCAAATGTAACTTGTGAATGAGTTGACTTGATAATCTTAATGGTATATACAAGAGGTCAAGTTTCCAATTCTAAGTGTGTGAGGTGTGTGAATGAGAAAGAAGGACTAAGAGTGAATTTTGAAGGATGATTAGAGACCATTGATGAGCAGCATAGCTATATTTGATCAAGAAGGATCTAATAGTGCAGAATGGAGATCTATTATCAGCAAATTTAGTTGCATCTTATTCAGGTCAATTCATTGTTACTTTCTAACCATTGTAGCAGTGATTTCAAATCTCTTAACAGAGTTGGTTTAACAAGCATTTTTGTAAATCCTCTAACAAGGTGACAGTTCAGTTGAATTGTTTTAAAGACCTCTAGCAAGGCCACTCCTAATAGAGTGATTAAATCCTCTAACAGGGTCACACCTAACAGTGTGTATTGTAACCTTTAATAGGGTTGGCTCCTAATAGGGATTACTTCATAAGAGAGAGAAATTGGTAGCTAGTTACTTGATGGTTTTTGTCATATTGGGTTTCCATGTTAAATCTGGTGTCTCTTGTGTTCATTTTATTTAACCTTTGCATGCATATTAATAATTATGAAAGCTAGATTATCAGTAATCAATTAATCTACCAAGTTACAACATTTTTATAGTGTTTACCGAGTATCAACAGTAACTAGTTATTTAAGACATCTAAGAGATCTTAGTTACTCCATCTATAATTCCAACAATTGGTATCAGAGCTTTTGGTTCTTGCAGGAAAAGATTTCAAAGATCTAAGCCAAAGGTCAAGATGTCTTATAAGAGGTAAATTCCAAGACTTAACAAGGACAACTTCTCAGCATGGCATGCATTGATGAGACTTCATTTGGCTTCTATTGGTGATATAGGGCTGAAGTACCTTGATGAAAAATATGTAGAACGCTCTGGTACATTATCTATCAATGATATTGCTGAAAAGAAGACCCACAACAACATGATGATAGATATAGCATCTGCTCTAAGTTATGAAGAATTTGATGACATCAAGGATTGAAAAACCACCTTTAAAATGTGGAACAACCTAAAAGAGATCTATGGAGGAGATGATAATGTGAGAAGAGCCAAAGCAGAAAGTTTGAGAGGACAGTTTGATCAAATGAGGGCGAGAGAGGATGAAAATATTGCAAAATATGTTGAAAAAGTTAAAGCATGTTTTAGTGCAATCAAAGCATCTAGATGAGATATCAAGGAGGAGATAGTTATAAGTAAATTTCTTAGAATGCTACTTCCCATTTATGCAATCAGAGTCTTTGCAATTCAAGAAAGAAGATGTGAAGAAAATCATAAGATAAATTTAGAGGCCATAGTTGGAAGATTGATTGCATTTGAACTAGACAACTATGATAATTATGTTCCAACTACCAAGAACATTGAATCAGCATTTGAAGCCAAGCTTTCACTCAAAGAAAAAGGTAAAAATTTAAAGGATCTTCAATCAGATAGTGATGAAGAATCAAAATAGAGTTTAGACAGTGATCTTGAGGTGGTTGAAGCTTTGCTAGCAAGGAAATATTCAAAAGGCAAAGGAAAATACAAAGGTAAGTTTCCTCTAATCTATTTTTCTTGTGAAGAAATTGGACATATTACTGCTAGGTGCCCAAATAAGCAGAACAAGGATGAGAAAAAAGGTCACAAGTGCAATGGCAAGAAAGACTTCAAAACATTCAAGGATAAAGGTAAGAAAACATGTTTCATGGCTAAAGATTCTAATAATTCTAATGATGAAGAAGAAGATGAAATTGTGTACATAGTTGTAAAGGATGAATCTCATAATGATGAAGAAATGGCACTTATTTCTCATGTGAGCAAAAATGATACATGGATTATAGATAGTGGTTGTTCTCATCACATGACTGGTGATAAAACTAAGTTTGAACTTTGAAGACTGTGATGGTGGTAGTGTAAGATTTGGTAGCAATGAACCTTGTTGTATAAGAGGAAAAGGAAGAATCTCACTAACCAAGGAACTTGTATTTGATAATGCATATTGGGTAGAAGGGCTAAAGAATAATCTGTTGAGTGTGGCACAGCTACTCAGTAATGGATTCAAAGTCGAATTTATGCATGGAAAAACAATATTGTTGGATAACAAAGGAAAGCTGATTGGATTAGGCACTGAAACAAAAGGTAACTTGTTTTATCTTGAACTTGGTGAATGTTCATATTTTATTGCTCAAGTGGAAGAAATTTAGTTATGGCATAGGAGGTTATGTCATGTAAACTTTGACAACTTGGTAAAAATAAGTAAATTCAAGAAAGTAAGAGGCATTCCTAACATAAAGAAATCTGAGGTTGGTCTATGCAAGAATTGTCAAATTGGTAAAATGGAAAAAACTAGTTTTAAAAGCAAGAACTATCAGTCTAAAGAAATTTTAAAAATTGTGCATACTAATTTATGTGGACTTATTGGCATTGAAAGTTATACTGGTGAAAAATTCTTCATTCTTTTTGTTGATGATTATTCAAGAATGATGATTGTCATGTACCTAAGAGAGAAATCAAAAGCATTTGAAAAGTTCAAGTGGTATTTGGCCAGAGTAGAAAAGGAAATAGGCAAAAGACTGAAATCTTTAAGGTCTGACAGAGGTGGTGAATTCATTTCACATGAGTTCAATAACTTTTGCATTGAAAAGGGAATCAAAAGACAGGTTTCAGCTCCAGGAACTCCTGAAAAAAATGGAATAGCTGAAAGAAGGAACAAATCTATCATGGACTATGCAAGAACCTTAATGATTGAGAAAAGCATTGCTATCAAATACTGGAAGGAAGCTATCAGCACTATAGTTCATACCTTGAACCAAGTAGAACTGAAAAAGGACTCATTCAAGACCCCCTATGAGTTGTGGTATGCCTACAAACACAATGTAAGTTACCTAAAAGTATTTGGAAGAAAATGTTACATTTTGAAAGAATCTAAAAAAGGTAAATTTGATGTAAAAGGTGATGAAAGAATATTTTTGGGATATTCTTGCAAAAGTAAAGCGTATAGATGTTTGAATCTGTCTACTCACAAAGTCATAGAAAGTGCACATGTGAAAGTTGATGAGTTTGCAGAAAGAACTGAAGAATAAAGAAAAAGGTAACTTGAAGACTACCAGAGAATTATTTATATTGAACCTGATACAATGTCAAATACACTCATTAATTAGGAATCTTCAACTCCAGAGTCTTCAATAACTAATTCACATGAAGTTCAAACTGAGCTAATGCCTACCAAGTTGCAAGAACTCGAGTTGCAAACAAAAGCTACCGAATCAACATCTACCGTGCTTGAGCAACTAGATCTAGAACAAGAAGTTGAGACACAGAAGGATAACAATGCAATTCATTCAAAAGGCAAGGAGCCTATGTTAGCCAAGCATGTTAGGAAGCATCGTGCACCAGATTAGATCATTGGAGATAAATCAAAAGGAACAATGACAAGAAGTAAGTTGAAAGGCACTTGTTTACTTGTTTATTTTGAAACTAAAAATGTCAAAGATGCATTAGAAAATGAAAGTTGGATTGAAGCTATGAATGAAGTGATAGAACAAATAAAGAAATACAAAACATGGACTCTTGTACCTAGACCTAAAGACAAAAATGTAATTGGAACTAAGAGGGTATTCAAAAATAAGTTAAACGAAGATGGTAAGGTATCAAGGAACAAAGCTAGACTAGTATGCAAAGGATACTCTCAAGAAGAAGGTGTAGACTATGGTGAGACTTTTGCGCCTGTTGCAAGATTGGAAGGTGTTAGAACCTTACTTGCATATGTTGCATACAAAGGATTCAAAGTTTATATGATGGATCTCAAGTCAGCATTTCTCAATGGCATATTAGATGAAGAGGTTTACATTGAACAACCTAAAGGCTTTGTTGATCCAAACAAGAAGGACATGGTCTACAAACTTCATAAAGCATTATATGGTCTGAAACAAGCCTCTAGAGCATGGTATGAAAGATTTAATAACTATCTTATTTCGATTGGTTTTGAAAGAACTAATGATAACAATAGTTTGTACATAAAAGAAGGACCAGATAATAAAAATTTTTTAGCAGAGATATTTGTAGATGATACTTTGTTCACAGGAAATGATGATCTTTGCAAAGAATTTTTAGAACAAATGAACAAAGAATTTGAAATGTCAATGTTTGGTGAAATTAAATTCTTTGTTGGTCTTCAAATTCAATAAAATAAGAATGGCATCTAAATCACTCAATTTAAATACATCAAGGAGATACTAAAAAATTTTGGTATGGAAGACTGCAAACTAGTTGGGACTCCTATATGTACTAGATTGAAGCTTACCAAAGATGATGAATCAAAGGAAGTGGATCAGACATTGTATAGATCTATGATTGGAAAGTTGCAGTATGTAGTGCATACAAGACCAAACATTGCCCTTGCAGTAGGAATTGTGGCAAGATTCTCAGCAAAACCAAAAGAAAATCACATGATGTCAATCACAAGGATCATGAGATATTTAAAAGGAACTGAAGATTATGGATTATGGTATAAACTTGGAGGAAATTTGGATTTAAAAGTGTTCACTAATGTAGATTGGGTAGGAAATGTTGATGATAAAAAGAGTACAAGTGGAGGAGCTTTCTTTCTTGGAAAGAGGTTGGTTTCTTGGACAAGTAAAAAGAAAAAGTGTACATCCCAATCCATAGCAGAGGCTAAATATGTTGCAGCAGTAGTAAACTACTCAAACATTGTATGGTTCAAACAATTATTTTAAGGTATAAAGCAAGAAATCAAAGAACCTATTATTATGTTTTGTGACAACACAATTGCAATCAACATATCCAAGAACCCAGTAATGCATTCAAAAACTAAGCATATTGCTATAAAGTATCACTTTGTTAGAGAAATGGTACAAGAAAAGGAAATCAAATTGGAATATGTCCATACAAAGGAACAAATTGTTGACATATTCACAAAGCCTTTACCTAAGGATGGATTCTTGTATCTATTAGTTGATGCAGCAAAGTAATGAAGACATTGCATATGAATCAATACATTAGGTACAATGCTATTCATTTGATTTGTATTGTCTTTGGCATGTGTTGTCAAAGAGGGAGAGTATACTATCATATCTTTCTAAAATTTGGAAGAAAATGAGAGCTTGTATAAGAGGGAGATATTATTATGAAAGAGGGAGATTTTTGTAAAATAAAGATCTGTTTAGACCCATTTTCAAATTTCATTCTGCTATGACATGTTGTGTTGCTATCAATGTCAAAGAGGGAGATTGTTGGATACAATTGTTCAATTGTATGTTGTCTTTGATGTTACACAAATATCATAGCAGTTATTAGTCAGAGGTTACCAAGTTCAGAAGGTTAGCAAATAAGGTTTATAGTGTCTACCGAGCATTCTCAGGCTTTACCTTACACAGGAAGTTGTTACCAAGCTCACTCGATCATCAAGAGAAAATAGTGCAAGAAACAATTCTAACAAAGCTTTCATGGATAGTGAAAGAAATTCAGTTGTTAACAAGCTCACTCGGTCATCAAGAGAAAATAGTGCAAGAAATAGTTCTAACTGAGCTTTCATGGATGGTGAAGGAAATCTAGTTCTTACCAAGTTAACTCGACAACCAAAAGATTTTGTGACTTTTGCAGTGTTAACCAAGTTAAGACAGTTAACTCAAGAAATTATTTTTGGAAGTAGTATTTATCGAGCAAGGTCGGCTAGTGAAGGATTCCATTATTTTGTGAAATAAAGTTTATTTGTTTAATATAATATTTGTAGCCAACTGATATATGGTTTATTGGTAAATGTAACTTGTGAATGAGCTGACTTGATAATCTGAATTGTATATACAAGAGGTCAAGTTGCCAATTCTAAGTGTGTAACTGAGAAAGAAGGACTAAGAATGAATTTTGAAGGATGATTAGAGATCATTGAGGAGCAACACAGCTATATTTGATCAAGAAGGATCTAATAGTGTAGAATGGATATCTGTTATCAAAAAATTTAGTTTCATCTTATTTAGGTCAATTCATTGTTAGCTTCTAACCATTGTAGCAGTGATTTCAAATCTCTTACCAGAGTTGGTTTAACAACCATTTTTGTAAATTCTCTAACAAGGTGACAGTTTAGTTGAATTGTTCTAAAGACCTCTAATAAGGCCACTCCTAATAGGGTGATTAAATCCTCTAAGAGGTTCACACCTAACAGTGTGTATTGTAACCTTTAACAAGGTTGGCTCCTAACAAGGCTCACTTTAGAAGAGTAAAAAATTGGTAGCTAGTTACTTGGTGGTTTTTCCTATATTGGGTTTCCACGTTAAATCTGGTATCTTTTGTGTTCATTTTATTTAATCTTTGCATGCATATTAATAATTATGAATGCTAGATGATCAATAATCAATTAATCTACCAAGTTATAGCATTTTTATGGTGTTTACTGAGTATCAGCAGTAACTAGTTATTTAAGACATCTAAGGGATCTGTGGATTTGATTTTGTGGTAAATGATTCACCCCCCCCCCCCCCCTCTCAGCTACTCCATCTATAATTCCAACAGTACATTGTTTTTATAGAACAATTCTATAATATCTACAGAAGAAAAGTAAGAAGCATTGTCCATGACAGGCTTCAATGGCACCCCAACTCTTACCAAAATGTTCTCTTTGATGAACTCACAAACAACTTCAAAAGTAGCTTTCTTGGTAGGCTTGACTTTCACCCATTTGGTGAAGTAGTCATTCAATCTCTTATGCCAGTTCTTTTGGTTCTTAGAAACCAATTTCTTCATGATATCGATTAAGTTCTTGTTGCTTGATTCTGCTTGACCATTCCCTTGAACAAATTAATCTGATGAATAACTAAGGTGTATGTTGTTGTTATAGAAAAATTCTATAATCTCCATAGAAGAAAATTAAGAAGTTTTTTCCATGAAAAGCTTCAATGGCACCCCAAATCTTACCAAAATGTTCTCTTTGATGAACTCAAAAACAACTTTAGAAGTAATTTTCTTGGTAAGCTTGACTTTCACCCATTTGGTGAAGTACTTTGTAGTAGTGATGGTATACAAATGACCAATAGAAGATGGAGGATTGATTGGTCCAATAAAATCAATTCCCCACTATTGAAAGGGGCCTTCAATTACAACTAGCTTTATAGGTAGAGCAACTAATTGAGGCTTGTTGGAGAACATCTTAAATTTTTTGCATTTGGCCACCCAATTATAAGCATCCTTGAACATGATAGGTTAGTAGTATCATTGTCTCAAAGTCTTTTATGTTCTGATTGTAGATGAGAAATGCCTACCATAGGCCTCATTGTGGAAAGTTTGAAGCATTATTTCTTATTGGGGTTTATCTCTGCATCATAAGAAGGTGTCATCTATTTCTCTCTTGTAGAGTTGGTCATCATATATGACATACCTAATTGACTTAATTCTAAGGTCACATTTTTTCTTATATGTTAACCCATTAGGGAAATCTTTGTAAGTGAGTAAATAGGAAATGTTTGAGAACAAAGGGTCTTGGAGAATGACCATTAATGCTCTAGAAACTTCCTCTTCTTGACTTGAGTTCTGATTTTTTCCAATTATCTTGCACAAGTTATTCCCATGCACTAGCTTTGTTGGATTTAGCTCAATGTCGTATTCTTACACTTTTTCTATCCATGTGCCTATTATAACCTATCTCTTGTTGGGTTAATATGCTTTTAATAGCTGAGTTAGGTACATAAACCACAACATGCGAATGTAAGACATAGAATATGAAACTCTATTGGAAATCTAATTGAAAAGATCATTATTGAAGGTAAAAGAGGGAGATTGTTGTTAAAAGAATATTTTCAATCATTATTTTGTCATTGATATCAAACTTGCTATTTGTGGGAATGAAAATTGCTTATAAGATCCAAGTACTATCACTTAGTTGATTGATGAAGAAGATTTGATCAACAAGATGTAACAAGAGTAACTAAGGGAAAGGCTGAGTTATGATTTTGTAATGAAGTGTAAGGATCAATTAAGACAATGGTTAAATAATGTATTGATAACATACTCAAAGATATAGAGGTTGGTCACACTTAGAAACATTAGAGGTCTAAGTTGTAATAAGGTTAACTATAAAGCTTAAACCAAGTTCATCAATGGGTGTCGAGTAAGCTAGTTGAAGTTGAGAAAATTCTCAATTGGAGTTGAGCAGATGCAAAATCTAGTTTGTGTTGAATGAACTTTAGGTGCCGAGTGAAGTTCAAGTGTTGAGCAAAACAATAGGTGTTGAGCATTAGAAAATCATAGTTAGTGCCAAGCGAACTTCAGGTGTCGAGCATCAGTAAAACATAGTTGATGCTGAGTAACACTGTATGTGCCAAGCATCTGAACTTCAATAGTGCCGAGCTATTGCATTATTAGAAATGACAAAGATTTTCCAAATCTAAGCTGATAAAGTTGTTACCTTGAATTTTGTGAACCAATTGGAGAATAAGGATGATAAGCTAGTGGCACAAAATTTTATGTAAACCATTTTTGAGGGATCATAAGAGGATTCTTCATGATGTTTCTAGAAGAAACATAATATGGGTTAGATTTAATAAATTTTACCTAATCCATATGAATTGAAATTAAAGGAGCGAATAATTGAGCAAGAAAAGGAACTCCAAGATGTCTATTTAAGAAGTCACAGACCAAGAAGCAAGAGTTTCTGGTGTGCCAAATTGCGAAGTGGTTAGAAGGGTGTCAAGGAGAAGGTATCTAGGAGAAGGAAGAACAAAGCATAGAGACTCTGCTTCGACAAGTGGTCAAAGAAAGATGATTGCACTAGTACATTGAGCATGGAGACTCAAGGAGACTAAGCTTGAAAGAAGGGCAAGCTGTCAAGAGTTATAGAGACTGAAAACTAGGTAATGATATGAGCTAAGAAGTGATCTTAGATCTACAAGTTGAGTTGTATTATTTAATCAAGTATAAACCCCTTATTATTACTTTCTAGCAATTGTAATTGTATTAGTTAGGGTAGAATAAAATCCTATGGACTTAAGTTTCTTTAATAGACATTTTTAAATCCTTTAATAGGCTGGCATTCCAAGTGAATGTTCTAAAGTCCTCTAACTAGGCCCACTTCTAATAGGGTGGTTAAATCCTTTAGCTAGGTCACATTTAATAGTGTGTTGTAAGTCTTTCACAGGGCATCACTTCAAAAGAGTGAGAATTGAGTAGCATGTTACTGGTGGTTTTTTCCAAATTGGATTTCCACGTAAATCACTATTTTATGTGTTGATCTTTTATGTGTTATGCTTGCATGTTGATTTATAGTAACTTGCTGAATAGGGAAGTTAAATCTTGGATGATTGAATAAGTCTGATGGGTTTACTACACTTTGTAAAAAGTTTGAATTGGACATGTTGGACCTTGAATAACTGATTCACCCCCCTCCCCCTCTCAGTTATTCTAAAGCATTTCTAACAATTGGTATCAGAGCCATCTGTTGATTTAATTTCAAGGTACTAGAAGTAGGAAGATCAAGATGTCTAAGAGAGAAGTTCTCAAGCTCAACAAAGTTAACTTTTCTACATGGAAAAGTTTGATGAAATTGTACTTTGGATCAATAGGTGATTATGTGAAAACCTCAATTGGAATAGAACATGTAGACCCAACTAGACCTCTTACTATAGATGATTTGAACAAAAGAACGGAGCACAATCAGGAAATGCTGGAGATTGCCTTTTCACTTAGTTATGCTAAATTTGATGATATCAAAGAATGTGATATTGAATTCGAGATGTGGAAAGCCTTGTCAGATATCTATGGAGAAGATCAAAATGTTCAAAGAGCAAAGAGAGAAAGCCTCAGAGGAAAGTTTGATGACATGAAGATGGAGGAAGGTGAGAATGCTACTCAATATGGATCCAAAATGAAAGAAGTGGTAAGTGCAATAAGGAGTCTAGGTGGTCAATTGGAAGAAGAGACTGTCAATAGAAAATACTTAAGGACCCTGCTCCCTATCTATGCTATTAGAGTTTTAGCCATCCAAGAGCTAAGGTGTGTACAAGGAAACGCATTGACCTTTGAATAAATAGTGGGAAGACTTGCTACATTTGAATTATCCAACTTTGACAACTATAGACCTAAAAACCTTGAATCTACTTTGAAGGCCAAACTGACATTGAAGGACACTAAAGAGGTGACATCAAACAAGAAGAGAAGAAAAGGAAAACATGCATCTAGTAATAGCAACATAAATGAAGAAGATGTGGAACAGTTGGAAGCACTACTAGCTAGGAGATTCCATAGAGGTAAAGGTAAATTCAAAGGTAAGCTATCCATCATTTGTTTTAATTATAATGAGGTAGGTCATATTGTTGCAAATGTACACAGAAGAAGAGTTACAAAGGAGGCAAGTATGAGAACAAAAGAGAAGATGATAACAAAGATTACAAGGACATGCAAAAGATGCTACATTGTTGAAGAATATTTTGATAAGAATAATGATGAAGTAGTCTATGTGGCCATGAAGAATGAATCAAATAAGGATGAGGCTACAACACTAGTAACCTGTGTGAATAAGAATGACAAGTGGATTATAGATAGTGGTTGCTCACATCACATGACAAGAGATAAAAGTAAGTTCATTACCTTTACTCAATATGATGGAAATAGTGTTAGATTTGGTAATGATGCTCCATGTCAAATCAAATGGAAAGGTTCAATTAAATTTATAGAGAAAATCTTGTGATAATGCATACTATGTTGAAGGATTGAACTACAACTTTTTGAGTGTATCATAGTTAGGCAATGTAGGTTGCAAAGTGGAATTTGGAAACAAAGTTGCCAAAAACTATCACACTGATGGAAATTTGATAGGAAAAGGTGAAAAAACTAGGAGATATGAAAGATGAAACTTGTCTTGTTGTTAGACTTGATGATGTGTGGCTATGGCATAAAAGTTTGTATCATGTTAACTTTGAGATTCTGATTAGCATTAGCAAAAAGAAGAAAGTAATAGGTTTTCCTAAACTGAAGAAGCCTGAAAATACAATGTGAAAATAATGTTAACTAGGGAAGATGACTAAATATAGTTTCAAAAGAAAAACTTCGAAAGAAGTACTAGAGCTAGTCCATATAGACTTACGTGGTCCAATAGAAGTGCAAAGTTACCTAGGAGACAGAAACATAATGATATTTTTTGATGACTATTCCAGGATGATGGCTACTATGTTTTTGAAGAAAAAATCTAATGCATTTCAAATGTTTAAGTGGTATCTAGCTAAAGTTGAGATGGAAATAGGTAAGAATCTGAAATGCCTAAGATCAGACAAAGGAGGAAAGTTTACATCAAAGGAATTTGAGATATTCTACAATGACAAAGGTATCAAAAGGAAAACATCAACACCAAGAACTCCACCACAGAATGGTATTGCTAAAAGAAGAAATAGATTAATAATAGACTATGTAAGAACCTTGATGATGGAGAAAAATGTTGCACTAAAGTACTGGAGTGAAGTTGTAAGTACTATTGTTTACACCTTGAATAGAGTCCAAGTCAAGAAAGGTACAAATGTAACACCTTTTGAACTATGGTATGGTCACTGACCTGATGTGAAACATTTTAAAGTCTTTGGTTGTAAATGATATACTCTTAAAGATATTAAAAATGGAATGTTTGATGCAAAAAGTGATGATACTCAAAATGTTTGGATTGGAAGACTCAAAACCTATTAGCACACCAATTTCAACATGACATAAGTTATCAAAGAATGATGAGTCAACTAAAGTGAATCAAATAATGTATAGATTAATGATTGGAAAGTTGCAATATGTTGAACATAGTAGACCAAACATTGCATTAGCTATTGGAATAGAGGCAAGATTTTTTGCAAATCCAAGAGAAAATCATATGATGGCAATAAAGAGAATATTGAGGTACCTAAAAAGGACTAATGACTTTGGTTTGTATTACAAGAGAAGTGAAAATTTTGAACTAAGAGCCTACATTGATGCAGATTGGGGAGGTAATATTGATGATAGAAAAAGCACCAATGGAGGAGCATTTTTCTTTAAAAAAAGATTGATTACATGGACCACCAAAAAGTAAAGTTGTACCTCAGAGTCCACTGTAGAAGCTAAATATGTTGCAACTGCTATAAATTGCACCAATATTGTATGGATCAAACATTTACTGCAAGGTATGAAGGAAGAGGTAAATGAGTATGTGATACTTTATTGTGATAATATAAGTGCTATCAACATATCAAATAACCCTGTAATGCATGCCAAAACCAAGCACATTGCAATTAAGTATCACTATGTAAGAGAATTGGTGGAAGACAAACAAGTAAAGATGGAATATGTTAGCTCAAAAGAACAAATTGCTGACATCTTCACAAAAGCACTACCTAAAGATATTTTTGAGTATCTTAGAGGTAAGTTAGGGGTGATACCCCTAACCAAGGCTACTTAAGAAAAAGCAAGTCTGCCCTACATCAAATGAGTTGATTATTGAAATATTACACATTAATGTAGATGATACCTACTTTAGGACTATTCCTGAAGTAATTGAAGTGATGAAGCTTCAAATCAGTCACAAGCAAGGTGACATAGGGAGAAATTGAAAGAACTTGAAAATGCTACACTTGCATGGTAAGATGCTAATATGTCTTTAGCATTGTTGTCAAAGAGGGATAAATAGCAGAAAACTGATCAACAATTGATGAAAAGATAAAGAATGAAGGAAGAGGGAGAAAATGTAAAAACTAATCAAATGAAGATTGAGGAAGTTGATCAAGAATGAAATGGCAGAAGATAAGCAATGCATATAGAGGGAGAGAATGTAAGAATGAATAAAGGAAAGAAAACAGATACAACAACTAAGAGGGAGATGTGAAAACTAATGGTAACACAATTACTTTTTGCAATTTGATTTACTATTCTAACCTAGTTAGCATGTTGATAATTTAGTTGAATAGTTTAGTCTGATGGTTGATCAGTTTGGTTTGCCATCAATACCAAAGTGGGAGATTGTTAGAAATCTAATTGAAAAGATCATTATTGAAGGTCAAAGAGGGAGATTGTTGTTAAAAGAATATTTTCAATCATTGTTTTATCATTGATGTCAAACCTACTATTTGTGGGAATGACAATTTTTTATAAGATCCAAGTACTATCACTTAGTTGATTGATGAAGAGGATTTGATCAACAAGATGTAACAATAGTACCTAAGGGAAAGGTTGAATTATGATTTTGTAATGAGGTGCAAGGATCAATTAAAAAAATGGTTAAATGATGTATTGATAACATACTCAAAGATATAGAGGTTGACCACACTTAGAAACATTAGAATTATAAGTTGTAACAAGGTTAACTACAAAGGTTAAACTAAATTCATCAGTGGGCACCGAGAAAGCTAGTTGAAGCTGAGTAAATTCATAGTTGGAGCCAAGAAGATGTAAAATCTAGTGTGTTTTGAGTGAACTTTAGGTGCTGAATAAAGTTCAAGTGTCAAGCAGAATAACAGGTGTCGAGTGAACTTTAGGTGTTGAGCATCAGTAAAACATAGTTGATGCCGAGTACACAGTATGTGTTGAGCATCAAAATTTCAATAGTGTCAAGCTATTGCATTATTGGAAATGACAAAGATTCTCCAAATCCTAAGTCGACAAAGTTGTTACCTTGAATTTTGTGAACTAGTTGGAGAATAAGGATGATTAGCTGATGGTATAGAACTTTATGTAAACCATTTTTGAGCAATCACAAGAGGATTCCTCATGATGTTTCTAGAAGAAACATAATATGGGTTAGATTCAATGAATCCTACCTAATCCATAAAAATTGAAATTAAAAGAGGGAAGAATAAAGTAGGAAAAGGAACTCCAAGACTTTTATTTTAGGAGTCACAAACCAAGAAGCAAGAGTTGTTGGTGTGCCAAATTGCAAAGTGGTTAGAAGGGTGTTAAGGAGAAGACATCTAGGAGAAGGAAGAATAAAGCACAAAGACTCTTCTTCGACAAGTGGTTAGAGAAAGATGATTGTATTGGTACATTGAGCATGGAAACTCAAGGAGACTAAGCTTGAAAGGAGGGAAAACTATCAAGAGTTATAGATATTGAAAGCCAGGCAATGATATGAGCTAAGAAGTGATATAAGATCTACAAGTTGAGTTGTATTTTGTAATCAAGTCAAAACCCCTTATTGTTACTCTCTAGCAATTGTAATTGTATCAGTTAGGGTAGAAGAGAATCCTATGGACTTAGGTTAGCTTAATAGCCATTTGTAAATCCTTTAACAAGGTGGCATTCCAAGAAAATGTTCTAAAGTCCTCTAACTAGGCCCACTTCTAATAGGGTGGTTAAATCCTTTAACCAGGTCACATTTAATAATGTGTTGTAAGCTTTTAACAGGGCAGACGTTTTATAGGGTATCACTTCAGAAGAGTGAGAATTGAGTAGCATCTTACTAGTGATTTTTTCCAAATTGGGTTTCCACGTAAATCATTGTGTTATGTGTTCATCTTTTATGTGTTATGCTTGCATGTTGATTTACAATAACTTGCTGAATAGGGAAGTTAAAGTTTGGATTATTGAATAAGTTTGGTGGGCTTACTACACTTAGTAAAAAGTTTGAATTGGACATGTTGGACCTTGAATAACTAATTAACCCCCCCCCCCACTCTCAGTTATTCTAAAGCATATCTAACAAATTCATGAGTTCTCTTACCACTACATAGGTGTGCTTTTCCATTTGAAAGTATCTTAACTCATGCTCTTTCAGAGGAATACTTGTGAAAGAGATTGGTGCTTGGATGCCTTATTTTCTTGCATGAGTATTGCGGATAGCATGTGGGTTGAGGTGTAGCAATACATTATGAACTCCTCAATATAATTCGAGTATATTAGAATAGGTACTTTGACTATGGCATCCTTGATATGATCGAAGGTCTTTCTTCCAAGATCATTCCATTTGAATCTTTGACTTCCCTTCATCATATCAACTATGCATTTGTTGATTTTGGAAAAATCAAGAAGAAAATGCCTAAAAAATTTCTCCTATCCAAAGAATGATTTGACTCTAGACTTGCTTCCTAGAAAATTGAGTTACTGGATAGCTCTAACACATTCTGGATCAACCTTGATGTTTTCTTGGGAGACTATATGACCTAGAATTTTTTCTTCTATTACACAAAAAACTAAATTCTTGTGCTTGAGTGAGATCTCATGCTCCCGACATCTTCTTAGTACTTTCTCTAGGTCCCTTAGGTGATTTTCTCTTTTTTTGGAGAAGATTGTCAAATCATCCAAGTATATGAAGATGATATTATCCTTTAGATCATAAAAGTAGGAATTCATAGCCCTTTGAATAGTCACCCTGACATTGATGAGTCCAAAGGGCATCCTATTATATGAAAATGTACGCCAAGGGGTGGTGAATATTGTTTTGAACTAATCTTCTGGGTCTACCTTGATTTTGTTGAAACCTAAAAATTGGTCTAACATGGACATCATTTTGGAGCCGGGAACTATTACAAGTAAATGATCCATATTGGGTAAGGTATAGTTGTACTTCAGAGATGAATGTTTCAAATTCCTTAAATCCACACAAATTATAATCTCCCCATTCTTTTTTTGGATAGGAACAATATTGGTTATCCATGTCGAATGGTGTATGGGGTAGATTATTCTTTCTTCCGGCATCTTGTGAACTTCTCTAAAGATGGTGTTTGAGACCATAGGGGTGTAATTATAATGCTTCTATCTAAAGTGAATAGCTTTAGATTTGATAGGGATTTTGTGCTTGAATTTACAATTCCTAAAGGTTTTTAGGTCCTAATACCCCCAAGAAAATACATCTTGGTATTCTGACAACAACCCCTTATCTTTAACCCTTTCTTCATTTGAGGAGCTTCTACCAATATTTATTATTTAAGTTTTATATTCAATTCCAATGTTCATCCCTTCAAACTCTCTAGAAGTGCCATCCCTCCTACCCCTTTCCCTTTTGATAAATGCATCATGCCTATCAAATAGTTTTTCAAGGGAAATGAGATGTCTAGGAATCTTGTTACTTTTGAGTTGTTCAACTCCAAGATCCAACTCTTTCTTCTTGTGAGGGGAGAAATCCTTGTAGGAACTTTCACTTCCTTCAAAGAAGCAATCATTGAAAGGTTCATACCCTTCTAGGAAAGAATGGATTTGTTTGTCATTGTTAAACACTTTCCATGTCTCAACATTGTCAGGAATATTGCACCTGAATAAGACTTCAACTTTGTATTGATTATCTACGATATATGGATGTGGGAGTAGAAGTGGGGATGAGGTAGCTAGTAAATCTACCCTTGCATTCTACTTCCTTGGAACAACTTGTATCAAGAATGAATCCAAGTCCCCAATCTCATCCCAGACCCTATTTATGTAATTCCTAAGCATTGAATTCTTTATAGTGTACTAAGCTTGACCTTGTTTTAGTATAAGCTTTGCATCTCCTTGAGCTCTTAAGACTTCCACTCCTCTATTCTTTAAAAAAGTAATACCTAAAAATGAGGATTTATACTCTAGAATGTTGTTGGTGTTTTTGAATTGTATCTTGTATGCAAGCTAAGTTACATCTCCATCCAGGGATACAAGAACTAAACCATCTCTACATCCAGTAGTAGTACAATTGTCATTTAACTCTAGGGTCCAAATCCCTGACTCACTAGGAGGATCTAGTTGCTCCTTAGAATAACTAAAGTTGGAGACCCTCATATAATTTTTGGATTCCATCTCTCGATAAAGGATATGTGCCTTAGGGTCATCAAACATTAGGACCATTAATTTGGACTTCTCCTCGAGTTCAAACTTGATTTTCTTGTAACCCATAAGAATGATGTGGGGAGACTAATCCATCTTGATTTCCCCTCCCATTTCCCTACATAAGTTTCTACTCAAAATCATACCATAGCTAGCCAGAATATCTTCTACTAGGATGGTTAGCTTCATTCTCTTAGTAGGGTGTGCAAAAAATTCTAGTTGTCCATCTTTCACTTACCCTAATAGAGGGACTTGCTTTACATCCATGGAATAAAAACATCCAAACATCTTGTTAAGGGTCAAGCCGAGGATGCAAACAATAGAAAAGGGCATGACATTGTTAGAGGCTCCAAAATCAATTATGCAGTTACTAAGCTTATGACCATTTACTTATAAAGACACATAAAATGGATTAGGATTCTAACTAAGGGAGTTACCCAAGGCTGATATCTCTTCCTCTTTGAAGAGCATAGGCAAGACATGATCTTCATCATCTAGTGGGCCACTATCCAATTAAGTTTTGTCATTGCTAATGGTATAATTGACATTATGATGAGTTTTGGTATTAGAGTCACCTTTACAATAATCTACTAGCTTTTGCAATTCAACAAGATGAGTTTTGAGATAGTCAAGGGGAGACACCTGAATATGAGCATCTTTACAATATTTTATTATGTCAAATGAGGGCTGAGGCTTACCATTTGACTCAAAAAATTTCTTTTCTTTCCTCTAGGATGAGGAAGTGGGCGCTCCAGCTGCAGCTGGTGAAGGGCCAATGGCTACGTTCTGGGTAGGAACAAAGTTCACTAGATTCTTCTCTCTTTGACTTCTTGTATCCATGGTCATCTAAATTCCATCCAAGGTAGTGAAATAGTTACCTCTAACCTTTGAATCTAATTCATACTCCAAAAAGAATGTTCCAGAGTTGTAATGGGGAGCATAATCATCTTCACTTTCGGGGTACTCAATTGTTAGCTCATTACCAGTACGTGTTCATTTTCAAGTAGGAATTACCATCACAATCCACTCTTAGGTGAAATATGCACATATTTTTCTTCTTGGGAGGTGCCTCAATAGAAAGCTTTTGCTAAGCAGATGGCAATTGCAATGGTTTTCCTTCATGTTGTTTTCGAGGAATGTCTTGATATGGTTGCTGGAATGAGGGAACAATCTTCCCCATTTTTCTTATCATGATAATAATCTCATTTTATAGCTTCTAAATCATTGCTTCAATTTTATTAGTTTTACCAGTGGCAAATCTTGTCGAGGCTCCACTTTGAATCTCTCTTTTCTGTTTCTTGACTACTATCAAGTCATCTTCTAATTTGATTTCTAAGGTCTAAGAAGCCTACAGATTAGCCATATGTGCACATTTCATTTGAAAACTTATGTCAGGGGGCATGGAGCCAATAAATAATATTTTCTAGTTGTCTGTAGTAGATCTTCTTGTAGCAAGGATCCTATTGATCAACTTATTAAACTTTGCAATCAAGTCTCTCATAGGAACACTGGGTTCCTTCTTTATCTGGGTAAGTTGAGTCAACAAAGTATGTTCATCTTATATACTCCTATAGCATACTTCAAATCAATTCTAAATGTCATCCTAGGTCATGATGCATCCCACTAGAAGGTGTTGAATCTAGTCAAATACATTCTCAACTAGAGTTTCTAAAAACATTCTCACTACTACATCTTCATATTGAGGAAAAATAATACTATATACGAAAAAGAAATCAACAATTTCCTCGTCAGTAGAGACCTTCCCATCACCATTGAATTTGGGAAAAATATTTTGAAAATCTTTAGATAGGTCATTATTGGTAGCAAATCATAGAGGTCCAATAGCATTACCCCAAGGAATAACCATTGAGGCAGGGAGGCCTACTAGTATGGGATGAAAGGTGACAGTAGTAGGGGCAACAACTTTGAGAAGAGTGAGGGTGTTACACAATGATGGGATATGAGTGTAGAGAATAGGAGGAGAAGAGGAATGACTACAAATATAAGAGATAGGACAAGGTGGTATAAAAAGAGCTCCACAGATGCCCTAAAACACTGGATCCTATGAATGAGATCTTCATCTTCTTAGAGGATCTTTCAATATGGAGAACTCAACTTTCTACAATTCTTCAAACATAGGGTCAACTTTCTCTTTACCATGAGAACTATGGGTATATTTAGGGTCTAGGGTGAACTTATCTTAGTTCAAAATAGGTGCACTTCTCTTAATTTTCTTTCCCATAAAACTCCCTCCCAATATTCAACATTGGTTTCTTCTCTTTTGAGGGCAAAACTTACTCTTCTATATTGTTCAAGGGACTTTTGTATTTTCCAAGCAAGGGTATTCAATTGATTTATTATGTCCTCTTATTCATCATAGAAACCGAGGTTAGGTTACACTACTAGAATTCGCCCCTCATGAGGCAACACCATTTCTCCTTATGAGTTGTTAAACATGGCTTAACGAATTGAGTACCACAAAGATGATCTCTAAGTTACTTAGTAAAGCCACACAAAAAAAATTACTAAGAGAACTTAGGACATCTGAGTTAACTTCCCAGTAGAGTCGCCAAAAACTATTGGTCAATAGTTTGTCTTCCTTATCTTTTTGGTTAGAATAGGTCAATATAGTAATCTATCAAAGACCCCTCAATTGAAAGGTACAGATCCCTTTTACATGCTAGATATGCAATGAATTTTTTTCAGGTATTGGGGTATGCTCTTATTCAAAGAGCAAAAGAGTTAAATACCAGATTACTCAATACCTTAAATAACCTAGGCAAGTGAAAATGGGGACTAACTCACAACATGAAATCTATTATAACCACAATGCATGGAATGGTAATATGCATAACCAACTACGACAACATGAGAGAAAGGAAAGATAACAGAATAAGTAATTCCCAAATTACAAAATTAACTAATGTTTTTCCAATACCTGGAATGTCTATCTCTTAGCTACTCCACCTGCCCAATTTTTGGCCTATTTATGTAATGAACTACACTACACACAAGAACTTAGGCATAAAGAAAAAGGAACAAAGAAAAACTTATGTTAAATAAAGAAAGGCATGCAATCTATTGAATGAAGGAAATAAAACCTAGTTTATTAGAATTCAATCAATTTTCAATAATAGCCAGTTCATTCCAAATACTACACTAAAACAAAATGAATAATAGAATTAAAATTGAACTCAGAGTCATACACAGTAGTCCTAGCTACAGGGGTTGACCCAAAAGTAATTTTTTTGATCTTATTAACTTCTCAAAAATTTACATATATAGGCCTTCTCAAAATGGCTAGTTACACTAGATGATTTCTTTATAGAGCATCTCTCAAAAAAAAAACTAAAAATAGGACAAGCTTGAATCATTTTTTGTTACAGACACTAAAAAAATTCCATGAATGGGTACAAAAAGAAAAAGAAGAGAGAGAATGATATATGTTTGGAAAAGCATCAGAGCATCATGCCTTCTTAGGAGTAGCTACTTTGGCTTTATAAGGTTCCATAGTGTTAGTTACTTTGTCTAGTTCCTCAACATCTAGAATGATGATGTTCTCATCTCAAACCATCTAGTAGTCATGCATTTTAGTCAATTTGTCAATTCTAGTGACCCTTGACTGGAATTTCTCTAATTCTCTCGTTATGATTGAGTATGTTGCTAATAGTTCTTGAATCTTAGACATTTGGAAATTGGGTGGATCAACATCTTCATCAAAAAATGCCAATAACTTTGACTATATCCTCTCAATATCCACAAACTTACCATTAGTAGACACAAAAGAATTTGTATGCAGTGTCTTCAAATATTGAAATAATTTCTCAATGACCTTTTGTACTAGGTCATGTACATCCTTGAGCTCGTTTATAGACCTCATAGAGCTCTCTATAACAAAATCCAAGGATTTCTTCCAATGAAATAATGACTCCTTTCCCATCTTGAGGATCCCATGGTTAATGACAACATTGGTCTTCATGTTAATAGCTATTTTTAGTAGGGCCAAGTGCTCTATTAGTTTTCCTTCTACCTTCTATATGGTGGTCTGATGACTAGAAGCTACATCCCTTAGCTTGTGAGCATCTAACACTAGACATCCCAAATTTTCAATTAATGGGGGACCTTGGGCTTTCATGTAGTCTACCCATGCTTGGCCAACCTACCCAAACTAACTCTCTATTTGTAGCTTTAGGAGTAGATTTTTTCTCTCCTCTACATTTTGGTTGAATTGGCTTGATGAAGTACTCTTGAGTAAAAACCTAATGTACTCCAAAAATTCTCTATTTGAGGCCACCAGGATTCCCTTTTCTTGTTTAAGCTCTTCCAACTTATCTTCAATTTTCTCATTGGTGGACTTCCACATGTTCACCATGGTGTCATAAACAGGGAAACCAAGATCCATTGTTCTAATCTTGAAGTCATCTTTGAAAATCTCATGGAATTTTCCTTCCTTTTGTAGCTTGATAATCTCTACCAACATGTGTCTAGTTGTTGAATCACACTCATACATTTGACCCTATTTTTAGACCAAAATTTTTTACCATCTATTAAAATGGGGTCAAATTGGTCGGAATAGGCATGAAAAAATGTCTTTTTTTTTTAATCCATGACCATGTTGGTCAAAATGTTGACCAACATAGGCTTCATTATGTTAAAATAAAAAAAGTTTTATTTCACAAAGCCTAATTCATTGTTAATGTGTTGATGGGTTTGGCTAATGACCAAGGGTGGAAGAACAAGACAACGCTAGGTCATTTTTGTGGAGGAGAGGGACAAATAAGGCCACTTCTAAAATGTGGCATATCATTTCTATTGACACCACCAGCATTGCCATGCTCATTCGTTGCTCTGCCTACTTTTTCTCGCACAGACAAAACTTAGGTTTCTTCATCTAATTAGAGTATCATATATGATATTTTACATCTCAGAAAAAAGTATGGTTCTAGGTTTTCATACTCATTTATTTAAATTTTATATTAGGTCACAAAGGTAGATGAGGGATTGGGTGGTAGTCAACATCGAAGGCATTGAGAGATAGGTGTTAATCAAGGCTGAGCTATGGTGGCACTCTATATACACTTCTTTTGCTTCACGACAATAGCTTAGGAAGTTCTCACATAGGAAAAATTTTGCTCTTGCATCCCATCCAAATGGTGTTGGGGTATTTCTCTCCTAGTGATGGGACATTAGGGACATATTGTTATTAAGGTGTAAATTAGACTACTGAAGCCATTAACAACATTTGCAATATCAGAAATAGATGTTCTTGCATAGAATTTCCAAAGATCAAATGATAATCCAAGTATCATTTGTGTGTGATTGAAAAAAAAACTATCGAGTCTTGTATTTTTTAAACCCTAACATAGTAACAAAATGACAACTTTATATTTTGATTACAAAGACACTTGAATTTTCTCTAAAAACCCTATCATGACTAGGGCACATGTTATATTAGTTTTGATAAATTTCCCCTAAACTGTGTTTATACTATCTAGCAAATATCAACCAGCTTGGCATAGATGTATTGATTATTAAATGAAGACATATCTAGTTCATTATCATGATTTTGAGCTGTTCTTTAGTGCTTCTTTCTTCTATAGTGCACACCCACACACATTCATTCTGACTCATATGTTGAATATATTATTAGAGTCTCTAATGTTTTATTATAACTACTTGGTGGACTTGAAAATGGTGTGGTTGATCTCTCTATGTCATCTATTTCTGATGGTTTGACTTTGTCTTCTCATAATTTTGTATTTCTATAAATATGTTGAAAGTTGAGATTATTGATTTTGATTTCATTGGGTTTTTTTTGAAACATTTTGTAATTCAAAATATTGGTTGTTGCAAGAGGTGAAGCAAATTTGATCAGATCCTTCAATTAAAGTAGATAAAGTGTCACCTTGGGAGATTCCATGAAACAGGTTAAAGCTAAAAAGCATACTTGAATATGGTCGGGCTAAATGCATGTACACTGTAAGCTTGTTTTAAAATTGACAATTCATAACTCATTAAAAACCTTTAGCAACATTGTTTGAACATTCAAACCTTTTCAAAAGAAAATTAGCTACCATGTGGATCATTCATGATAATGGGATATGGCTGTTCTACACTAAAATGACTTGGAATTTACTAAGTTGACATGAAGAAAATATACAAATATTTCAGTTATCTGGTCTATTTTTAGACCAAATTTTTTGATACACAACTACCACCTAGATTCATGTTCCATCCCACTAATGAAGAGCTCATAACACATTATCTCATTAGAAAGGTTTTAGAAATCAATTTCATAGGAAGGGCCATTACTGAAGTGGACCTCAACAAGTGTGAGCCTCAGGGAGGGTTCAATTCCCTCCTTTATTATTCACTATGTATATAATCCCACACACCCATTTGATCTCGAATGATGATATGTACTTAATGTTGAGTGTCTGTGTTGAGTGCTCCAAAACCATCTATTTCATGCCTTCATCTTTACACAATGTCTTTCTAGTTTCTTTCTACTCACACACCCATTTCATTTCATATTATCATTTGAAAATTGTGTCACTCTAAGCTCTCACTATTTCCTCTTGATTGATCATCTCATAACTATTGAATGAGATCTTTGGGATAAGCTATAGGCATCCAAAAAAGCATAAAGGGTTTTGTTAGATGGTGTAGATGAAGTAGTAGCATTTGCCTTAGGAGACATGCTTGCAAAATGGAAGCATAGATAAGTCATGTGAACTATTTGACAGGATGCCTGAACATAAAGTAGTCATCGAAAGCCATAGTTGTTGGATATGCACAAAATAGATATATTGAGAGAATATATTTGTTTAAATTGCAACTTCCCTAGTAGACATGCATGCAAAATGTGGAACCATAGGTAAGGCATTTGAACTGTTTTGTTGATTGCCTCCATGAAATGTTGTCTAATGGCAAGCCAATATTGTAGGATATGCATATTGTCCCAGTAAGAACCAACAGCATTATCATATTCAAAAATCCAAGAAAATCCATAATGCATAGTAGTTCTATTTTACTTTCAAGTGTACAAAACTAAAAATCCTTATATAAAAGGAAAACAATTTTAGAAATACGAATTATCAAGTTGTGTTTAAGAGAAGATTAAATCAGCATGCTTTTTTATGCAGTCCAACAATCTTAGTTTGCAATTGTAGACATCAAAAACAAAAATGAAAAATGTTGGTAGAATAAGTGAAAACAAGAGACCTTTTAGATGAAATATCCATCGTAGTTGGCACAGTTGTTGAGTCAATATCCATATCTTCTGCTGCTTTTCTAGTTTTCATTCATTCAAATTAGTAGAATTGACTAATTTTAGTCCTTAACTTATGAAAAATCCATAGGTAAGAGTGTTGCAGAGTTGCCTTACTCTGGGATGGTTGGTTGTGTTTCACTTCCATATAAAATAAGCCAACCCACAAACATCTACATTGAAGTGAGAATGAATTTTGATGTCAAATAATTTGAGATATTTATGGTACTAATGAAATACCTCATAACAAGTTTCAATGGAACCATTCTCACTTTCATGCATATCTTTAGAGGAAAAGTCTCGTGAAGTCTTTTTGACTCATAAGATCATCATCTAGGAAGATCGCTTCCAACTACAGGGTATGGCTAAGGAATATGGAAACTTAAATGTTTCAATATTGAGTGGTACTTTGGGTTCTAAATCTTAACAACACTCTTCATATTCTAAAAAACTTCAAATTAATAGCTATGTGTCTGCACATCTTGTAGTTGCTTCATAGTAAAGCATATGATGCATTGTGCCAAGTAAATTCATCTGCATCTTGCACTTTTTTTGTTTCTCCATTGTAGCTATTTGAAATGCCCCTTTTCTGATTTTGTATGATATTTCCAAATTCTAATCAGACTTTCAAGATCAAACAACTAATATCACAAAGATCCACCAAATTTCTCAAGAAACCCCAAATCGGGTATGCCAGAAATTGTGCCAAAAGCTTCACAGCTTCACAAATTATTAATAAATCTGAAAGTGGACATTTTTACAGAAATTTCAGCAACATAACAGCCTAAAAAATGAAATTTCCAGATCCGTATAGCCTTTACACAACAGTTCTCAAATGTAGGACAAAAACTATGCTCATCGGGCTACTGAAATTAACACAAAAATGCTCGGAAACACCACAAAAATACTAATAATCTATCTCAAAAGTTTAATCACGTCCCAATAAATATATTCAGCTCTATTTTAATACCTTAAAGTCTGAAATACAGCAGCAACCCAAAATGATATGAAATACTCAACTGAAAACACCAAACTCATACAAAAAAAACACCCGAAAACTCACAAATTTGCACTGTTTAGCACAAAGGCAAACTCTGTATGAGCATGCACATGTAATGGATTCAAACTCCCATCCTTAGCCTTCCTAGAAACTTGCAAACTCCCGTTCTTGGGTCTCCTTGGAAACCTATAAACTCTCGTTCTTGGGTCTCCTTCTCCACAGGTTTGGCAGCCTCTGAAGAATAACAAAGAAAATGAGCAAAATCAAGTTCTGCAATCTGCCCAAAATGCCTCCAAACCCCTTAAAAGAGGGCATAACCATTACTCACGTCCAAGAGAGGTTAATGAAACATATTTTAATAATAATTTTCATTTATTAGTCCAACGGTTTTCAAAGATTAACCCCCTTTTTCCGAAACTTCACTTTCTTGGGCCTACATGCCTTAGCAAAGATTATTATTTTTTAATTATTTGAAAAGGGGACATGACACTATTCATAGAAAACCAAGTCTTCACAGCACCATGATTGACATCATCAATGTGTATGGAAGACAAGCTACTAATGATATTCAACATTCTCAATAGTTGAAGTCACCACCACAAATATTGCAGGCACATTATTAAATAACACATTGATATGTTAGGATTGTGATTTTTCCCATCTATTTACTTCTGAAGTTTATGATTTTTTGGACCATTCCTTAATCTTGTGCCCAAACACTATGTACTCTCAAGAATTCCCTTCTTAGGTAACTATTCTAATGTTGTACTCTATAAAGTGGCCACTTTTACGTGTTCTACCAAAGAGTCGGTGCCTCATATAGCTACTTTATCTAGAAATCTTAATTGAGAGTGTGAGAATTGGGGATAGAATTTTAAAAAATTCATGGTCAAATTAGTGAACGAAAAATGGATCTGATGGGGGTTGCATTATCTAGCAGAATGTAGAGGACTTTAGAAACTTTAGCTAAGACTAATGTCTGTCCATTGGGCTAGAGTCACCTCCTATTAATTGATTTATCATTGCCCTTTAAATCTTGAATTCATTGCACAACTAAAATGCATCCCCTTCAGAGAATATTTAGCTAATCCTTTACTTTTTTTTTGGATCGATAAAAGGCCAAGGCCCTATTGATTTTGTATATTAAAAGAATGAAAAAATCAATCCTTCTCTTGTAAGTTCTTATTTTAGACTAGAAAGCTTTTAAAAAATCCCACTAGGTGGAAATGAATTTGCATTTGTTTCTAATTACCCCTGTTCTTGTTGGGAACTCTTAAGTTTTTCTTGCTGTCACAATCTTCCAAAGCCATTTCTATGGAGATGAACATTTTCATGAATGCATCTTCAAAATTTTCATTCATCTTCAAAATCTCTTCAATATTATTTTGCATGAATAACTCTAAATTATCGAAGAATTGCACTAGAATCTGGAATGAATTCTGACACCACATAGATCCAAATATGGGGCTCTATAATACTATTGACAATGTTTCTAATTTTTTAGAAGAGACAACACCAATTCTTCTATTGAGTGGGGAGCCTTTTACCATTATTTAATTAGGCTCTACTTTTCTTCATACTATCCCTTATTTAACACAATTCTTGGACAAGTGCATTTAAGTAAACATGTCAAGAGATATCCCATTATTCAACATCATGTTACAAAGCTTCCAGGCATTATTCATAATTGCATAATAATAGTAACAATTAATAAGATTACTACATGTGAAATAATTGAATTGAAATACTATGTCTACTTTTTGGTTCAAGAGGTCATTTTCTTCTTGTTTTTTCCCTTCCTCATTCAACATATAGTTTTATAAATAAATATTGTACATGAATAAACAAATATAGTTTTATAAATAAATACTGGCAAAAAGTACACATGCCTTGTCTATGCTTCCATTTTTCAAACATGTCTACCATGGCAATTGTGACTACAACATCTGACAAAAATTCTTTATGCTTTAATGCATATCCATAGCTTATTCCAAAGCTCTTGTTTTGGCAAATGCATCAATAATGCTAGCAAAGGTTGTGTGATTTAGCTTTATACCTGACAATTTCATTTGCTTGAATATAAACACACATGTTATATATGTGTTTAAACATATATAAAAACACAATTTTCTTGGAAAATTGAGTTGCTTTCCTTTTTAGTTTCAATGGTGTGAGCTCTTTCTTTGCCTCTTGGTCTATGGACTACAAAACTTTGAGCTCAATGGGCAGCCCATGGCAATCCCAACTAGGCACATAGTGCACCTTATAACATTCAAGCAGCATATATCTATTGAAAAAATCTTTTACTATCTTGTTCAAGACATGCCCAATATGAAAATCTCCCGGCACAAATCCTACTCATGACTATGAAGGCACATATCCTACACATTATGAAGGCCCTAATGTGCATCATACTGATAGAGGTAAATATTCAATTTTTATTGAAAATTAATTATGTAATTATTAATAAAATTTGGCATCTTGAATTGCAATTGGTGTAACCTTTATGAGATCATTTTTTAGTATGGATAACATCATGGTAATGGAGTCGAGCATGATGTTAGTTTTTAGCATGTGGAGGTTGGGGTTGAAAAAAATGTGGTAGATGATGTGGCACTATCAAGTAAAGAAAAATCCTTGTTATATTCTTTAAATTAATGAAATACTTATAACATTATAAAAAATGTTTAGAATTAAACCCATTTATTTCTTATTATAGGGGTGCAACAGCCTTATGCTCAAAAAAAGAAGAGGAAACCTCATGTTATAAGATTAGAACCACAAGAGCCATAGGAGAATGTCGAAGATAGTCACAATGTGCCTATTAGCCTTTATGCTAAAGATAGTCACGATGTACCTATTAGCCTTCATAATCATGAGTAGGATTTGTGATGGGAGTAGAAGGATGTAGTGAAATGTCATGCACATTGTTATCATTGTTTTAAATTAACATTAAATAGATTATTTCTCATGAAGTTCTTAATTTGAGTTATTATTGATTAGGCCTATTTACCTTTGTGTGAACCAATGCACCAAAATATTCTACATTTCGATGTCATGGCAAGAAACCACTGCTTTATAGCCTTGCTTTAAACCAATTTGTTTGTCCACTTCTGTGGGCGCTAGATTAAATTTATATATTATAGAGACAAACAAAAATTTATTGTTCTTTGCTTCTCTGCCCTCCCACCAACCCCCCCCCCCCCCCCCCCCCCCCCCCCGATTCTCTCTACTTTTATCTCTTGTTAGCCACCTTGACCCCCTTGTATCATATCTTCAGGGCCTCATAACTTTGGACCTCCGATGCTAGTCCTAGTATGCTATCTCACCTATGAAATTTTTTTAATCATAACTATTTTATTAGTTCTAATTTGGAAGTTTGCACAAAAACATTAGCATTTGGATTTATTCTCCCTGAAGTTTTTAATAAAGGAGTCTAATGATTGACAACAGTTTAGACTAGGAGTAGGTCCATAGACAAATCAGAAATTTATGAATCCATGTAGCCAATAGTTTTAGCATGTAGCACAAGGCATGCCACCACCAAACATGTCTATCCAGCCATAGCCTATTCAATACCCACCATAGATGCAGCACATGCATCCACGCCCAAGGCAGTAGCATCAAGCACCACCATCATCATAGGCACCATCTATGTCATATCTTCAGCAACCAATTCCAATGGTAATTGGGCCTTCTCAATCCCAACAATCTCAGCAATCATCATGGCCTATGCATATGCCACCTCCACTAGGTTTTGGGGGCATGGGAATGCCACCATCGTCATCTTATACGGTAGACTTATTTTCATATGCTACAATTATTTTTCATTTGTTTCTACTTTCCATAAAAAATGTCTACAAAAGTAGTTGGTTATGTGTGCATGCTATGGATAAGCTTATTTCCCTTTTATCTTTTTTTAAGTTTGCTCCATCCTCTCCATATGGACAACTACCAAATTCATTCAATGCAAATCCAGTCTATCATAATGCTTCGCAACCTCAACATATGTCGTTAGTAAATTCTAGAGCATAGCAATAGGGATCTTCAAGTCAAAATAGTGTTGTACCATAGGTAGTACAAACAAACCAAAAAGTAGGTTTTGTGTCTATAACATTCCATCCCATAGATTTTACTAGGCATGGTGTAGTGAAAAGGGTTTTGTCATTAGTTTTAGCTTGCCATAAGGAATGTTATTTCCATAAAATTAATAGTTCTTTTGGATTTCCTTAGGGGCCTCCTATACAACCTTTGAATTCTAATTCACAAAGTTCGTTAGAGTGGCAAGAGCATAATATTGGAGATGGAAGGAGGTACTAAATTGATACATTTGAATTGCATTAGATTTTATTATTTTAATAAACAACATTACTAAGTCAAGCTGGGTGTGATATGGTCTTATTTTGAGATATGTGTTTGGTAGTTATTTACATATATGTTTATTTGATCTTTTAGAAAAGGCACAAAGTGTTGTTCTGAGGTTTTGATAGTCATTTTTAACAATTGGGGATTTATTTTTTAGCCATCCTTGTTGGCTTAGTCTGTATGTAGTATTCCTTTATAGGATCAAGTTCTATTATGTTCATGCATGTTTGAGATATCTATGGGTCATATCAGTGAACTTAAGATTTTTGTTTTCATGTAGATACTATTACAATAAAAGGACAAGGCAGCCTAGTTGGGAGAAGCCTTTAGAATTGATGACACCAATTGAGGTGAGACATCCAAGATTTCTTACCTTTTGCTAATATCAAATGCATACATATGTTGTTACCATATAATTATTTATTAACTTATGCATTGTTGAGTATCCTTGGAATGTATAAAATCTTAATCATCCCTCACATGGTAGATAAAATGTGGACTAGTTGACTGAACTTGTTTCATGCGTATTATGTTTTTCTTTCCATGGCCTACCACTCTTTTGTTGATGTCTCATGGCAAGATCAAAGGTCAATAAATAGGTATATATGCCCACTCCTAAGGTGGGATGTTTTCTTTCTTGTCTTATGTAGTTGGGTGATCCTTGACATCCAAATTGTACCATTAGTTTTATGAGGGAATTTTCCTTTTGCACCAAATAAAAAATGTTGAATATTGTCATTTTCATGATTTCTGATCCCTCTTAAACATTAAGTACTTTGAAAGTCATAAATGGGCATTTTGAACTGATAACTACTAGATGGCTTTATCTTATGAAGAAAAGATCAATATATAATAACTAATAGCCTATTTAAAAACATCAATTCAAATGCATAATATCTTATAGATGATGTCACTAACAGATCTTGGGATGTTTCAATTGCCTAATTTTTCAGTAAACTTACCTTTATGTATGCTGACAAGTTAAGCTTTGGGGTCAATTCTTGTTACAGTTGCATTCAACATCTCGATGCTATAGGATTAAAATTTTGTTTCCTAGATATTTAGGTTTATAGAATATTAATTTAGTCTCTTTCACAGTAGCCATGAAATGGACCTTTGATTATTTCGACAGCTGATAAATTTGAAATTAGACTGTAGGTAAGTGCCGATCTTTGCTATAATAATGAAACTAGTACAACTATATTGTGATAATTTGATATTCTTTGCTTATCTAAAGAGCTAGAATTGGAAAATTGGTCTTTACTATAGTACACAACACATGGTGACACCATAATACTATCATGAATCTTGTGTCTCATTTGCATAGCTTCAAGGTACAGTTATGGACTTCAACCATAATGTGCATATCTAAAATTCTTAATTCTTCAATAAATTATATAATCATATCTAAAATAGTTTTCCTTTTATATAAGGATTTTTAGTTTTGTACACCTCAAAGTAAAATATAACTAGTATGCCTTGTGGATTTTCTTTAATTTTTTAATGTGATATTGCTACTAGTTCTTACTAGGACAATATGCATATCCTGCAATATTGGCTTGCCATTAGACAAACATTTCATCGAGGCAGTCAATAAAACAATTCAAACACCTTACCTATGATTCCACATTTTGCATTCATGTCTACAAGGGCAGTTCCAACTTTAAAAAAAATATTCTCTAAATATATCTATTTTTTGCATATCCAGCAACCATGGCTTTCGATGACCACATTATGTTCAAGCATCCTGTCAAAGAGTTCACATGACTTATCTATGCTTCCATTTTGCAAGCTTGTCTCCCAATAAAAATGCTACTACTTCATCTACACTATCTGAAAAAATCCTTTATGCTTTTATGGATGCCTATAGCTTATCCCAAAGCTCTCATTCAATAGTTATGAGATGATCAATCAAGAGGAAATAGTTGAGAGCTTAGAGTAACACAATTTTTAGATGATCATATGAAATGAAATGGCCATGCAAGTAGAAAGAAACTAGAAAGACATTGTGTATAGATGAAAGGATGAAATGGATGGTTTTGGAGCACTCAGCATTAAGTACATATCATCATTCAAGATCAAATGGGTGTGTGGGATTATATGCAACTTGTTTTGGTCCACTTCAGCAATGGCCCTTCCTATGAAATTGTTGTCTAAAACCTTTCTAATGAGATAATGTGTTATGAGCTCTTCATCAGTGGGATGGAATGTGAATCCAAGAGATAATTGTGCATCACCCATATCATGGGTGTAACTAAAGTTAAGAGCCTCTATTATTGAATTCTCTTCCCTATCACCCATATTCATTTCCTTTGCTATTCATAATTCACATGATACATTTATTCTATTTATTTTGATTTTCTCAATATATTTTATGACTATTATATAGAATTCACTTTGATTAGAGTCATAAATTATATTGAGAAAATCAAAATAAATAGAATAAATGCATCAGTGAATTATGAAAAGAAAAGGTAATGAATATGGGTGATAGGGAAGAGAATTCAAAAATAGAGGCTCTTAACTTTAGTTATAGTCATGATATGGGTGATGCACAACTATCTTCTGGATTCACGTTCCATCCCAATGATGAAGAGCTCATAACACATTATCTCATTAGAAAGGTTTTAGATAGAAATTTAATAGGAAAGGCCATTCCTGAAGTGGACCTCAAAAAGTGTGAGCCTCAAAAAAAATTGACCAAGCATTGGTCAAAATTTTGACCAATACTTGGTAGTTTTTTACCAAGCATTGGTCAAAATTTTGACCAATACTATGCATTTTTCTACCAACCTTGGTCAAAACTTCGACCAATGCTTGGCAAAAATTGTGCCAAAAAAATTTAAAGTTTTTGACCAATGTATTGGTTGAAATTTTGACCAACTAGTAAGTTGGTGGAAATTTCGATGAGAAAAATTTTGACTAATTGGTTGGTCCACATTTCGACCAACCTAAGACAAAATTTGGACCAATAAAGGTTTAAAAATGAGCCCAAATGTACTAGTGACAGAGTCAACACAACAGAATTAACAACAAACAAACAATCTTAGGAGATAGAGGAAGTAAAAGCTTTCATTCATATATGCATTGAAAGATCTATTACATGCCCAACTATAAGGCATTCTAGGTTATAGCCATATATCCCTTCAATTACTATCTTCAATGATCCAACTTCGCATTATGTTGTTTTCTCCCTCTCTAAGTTATATCCCTAGGATTCTAATGAAGGTCTCTTAAATACATGCATGACCACAAGTTAGCCTATTACAAATACAACTAAATAAACTCTTATATTAAATGCTAGCCTAAGCTGCAAGTCAGCTTGCAATAGATATCTAATATTAAATTAAATGCAAAGGTCAGCCTCAGTAGGAAACCACACACAAAAAACTCGACAAATGAAACCTCTACAAAATGTTGACACTTGGCATCCAAATGGACACTCAAAAACCACACGACCTTGGCAACCAAATATCACTCAAAAACCAAACAAACTTAGCATCCAAAGGATGACTCGACAACCAAAGAAAACTCGATAGCAACTATGAACTCGGTACCAACTTGGAAGCTCAGCATCCACTAAATTATTGGCACCCACTAGAAACTTGACAATGCAAGACATTGAAACTTGACAATACTAGGGAAAAATTGAAAATATGTAGGGTAATAGGGCAACCCAGGATGCTCTTACATGAGACAACTAAGGTAGAAAGAAATGATTCTCTTGAATCATGTAGGTGTCACAACCTAAGTTGAATCCAACTTAGATTGAGAAATCAATGTAGCATCTTCAATCGGTTTATTCTTCCACTTGACCAAATACTTATAGTAATCTTTTCCTTTTGTGCTCTTACCAACTCTCTACTCCATATTTGTTCAACTTCTTCAATCTTCTTCTTAGAATAATCATCTAATACAACAACTTCATCATATGATTCATGATACTTATACAAATAAAAAACATTGAATATAGGAGATATATCCATTTTGTTAGGTAACTCAACTTCATATGCATTACCAAATTATCAAACTTCGTTATGATCTTGCAAGGTCCAAGTTTCTTCATTTTTAGCGTACTATATGTTCCAACAGGAAATCTTCCCTTTTTCAAATGAACCATCACCTCATCACCAACTTTGAAAACATGATGTCTTCTGAACTTATCAAAATTCTCCTTATCTTAGAAAATCTATCTACAATAACAAATATATAATCATACCCCTTCACTATCTTAGACAATCCGAGAACAAAATACATAGTAATGTCACTCTAAGGTTTCTTAGGAAAATTAATAGGTGTATACAAAATAGTATTCTAACTTACTCCTTTAGTAACTTGACAAACTCCACAACTTCTTACAAATTTATGAACATCCTTATACATTTGTGGCTAGTAATACTTATCCTTCAGCAAACTCAATGTCTTATCAATTCCAAAATGCTGAGCCAATCCTCCTCTATACTTTTCCTTAATCAAATTAATTCGCATTGAAATTCTAGGGATACACAACTAAGTTCTTTTGAACAACATACCTTCTTGAATGGAATACTCATCATACTTACTTGTGTGATCTATTAGATTTGGTGCTCTGCACTCTCTCCACACCTCAGAAAAATTAGGGTCAATCTCATACAACTCTTTCATGTCATCAAAACTAAGAACTTCAACTTTCATTTTAGTCAACAAAGAACGTCTTTGCTCAATACATTAGCAACTCTATTAGTAACTCCACTATTATGTTTGATAACAAATGTGAAACTTTACAAGTACTCAACCCACTACATATATCTCTGATTCAATTTATGTTGACTTCCCAAGTACTATAAAGCTTTATGATCAGTATAGAAAACAAACTCTTTATGAATCAATTAATGTTTCCACTTCTTCAAGGCTTGAACAATAGCATAAAACTCTTGATCATACATAGAATACTTTCTTTTAGCATTATTCAACTTCTCACTAAAGAAAGAAACAGGTTTACCTTCTTGACTCAATACAACTCCTATTGCACTACCACTTGCATCACATTCAACTTGAAATACCTTATTGAAATTAGGTAAAGCCAATATAGGCAACTCAACAACCTTCTATATCAAAGTCTCAAAACTGCTATCAGCTCCATGTGTCCACTTGAATTCTTTTTTATCTCCTCTCATTGTCTCAATCATATCATTATAATAAGAAATGAAATTCCTTATAAACTTCCTGTAAAAACTAGCCAAACCATGAAATGATCTTACCCAACCTACATTCTCAGGTGTAGGCCATTCCAAAATTGCTTTAACCTTCTCAAGGTCCATCTTTAAACCATTAGCTAAAATCACAAATCCCAAATACACAATCTCTTCTTGCATAAAAGAACACATTTTTAGATTGATCATCAACTTCCCCTCTTTCAATCTCTATAATACTTGTCTCAAGATGTTCTTCCTTAGTCGTACTGAATATCAATTTTTCATCCAAATAAACAAACACAAACTTACCCAAGAATCTTCTTAGAACTTTTTTCATTAACCTAATTGAAGTACTAGGTGCATTAGTCAAACCAAAAGGCATAACCAACTATTCATACAAGCCATCTTTTATCTTAAAAGTAGTCTTCCACTTATCACCTTCTCTGATTCTGATAATCTATTATGTCATTCATCCTTGGCATAGGAAACCTATATTTCACTATGATCTTTTTAATAGATCTGGAATTAGTACACATTCTCAATTCTCTATTCTTCTTAGGTGCTAATACAATAGTTATAGTAGATGGAATAAAACTTTCTTTGATCAAACCTTTCTCTATAAACTCATGCACTTGTCTATTAAGTTATTCATTCTCTTTAGGTGTCAATCTATATGGTGCTTTGTTCAACAAACTAGGTCTAAGAATCTGATCCATACAATGAATTATACTTCTTATTGGAGGTAAACCATTAGGTATATCTTCAATAAAAATATCCTTGTATTCATTCAACAATCTCCCAATTTCTTCTGGTACCCAATCAATAATACCAGTTACCACTCAGTCACCACTGACTGACTTGGTTAATACTATTTTCTTGCACTCAGTTACTATTGACACAACTCAGTCTCCTTAGAATTATAGCAAAAAAAACTTGATTCTTTTCCATTTCCTTTTCAAATTGTTTCCCATTAATCATGCAAATTTTCATATTAGTAATCAACTTCATCTGAACTTTCAACCAAAGGCAACAATATTTTCTTTCTTCCATTCACCCAAAGAGTATATTTATTCAATCTTCCATAATGTATAGCATATCTATCATATTGCCAAGATCTACCCAATAGAATATGACAACAATCCATAGGCATAATATCAAACAAAACTTCATCAAAATAATATCAAATCTTGAACTTCACAAGGCATTTCTCACGTACCAATACATTGTGCTCATCTTTGATCCATGAAACATGATAGGGTTTAAGAAACTTCAGCCTCTACAACTGCAACTTTGTAACCAACTCTTCTAATGCCAAATTTGTTGAACTTCCACTATCAATGATTACCTTGCAACATTTTCCAACCATCTTACATCTTGTCTTGAAAAGACTTCTCCTAAGGATAGGTTCCTCATCACTTCCCTTATTACATAACTTTCTTCTTGCCATCAAATTTTTACTAACCTCAAGTCCACTTATTGAACCCTCAATGTCTCCTTGACTTACATCATTTATGTTACCTTTCCCACTTTCATAAGATCTACATTCAAAGGATCTATACCCTTCTTCACCACATCTAAAATAATTACCATGAAAACCACCTTTAGAATAAGAATTACCTTTTCCTCAATAAGAACTAGTACCTCCTTAGTAGGAATCACCACCTTTCCACTCGATCTTTCCTTTGTCATCATTCTTCCATTCAGATTTTCCATTATCTTGCACATAATTGTCAAATCTGCCACCTTCTCCATAGGATCTACCTCTTCCTCTCTAGAATCTACCACCTCTACCTCTTTGTCTTTGTTCATGCTTCTTTGTCAAGATCTCCTTCAGTTTCAAAGCATATTTGTATGCTATCTCCACACTTTCCAATTTCACAAAACTTATTGCATCTTGAATTCTAGATCTCAATCCTTTTAGATACCTTGAAGTTTTCTTAACATCATCATCCACATATCTAGATGTGATGTGCAATCTATAGAATTCCTCAGTATACTCTTTCACATTCATGTCTCTTTATCTTAAATTCTGCATCTTTCTCAACAAGCTAACTTGGTAATTAACAAGAAGGAATTTTTTCTTTACCTTATTCCCCATTTTCACCCAAATTTTGATCTTTTGCTTTCCTCTCCTTTATCTATCAGTTTGAAAATGCTTGCACTGTAGTGAGGCATGTCCTTTCAATCTTGTAACTGCAATCTTTGCCATCCTATTATTAGGAGTGTTCTCATACTCAAAGAACTTCTCCATTTCAAAGAACCAATCCAACACAACATTGGTGTCTAATTTCTCATCATTAGGAACAAATTCTACTATAGGATTTGAATTTTCTCTAGAAAATACTCTCAACAACCTTGCTTCATCTTGATCTTCTTCAGGTTTTTGATTAGGGTTTGGTGCTACTACTTCATCATAACTTACATCATTAAAATGTGCTCTTCACCTTTGGGTTGTCTCCATAGCATCTAATCTAGCTATAATTTGTCTTAATGTATCCAATATCGTATTATCAACCTTTCCTCTACCTTGAACCATCTTTACAAATTAGGTTCCCGCAAGATTGTAACCCTCTACAAGTTGTAGGTCAAATCCTTAAATATGCTACCCCACAACCAAATTCACTTAGGGTTCTACATAATCTAATATCCACATGGATGAAACTCAAGATTTGATAGCACCTGACACAAGGAGATGAGAAAAAACTAGGGCCAATGGCACACCCAGCTACTCAAATCATGTGCACAAACTCAACATAGCAGAAATGATAGCAAACAAACAATCTCAAGAGATAGAGAAAGTAAAATATTTTATTCATACATTCATTCAAAAATCTATTACATTCCCAGCTATAAGGCCTTTAGGGTAACAGCCATATATCCCTTCAATTACTATCTTTGATGATCCAACTTCACATTTTGCTATTTTCTCCCTCTCTAAGTTATATCCCTAAGATTCTAACCAAGGTCTCTTAAATACATGCATGGCCACAAGTTGGCCTATTGCAAATATAAATAAATAAATTCTCATATTAAATACTAAGCTAAGCCATAAGTTGGCTTGCAATAGATATCTAATATTAAATTAAATGCAAAGGTCAGCATCAATAGGAAACTTCATACAAACAACTTGACAAATGAGGCCTCCATGAAATACTTGATGCAGGAGCATCCTAGGCTTCCTTGTAGTCCTACACTTTAGTTTCTAGTTGCTGCCGAGTTTTTAGTTAATGCTGAGTGCCAATTTCCAGTGTGTGCCAAGTTCTAATGTGTACTGAGGTTTCCAGTGTTTGCCAAGTTATCTAGTATGTGTCGAGTTACCCTTCATATGTCGAGTTGTCCAATGTGTGCCAAGTTATCCAATATGTGCCAAGTTACCCTTCATGTGCCAAGTTACCCAATATATGCTAAGTGACCCTTCATGTGCTGAGTTACCTAGTGTATGCCAAGTGTCAACATTTTGATGTGACTTCTACAAGCCAACTTGCAAGATTTATTTCGATCTCAATATCTATGTTAAGATATTTTCTTGGGATGTGTCTTGACCATTGTTGGGTTGGCCTCCCTATATTGTATGTTCTAGAATGTTCTATAAGCCATTTTGGCAAGTATAAATAAGGGTCTTGTTGAGTCTTTTGGTAGTGAAATTTTTAGGGAAGGAAGTAGAGGCTAATTTAAAGAGCTAGGGCTGGGGCTTGAGAACCAAAGGATCTCTTGGTAGACCTATAGGTACAGGTATGGATTCTTCTTGGTGTTCTTATCCAGTTGTGTATTTGGGCTAGCTAGGATTGGATTTGTAAGTTAGATCTTGTGGATCTTGTAGAACTAATTTTTGTAATTGCTATTTATAGTTGGCTCTAACCCAAAAGGCCTTACAATCGGGCATATTGCATATAATCAGTTATATCTATGAATAAAGAGTTGTGATTTGGTATCAGATCTTGCATTATTCTTGTTTTGTGTTGTGTTTCTGCTATGTGGTTTTATTGTTAGGGGCTAAGACATCTCCTTTGGGGATTCTCCTACCTTGCACTGCATCAGGTGTCATTAGAGTGAAGGTTTTTCCTGAGTGTTTTGATAGATCGCCAAAGCCAAGGCAGTTTGCACCAAGACTTGGGTTGACAAAGGTTTATCTTACAGATGATTGATCTTTTGGTTAGTGGATATGTTGCTGAGGGTTTGCTAAAATTTTGGAAGATGCCTCCAAAAATATTGGACCTTAGGGAAATTGTTGATCTTATTGATACTATAGAAGAAAGTATCTTAGAGAAGATGAGAGCAGAGTTCAGATCTGATATTACATTGATGAAGAGTGACATGATTGCTGAAATTGTAAGTGCTTTAGGTGGTGTACCTAGACATGTGGGTATTGAAGATGGTTATGAGGAAGTTGCTGAAGACTTTGAATTTGCTGAATCAAGAGGTGAGGCCAAAATTGATCATATGGAGAGCCCTATGGGAAATAGGGCTAGTTAGTTTTCTAGACCTGGATCTCAATTGAAGTTGAAGCACAAGATGGAAGTTTCTAATTTCTTAGGTACTTTGAATCCTGAAGACTTGGTTGATTGGATTGGTGAATTAGAAGACTAATTTGAGCTTGAGGATATTGAGGATCCACTTAGAGTAAGATTGGCATAAACAAAGTTGAAGGGACATGCTGCTCTTTGGCAAAAGGAACTGCAAAGAGATAGAGAAGAGGAAGGTGAAATGAAGATCACTAGATGGAAATTGATGGTGACTAAGTTGAAGGCTAAGTTCATTCTTGTTGATTATGAACTTGAGCTATTTAAGAGGTTGCAAGAATCTAAAACAAAAAGATATGATTGTGAAAGATTATACAAAGGAGTTCTACAAATTGACTATTTGGTCTAGGCAAAGAGAATTGTCAAAAGAGAAGGTAGCACAGTATATCAATGGTTTGAGATTCAATATTTAGGATGAGGTTGGTATGCTAAATATTTCTTCAGTTGAGGTTGCTTATCAATATGCTTTGAGAGAAAAGGAGAAGCTAAAGAGGAAGAATCAAGGTAGTTCCCAAGGGAAGGAGAAGCAAGATAGTTCAACACAAGCTAAACCGAAAGTAGAAGGTGAACCAAAACCTGTTGAATAGAAAAGAAGGATAGGTGGAGGTGGGTTTAAAGGTAATTGTTTCAAGTGTACTCAAGGAGGGCATAGATATTTTAAATGTCTGATTGGTAGGACAACTACTATTGTAAATGAGGTTGAAGTCTAGGGCAGTCAGCCTAAGCAAGGGGAAATTTTGTTGGCTCAATGAGTACTGGTTGGTGAGAGGGCATTGGATCCTTGTCAGAGGACTAGTTTGTTTAGGACTCATTGTAAGTCAGGTGGTAAAGTCTACAAGGTGATTATGGACGGTGGTAGTACTGATAACCTTTTTACTGAGAAGATGGTTCATAGACTTGGTTTGAAGAGAGTGAGACATCCTTATCCTTATAGAATCAGTTGGTTGCAAGGTGAACATGCTTTGGTAGTGAGGGAGCAATGCCTTGTTGATTTTCATATTAGGCAGTATAAGGATTAAGTGTTGTGTGATATTATGGACATGACCAGTTGTCATGTATTGCTTGGTAAACCTTCGCAGTATGATTGCAGGGCTATGCATGATTGTGTCAAGAATGTGTTTACTATTGAGAAAGGTGGCAAAAAGTTTTCCCTAGTTCCTTTGCAGAATGAAGAGCTTAGTAGGAGGAATTTGAGTATTGGTAGCTCAGTTGAGTTGAAAAATCTTGAGAAGGTTGGAAATAAATATGGAAAGAAAACCTATAGCACACCTCAAATGAATGTAAAGAAGTAGAAGAAGAACAAGGGAAAGAGTATACAAGTTGAAGATTTGGAGGATATGTATGTGAAGAGCCAGTTTCAGATTTATATGTTAAATCCAAGAAGATGTTCTTCCAACTATTAGAACATCTTTTTGAACCTAGGGTGTCTAATGTAGGAGCATCCTAGGCTTCCTTGTTGCCCTGCACTTTTGTTCAGTTTCTAGTTGTTGCTAAGTTTCTAGTTACTTTCAAGTGCAATTTTCTAGTTGTTGTCGAGTGCTAGTTTCCAATTATTACCGAATGCTAGTTTCCAGTGTGTGCTAAGTTGTCCAATGTATGCCGAGTTATCCAATATGTGTTGAGTTACCCTTCATGTGCTGAGTTGTCCAGTGTGTGTCGAGTTATCCAATATGTGTCAAGTTACCCTTCATATGTTGAGTTACCCAATGTATGCTGACTGACCCTTCATATGTTGAGTTACCCAGTATATGCCAAGTGTCAGCATTTGGATGTGACTTCCATGAGCCAGCTTGTAGGATTTATTTTGATCTCGATATTTATGTTAAAGATCTTTCCTTGGGATGTGTCTTGACCATTATTGGGTTGGCCTTCCTATTTTGTATGTTCTAGAATGTTCTATAAGCCATTTTGGCAAGTATAAATAAGGGTCTTGTTGAGCCTTTTGGCAGTGAAGTTTTTAGTGAAGGAAGTAAAGGAAAATTTAAAGAGCTAGGGCTGCAGCTTGAGAACCAGAGGATCTCTTGGTGGACCTACGAGTACAAGTGTGGATTCTTCTTGGTGTTCTTATCCAGCTGTGTATCTGAGCTAGCTAGGATTGGATTTATAAGTTGGATCTTATGGATCTTGTAGAATGAATTTTTGTAATTTTTGTTTGTATTTGGCCCTAACCCGAAAGGCCTTATAGCTAGGCATATTGCATGTAATCAGTTATATCTATGAATAAAGAGTTGTGATTTGGTATCAAATCTTGCATTATTCTTATTTTTTGTTATGTTTCCACTGTGTGGTTTTATTTTTGGGGGCTAGGACATCTCCTTTGTTGATTCTCCTACCTTGCACTACATCAATACTGACACTTGACATCCAAATGAACACTCAAAAACCACACAAACTCAACAACCAAAGATCACTTGGCAACTATACAAACTTGGAAACCATATGAACTTAGCATCCAAAGGATGACTCGAAAACTAAAGAACACTCAACAACAACTATGATCTGAGCAACAAATAGGAAGCTCGACATCCACTAAATGCTCAGCACCCACTGGGAACTCGACAATGCAAGACATTGCAACTTGAAAATACTAGGAAGAAATTGAAAACATGTAGGATACCAATGTAACCCAAGATGCTCCTACATCAATTATTCATCTGTAAACTATAACAAGTGATCAAGGATCCCATTTTCTAAAATAGTTTGGAGAAGTACATTATGCACCCAACTAAGCTAGGAGAAGAATGCAACATCGTGGTTGACCATATTACAGAGTATTAGAAGTGCATGAAGACATTCTTGGAGAAAAAGGCCAAACCAAGGAAGTTCATGGAGGATGATTTGGTCTATTGTAGGATAAAAGACATGAACCCAAAGGTATGCATCACAAGGTCAACTCCCTTTTGAAGGTTCCTTTCAAGATTGTGAAAGTAAACTAGAATAATTCTTTTATTCTAGTGTATCCATTTGGAGAGATTCTTCCATTTTCCTATAATGGCTAGTATCTAAAGTTGTAGCAAGTTCATAATTGAAAGCATGTAGCACCTATAGTTAATGTTAGTCTAGGTAGGTATGTTTTGAATCTTTCCTTACTTTATTTTCATGCTTTCCTAGGTTACTTTTTCTTTTTGTTGTGTGCTTAGCTTAGCTACCCGCTATAATTTGTCATTCTAGCTATGTAAAACTATAGATTCTAGGTCCCTTCTCATGTATTTGCAATACTTAAATCCCTAGTTAGAGAAAGTTGTTTCCAAGTTTTAGACCTATCCTTTTAGAACTTAAATTCATTGGTATTTAAGTCAAATTTTTTTCAAGTGTGATGTCTAAGTATCCTTCAAGTTACTTACTTCTCATCTTTCCCAAGTACCTTAGTTTCTAATTTTTTGGGTATCCTTGCATTACCTTTACCCATCATTCTATGTGGGTTTTCTATTTCTTCAGTGCATGAGGGGTCTAGGTGATCTAGGTATGGTTGGGATATGTTTGGATATCTTCTTGATAAGAAGTAGGTTATTTGTGGTTAACTATCTATTATCTTGCCTCAACATCCTTTTTCATTTGGATTCCATGTAGTTGAATTGGTTTCCATCTTTGGTGAACTTAACCAAGCATGTGTCTAAAGGTTGAAACCATCATGGTGATTAACAAGTTGCGTATACAATTATGTCATGATGGAAATACTTGAGAGGTTGTGAATTGAAGCTAGGAAGAAGCTCATTCATGTTGCATGGGTAGATTCTACTTTCAAAAGGAAGAATGGGTCTATGGGTTTTTTGCTACATACTAATGGAAGTCAAGGTGTTTCATTCTATTTCTAGAGTTACCATGAATCATGCCAAATCTTGTTAGAAATAATAGTCCACCAAGATAACTAAGGTGGGGGAGGTGAATCAATTATCAAATAATTAAAATATAGCTTCTTTAACCAAACTTGACGATTCAACCAAAGTAAATAGCAACCATAAAATGCACATAGACAATTATACCAGATATGTTGACTAGGGAAACCCTTGATCAAAGGGAAAACCCTAGTGGGAATGATGCCCACAAGATGATGTATTAATACAAATATTCCTTGTGATATGATGGACTATGTTAGGAGTCTATTATAACATTTAGTACATAGAGTCCCTATTAGAAGACTTTGAATCCCTGTTAGAAGATTCCAACCCTATTAGGAGTTGTAGTACAATGTATGCAAGATGAGCCCACTTCCTAAACATGCAATTTCAACTACAAAAAGAGATCACTTCTCAAACATGTAATTTATTTATATATTCTTCTTTCCTCTATTCTATTAACCAAACCAATCATTTTCTGACCTGTAGCCTAGGTCACAAACCTTGGATCCAAATACTAAACCTTTGATCACTTAGCAAAAACCTCAGTAATCAAGTTTCCTTCACTTCTGCACTAATATGCTCAACTTTGCATTCTACTCTTTTCAGCTACTTCTCATCAATTATATAAACATATCATTCCATTCCATGATATATGAAAATGTCCTTCTTTTATATCAAGTCCTCAAAACAATTCCCTGAGTCAGTTGTTAGACCTTCTCAATTAATTATTATAGGACCACATCAAAAATACGTTACACTTAGCGATAACATAAATCTTCTGCCTTACAACTTGAATCTCAACTTTCTATACATGCAATATTATGATGAGAAAACTTAACCATGTCATCATCAACATGTTGTCTTCAATTCCTCAACCTCGATTTTCAGAATATCAACTCTGCTATGAGATATGACAAGTTTACTAGAACATGCCTTTGTAAACTCTATCTCAGAACAAACATCACCAAAACTTACATAACTACTTCTAGACTTATCCTTTCTTATTTCAATGTTAACTACATATGCTAGATACTCATAAGTATCTCTCATAACCTCATATAGTTATAATACTCAACTAGCCATCTGTACCATCTTGATCTTTCTATTGTTCTTTTGTCAGATACCATAGAAAATTGTTATGTTGACATCAATGACAAACTCAATCAAGAATGTAATATATCACCATAGTAACATATCTACAATAATCCCCCATAGGAATATCATTAGCATTCATGCTTCCAAAAATCTCCCCCTTTGGCATTGATGGAAACATAGATGAAAAACATCTAGTTGCAAAAATACCAACAAAGGACTGTTAAACTTCAAATCCTCTTCATCAATCATTCTCCCAAATTGATATACCTTAATGTGCTTTTTGACAAACTATCATTCCATGTTGTGCTTATGTTGAACATACTGTACTCATGCCAAACATCTCCAACTATCACGCATACTACTTTATCATGTTATTCTTCAATACAATGTTGTTGTTCTTGTTCAATACAATGTTATTTTTCATGCCAGAAATCTCCCCCATTGACATCAATGTCAAAGGTTTCAGCAACCAGCTTTACTGCATTAAACTTTGCAACAACTAATTCTTACTTAGCTTGAGTGTCAAAAGAAACTGTTCAAAACAACATCTAACAAGACTCCTAGATGAATCTATCCATCATAGATACTCCCTCATACAAGAGGCATCAACATTTAGTCCAAAAAATAATGGTGCTCTGTTACACTAGACTAATGCATTCTTGCATCTTCTACTCTGATGTAGGAAGGGGCATAACCCTAAGCATACCTTGAAAAAACTCAAAAGTCTCTTTGAGAAGAGACTTAGTGAATATATCTACAATTTTCTCTTTAGTACTCATATACTCCAATCTAATTTCCTTTTCTGCAACTTTCTCTCTCAACATATGATACTTTATAGAAATGTGATTGGTCTTAGAATGCAACATTGGATTCTTAGACATATTTACTGTGCTTGTGTTGTCACAGTGTATAACAACAGGTTCATTGATTTCTATCCATGTATCCTTTAGCATCTACTTCATCCAAATGACTTGATTGCAATTATTTGCTATTGCAACAAACTATGCTTCTATTGTACTTTTTGATGTGCAATCCTACTTCTTTCTTAACCAAGAAACCAATCTTCCTCCAAGAAAGAAGGCTCCACCATTGGTTCTCTTTCTATCATCCATATTGCCTACCTAATTTACATCAATATAAGCACTTAGAGTGAAATCATTAATCTATCATACCATAATCCAAACTCAGATGCTCCCTTTAGGTATCTGAATATCATTTTGACTTCCAGATAATGTGCTTCTTTAGGATCAACCTAGAAATTTGCAACAATTCCAACTACATTTGCTATATCTGGCCTTGTGTTAGTCAGATATTACAAACCTCCGATCATAGATCTAAACTTCTTCTACTCAACAGTAGGCATCTCATCTTTTGCAGATAACTTGTGTCTAGTTACCATAGGTGTTCCAATGGGCTTGCATCTTTCCAAACCAAACCTTTTTAGTAAATCTCTCCTATCATACTCATTTCAAATTCTTTCTTCATTTCCTCAGCAAACTTTTCACCTTCTTCATCATTCCCTCTAAATATGATATCATTAACAAATATTACCAAAATCATCATACCATCATCAATTTCTTCCCAATACAGATTACTATCTGCCATACCATTTCTATATCCAAGCTTTGTCAAATTTTTGTCCAACCTTGCATACTAGGTTTTGGGTGCTTGTTGTAATCCATATAATGCTTTCCTTAATCTGTATACTATGTCCTTGGCATCTGTTCAAGGAAATCCTTCAGGCTACTTAATGTATGCTTCTTCTTCAAGTTCTCCATTTAGAAATGTTGACTTGACATCCATCTGATATAATTTGAAATTTTTTTGTGTTTCATAGGCTAACTACTTCTATTCTAGCCACTAGAGCATAAGTTTCCTCATAATCTACCCCTTCTTGTTGTGAGTAACCTTTACATACCAATCTTTCTCTGTTTCTTCAACTGCATCTTGTTCATTCATCTTGTTTTTGAATACCCATTTAGTTTCTATCACATTCTTGTCTATTGGTCATGAGACCAATTCCCATGTCCCATTCTTTACTATTTGATCCAATTCCTCTTTCATGGCTTATTTCCAATAATCATCTTTACATGCTTCATCTACATTCCTAGGCTCAAGTTGAGATATCAAGCATAGTTCTTCATTTACTCTACTTGTCATCACACGTTTTTCTTTGTTTCTGATGATCTACTCAGATAGATGATTCTTTATCATATTCTTTCTTGAAGTAGGAGTTGTTATCTCAACTCTTGGCTCTATTGAAGGTTTCAAGATTTGTTCCTACGTTGGCTCTCCTTCATTTTGAAAATCATTGTTAGTCTCAAGAAATACCTCATCATTCCTCAATTTAGTAACAACATCATCATCTGAATTGTAATCAACTATTCTTTCTTGTATCTTGAATTTATCATCAATTCTCACAATTTCAATTTCCATAATAGTCTTAGTTCTCTAATTATAACATCTATAAGCTTTGCCTTTTAGTGAATAACCAAGAAATATACCTTCATCACTTCTAGCATCAAACTTACAAATATTTACTCTCAAAAATTCTAAAATACTTAACTATAGGTGAGTGACCAAACCACAACTCATAATGTGTCTTGTTTGTGTCTTTATTAACTTGCACTCTATTCATAGTGTAGATTTTTGTATTCACATATTCTCTCCAAAATGTTTTGGATACATCATTCTCTACTTGCATAGCTCTTGCAGCTTCTATAACTGACTTGTTTCATCTCTCTACAACATCATTCCATTAAGGGGTTCTTAGAGCTGATAATTGTCTTTTAATTCCATTTTCTTCAAAAAATATGTTAAATTCATTTGAAGTAAATTCTCCTCCTCTATCTAATCTTAAACATTTAATCTTCATACCAAATTCATTCTCAACCTAATTCTTGAATATCTTTAACTTATCAAATGCCTTAGATTTCTCTTTAAGAAATAAAACCCACATCATTCTAGAAAAATCATCAACTAGAATCATAAAATACCTTTCACCATAGAATCCCTTAGTCTTTGTAGGACCGTTGAGATCTATGTGTACAATCTCCAACTTCATTGTAGTGGTAAATTTCTTGCTACGAAAAGAAATTTTTTTATGTCTAGCCAAAACACACTCCTTGCAAATTATGTTAGTAGGCTTTAAAATCTTTGGTAAATCTCTAACTACAAACATTTTAATAGTCCTCGCAATACTGTCAAATTTTATATGACAAAATCTCTTATACCATAACCAACTATCATCTACCTTTGCAACCAAATATGTCATTTCAATAGGATTCAATTGAAATACATTACCTCTAGATCTAGTTCTTGTTCCAATTACCTTTCCATCTTTATCTTTGATCATGCATGTCTTTTCTATGAATTGCAACTAATAACCTTTGTCTACTAATTTTCCAACACTCAAAAGATTGTTCTTTAAGCCATCAACAAAGTATACATCTTCAATGTTAGTTTTACCATCAAGAGTTATAGATCCAATACCTTTAACTTGGTATGCTGCATTGTTTCCAACTCTGATAATTCCTCCATCTTGCCTTTTGAAGTCAAAAAACTTGTTCATGTCACCAATCATATGATGTGAACAACCATTATCAATTATCTAATTAGATTTATTCTCAACCTATAACACCAAAGAGAACCTTTTTTTGACTTTCTTCTTTAATTACCTTAAATCCAATTTCATCATCACTAGCACTTAATGCTTGTTCATCAAAATCATTATCTTCATTTGCATACAAACACTCTCTATCTTGTCTAGGCTTGTAATTTCCCTTATACTTTTTCTCTCTTTTAGAACACTTAGATGCATAATAACATATTCATCACAAGTCCAACATTAAAGATTTTATTACCTTCTTTTTCTCTTTTTACTAGAAGAGCTACTCCTTCTTCAATCTTTTTGTCTTCCTTAGGTCTACTGCTACTAGAAAAATCTCCTCTAGCACTTGTACTCCTTGATAGACTAGGTTGAATATTTAGGTCACTGAAAGTTGTCTCTGTTCTAGTTAACTCTCCAAACTGTCTAATCTCATTCTCAACTATTTCAAGTCTTCCAAGCAATGACTTCTTTGTGAAATATTTGGTACAAGATATCGACAACTCTATCATCTAAACTACTAACTTAAATGGTGGTGTTAGAGTGTTCAATATCTTCCATATAACCTCATCATCTTCTTTGGTTCCTCCTTGAGCTTTAATACCTACAGTAATTTATGATATCCTACCTATATATGTTCTTACAAATTCATCTTCCATCATTTTAACATCTTGAGATGCACAAATCCAACTTTGTAGTCTCAACTTCTTAGAATGTGCATCTCCTTCAAAACTATTTTACAAAGCTTTCCAAATCAAATGTGAAGTAGCAAGTGATTTTACCTAATTGTACTCAATTTTAGGAAGTGTAGTCAATAGTTCTTCTCTAGCTTTCATGTCATACATGAAAATACCTCTTTCTACTTCAGTGCAAATTTCCCAGCAATGATTATCTTCTCTGATTTTGTCAAGATCCAATATCTCAAACCCATGCACAACAAATGTGTCTTCATCTTTTCTTTCCAACTATCATAATTTGTTCCATCAAACTTTGGACTATCTTTCCTAAACATTTTTTCCATGGATCTCCCAAAGTTTTTAAACTTTATCTTCAAGGACGTGATGTTTTGATACCAATTTTTAGAAACAATAGTCCACCAAGATAACTCGGAGGGGGGGGGGATGTATCAATTATCCAATAATTGAAACATATATCTTCTTTGACCAAACTTAACCATTCAACCAAAGTAAATAACAATCATAAAATGCACATAGACAATTACACCAGATACAATTACACTAGATATATTGACTAGGAAAACCCTTCATCGGAGGGAAAACCCTGATGGGAATGATGCCCACAAGATGATGTACTAATATAAATATTCCTTGTTAGAGGATGGACCCTGTTAGGATTCTATTACATCATTTAGTACATAGAGTCCTTATTAGGAGACTTTGAACCCAGGTTAGGAGATTCCAACCCTGTTAGGTGTTGTGCCAACCCTGTCATGAGTTGTAGTACAATGTATGCAAGAGGAGCCCACTACCCAAACATGTAATTTCAATTATAAGAAGAGCTCACTACTCAAACATGTAATTTACTATTATGTTCTTCTTTCCTCTATTCTTTCAACCAAATAAATCACTATCAGACCTTTTACACCAAGTTGCAAACCTCAGATCACTTAGCAAAAACCTCAGCAATCAAGTTTCCTTTACTTCTACACTACTCTACTCAACTTTGTATTCCACTCTTTTCAGCTACTTATCATCAATTTTGTAAACATATCATTGCATGCCATGATAAAGGAAAATTTTCTTCCTTTATACCAAGTCCTCAAAGCAATTCCCTGAGTTGCATGTTAGACCTTCTCAATTAATTATGATAAGACCACATTAAGAATATGCTACACTTAGCAATAACATAAATCTTCCACCTTACAACCTGAATAAATTTTCATACACACAATATTATGACAAGTGAAATTAACCATTTCATCATCAACATTTCTTCTTCATTCCCTCAACCTTGATTCTTAGAATATCAACTCTAGTAAGAGATATAACACATTTACTAGAACATGCCTCTGTAAACTCTATCTCAGAATAGACATCACCAAAACTTACATAACTACTTGTAGACTTATCCTTTCTTCTTCTGACATTAACTACATATACTGGATACTCATAAGTATCTCCCATTACCTTAGATAGTTAGAATACTCAACTAGCCATCTGTACCATCTTGATCTTTCAATTGTTCTTCTATCAGATACCATAGAAAATTGCTATGTTGACATCAATGAAAAACTCAATCATGAATGTAACATATAATCATAGTAACATATCTACAATACTCCTCCATAGGAATATCATTAGCATTCATGCTCCCAACAAATCCAAGGCATTTTACATACAAAAAGTAGAAGCATGTTGTTAAAAGAAGTGTTTTGTGGGGGGCATACTTGAGATCTAGCTTTGAAGCCATCAAATTGAGATAAAGGAATGAGTGTTGTTTGCTTTACTTCATTTTGGGAAAGATTTCTAAAAGAGGGCTTTTTTGCCTCCAGGTGACAAAAAAGGTTACTTCTTTGAAGGCTTTAAAAATATAAACACAAGCCACTTTAAAGTGTGAATATTCTTTGGAGATGCTTGAAAGATACTTCTAGAAAGGATAATGGTGAGGATACAACCCTAAATTAATAAAAAGTAATCACTAAATGCTTAGGACAGAACGTGCAAAGATCAAGTGCTCAAGCTATAAGAGGATCACTTCCTACGCTGTGATTTTGAATGGAAGGAAAATGAGTTTGTAGAAAAGCTAACTTTCTCTCTCCCCCACATTGTATAATATTATCAAGTATTTTTGCATTCGGGATTCTAAAGTGAAATATGACACTGCCTATGAAACTTAAGCACTTATTTTTTAAGTGATTTTTTAATAAAGTAATAGAGCTTCTAGGAATTCAAGTTTTTATGTGCAAGTGAACAAAAAATTCTAATAGCCATTGATCACATAATTAAATGTAAATCTTGCCATAATAATAGTTGGCTAAACATAATTTCTTTCGTATGGAGCCAATATTCATATTCCTATACCTATTTCATCAAAATTGTTGGAAATCAATTTCCCCAAGTATTTGAAAATGACTATTTCTTGAGAACCGCATCCTGTGCAATCATAGAAAATGAAAATTAGAGTTGTTGGTTATGGTAAGTTAATAGGCCTCAAGAGTGAATTAAAAGAGCTAATAGATACATCTTTCAAATTCCACAACTTGGGTGATCTTCATAGAAGACTCAATTCTCAACCTATCCACCCAATTACTCAAAAGCTTAAAGAGAGTGAATTGGTTGAGGTAGCTAGTTTTCTAATGATAGTACATGCATCAAGGCTTGTGAGGGAATCTATCAAGAGATACAACCCAAAGACAAAGAATATTTTGTTTCTTGACCAATCTATCCTCATCTTGATCAACAAGAAACTAATGTAGTTCGCATTCAACATTCTCATCAGATAAGAGTATTGTGATACTAACTTCAACTCATTCATGTCTATGTTCAATGAGAATAAGACCCTCATATAGGAAGATATGCAGAGGATATGGTTCTAGATTGGTCGCTCAAAGAAGAGAAAAATGTGCAAGACCCTATTCAGTACAAATTTGAAAAGAGAGATAGTAGATATTCTTGCTCTACTACTCGGATGAAAAGTAAAAAAGGAGATCTAGGAGTTCATCAAGCACGATTTCTTCCTAGTGCAAGCTATATGTTGATCCAAGGGATAAAAATTAGTGAAAATTAAAATGTCCCCAATGCTCCAAGAATCAACATCATTGCAAAGTGTTCACAATTATAACTCCAACGCAACTTAAATGAGAAAAGTTGGAGTCTCGATGACAAAGTTATGACCAGTCAAAGTTTGGTCAAAGCAACAACAAAGGCCATAAAAAGGTGAAAAATTAATCATCTCAAAATTAGTTAACAATGGATCTCAAATTAAAGAGCACATGAAAAGCTTTCCAATGACATTCGTTTGGTCGAAAATAGAGTTTGTGTGTGGAAGTTATGATAATTTGAATTTCAAGTAAAAAAGGTAATTCTGATGACATCAACATGATGTCAACATACTGATGTGGCACATTGGAAATAAGGTGGATAAAATATTTTGGGGAGATTCAAACTCATAACCTCTTTGTTCAAGCCATCCACCTTTGCCGCCACACCACACATGCTATTTACTAATTTATGGAGGGAATTTGCTTTTAAAAACAATAAAACTGCCAAATAGAGAATGGAGGCTAACACAAATGGAACCCATGATCACTATCCTCCCAAGATATTTTATAACCATTTTTCTATTCATAGCACTTGAGATGTAATCAAATTATATTGTATTTAAACTATGTCAATACCTGCCTATCCTTAGGTAAATAAGGTATGAGTCAAAACTAACCTCTAAAATGGAATAAGGCAAAACTTATAAAATATAAAGGGGTTATTATGAAGATCAAATTAGTTAAAGGGATTATTTTTTCAATTAGTGGTTATAACCCTTTTTTGGCTAATTTCATGTATAAAAGGGAGTAGTGGACTTTGGAAATTCATCCAAGTGATGAGAAGGAGACTATGATCTTGAAGGCTTGATGATTATTCCTACACATTGGAAAAGAATGTTGTCTTTATGCTTGAAGGGAAGATCTTGAACACTTGTAATTGATTTTTTTGGAGCTAATTGGATCAGTCCCTCTATTGGAGCAGGTTCCAGAGACGTAGTCCGACCCGTGGATGAACTCCATTATCAATTGTGTTTTGTCTTCTATCTCTCTTCTCTCTTTCTTTTAGTCATTACCTTATTATGCTTTGTTTCATTTAAGAATTTAATTTATGTTAATCTGCTAAATAATCTAATCAAATTTGGCATCAGAGCTCTTGTGTGACTAGTATTGCATATTTGAATGCTAACAAGATCCAAGATCGAGAAAGGAAAAGGAAAGCTTGACGAATACAATCTTGAGATTGGAAAATGAAGGACTAAACCATCATCACAAATGGAAAACGAAGGTAGTGGACAAGTTTTTCAAGATAAAAGTATCTAGAAGACTCTTCAAAATTTGCAAACAATGGTAGAAGTTTTGGTACAAGAAAGAGAAGAAAAGATGCGAGGACGCATAGCTTGAAAGGACAAAGGGAAAAAAAAAGGAGATGATTGTGATCCTCCAAACACATCTACTTCTTCTCTGTCTTCTCTTTTTTCCTCCTCTTCTCCTTCTTCTACCCATTCTGAGTCTTCTTACATTTATTAAGGGTGGACATAAGCCTTGAATCAAGTTGGATGTAAAGTTTGACTTGCCAAAGTACTGTGGGGAGTTAAATGCCAAGAAATTAGATGACTGGATTTAGCAAGTAGAAGTCTACTGTAGAGTTCAAAACCTTGTAGATGATGTTGACAGAACTTAGTTAACCACTCTTTGGTTAGGTGGTGTAGCTCTAACCTTGTGGGAGAGAAAGACTCAGGATGAAACTTCATAGCATGGTAAGTTCAAATTGTCTTACTCATAATTTGTTAGTGTTTTAAAGAAGCAATTCTACCCCCTAGGCCATATGCAATAGTCAATGATGAACTGGCAACATTTTAGGCAAGGGAGAGGTCAAACTATCCAAGAGTACACCCATAAATTTCGTAAAAAGGCTATTTCATTAAATGTTCCATTTTACACCCAGGATACTTTACTCAAGTACATAGGTGGTCTTTATTCTTATCTTAGACATTCTATTTTGGTTTTGAATCCAAGTAATTTAGATGAAGTAAGTGCACAAGCAAGACACTTAGAGTTAAGGGGTAAGAGTACTTCCATTGATAAGGTTGATAAGAAGCCATCTAAATTTGCAGGTAAATCCAAAGACAAAGGAAAGGGGAAAAAGACAACTATAGTGTAGAAAGAGGGTGAAAAATGCACATGCTCACATTGTAAGAAAGAAGAGCATGATGATTCTAAGTGCTAGAAGCTATACCTAGAAAAAGACCAAAGTGATATGGTGGAAACAAAGGCAAACAAAAGAATACTACTGTAATTCAATGGGATTTTGAATCTAACTCTAGAGATGAGGCAAATATTGTTGCTATCAGAATCCAAGGTAAAGGAAAAGGTATATATCTTTCTCCTGCTACAAGTTCTTCAAATACAAGTGCAAGTACAAGTAAAGAATCTTATCCTAAGAATGATAAGCAAAGGAATGAATTATTTCATAGTCGAGTTGTTATCAAACATACTAAGGTTGATACTTTGTTTGATAGGGGTTCTCAAGTTAATTTGATATCTAAAGAAGTTTTAAAAATATTAACTTGAATAAAACACCTCATCCATAACCATATCCTCTTGGATGGGTTTGCAATGATGCACAATTACAAGTAACTAAGCAATCTAAATTGAGATTTGTTATCATTGCAAAATTTGTAGATGAGGTAGAAGCTAATGTAGTCCCTTTATATATATGTGGTATTATGCTTAGGATTCCATACCTATATGATCGACAAGCTATCTTTTATAGGGGGGAGAGAAAATGTCATATTTTCAAAGATAAGGTTGAATACATTCTATGAGCACATAAGATAAAGACTAATCTTGCATTAGTTAATGCTGGCCAAATGAAAAGGTTAGTCAATTCTAGTAAGATCTTTGTATTAATGCTTGTAAAAGCCAAAGAAGATGAAACATCTGAGACATTCAAGGGGTGTGATCCTAATCATAAATCTGAAATGGTCAAGATTATTTCCACTTATGATGACTTGTTTCAAGAACCGAAAGGGTTACCTCCTAAGAGAGAGATCCAACATGAAATTTAGTTACAACAACATGTGCAAATTTGTAATATCGGCATGTATTACTTATCAATTTTGTAGAATGAAGAAATTATAAAGTAGGTTCTGGATCTAGCTGAGAAAGGAGTTATCCGTCTAGGTACTTCTCCTTGTGGTTCTCCTGTTGTGTTGGTTCCAAAGAAAGATGGGACTTGAAGAATGTGCATCGACTATAGGGCTCTAAACAAGATAATGATATAGAACATGTATCCTCTTCCTACAATAGATGATTTAATTGATCAATTGAAACATGCAATTTATTTCACATAGTTAGACTTGCATAGTGGATATCATCAAATTCAAATTGCAAATAATGATATCTGGAAAATTTCTTTCAAGACAAAACAGGGGCTATTTGAGTCGTTGTTCATGCCTTTAGGCTTTGTAATGCACTAGCTACATTTATGAGGGTAATGAATGATGTCTTTTGTCCTTTTATTGATGGATTTTTCATAGTCTATTTAGATTATATCCTTGTATTTAGTAGGTCTTGGGATGATCATGCAACTCATTTAAAAAGGGTCTTGGATGTATTGAGAAAAGAAAAACTTTATATAAAGATGTCTAAATGTGAATTTGTAAAGACATCATTAGTGTACTTAGGCTATGTCATAGGGGATGGTCAATTGAAAGTAGTTCCTGTGAAGGTCAAATGTATTGTAAAGTGGCCTAAGCCAAGTACAGTTACAGAAGTCATGAGCTTCTTAGGTGTAGTTCAATATTGGAGGAAGTTCATTGCAAACTTCTCTTACATTACATCACCATTATATGCATTAACTAGTACGAAGGCAAATTTTCAGTGGGGAGGTCCACAACAGGATGCTTTCAACACTTTGAAGGAAAATTTTAGCACTACACAAGTTCTGGCTCTACGTGATTTACATCAACCATTTGAAATTGAGACATATGCAAGTGGGTTTTCCATGGGAGCTGTATTAATGCAAGGAGTTAAACTAGTCTGCTACCACTCTAAAACTTTTTTAAGAGTAGTAAGTAACTATCCCACTTATGATAAGGAACTTTATGCTTTGGTCCAGAGTGTTAAAAAATGGAAGCACTACTTAATGGGGAAATAAACTATAATCCACACTAATCACCAGCCACTTCAATATTTGCACTCAAAATCTAAGTTGCAACAAAGTAGGCACTTTAGGTGGATGGGTTTTCTACAACAATTCATTTGGTTATTAAATATAAGAAGGGTGCCCATAACAAAGTAGCAGATATGCTCTCTAGGCCTCCTAGAAAGAATGTTTTGATAATCCTTCATAATAGTTCTATGGTTCATGAAAGTTTTTAGGAACAATATGCTAATGATGAGAACTTTAAGGATATCTATGTAGCTTTAATCTAGGGTAAACATGTAGAAGAGAAAGATTACTATGTGTAGGATAATTTGTTGTACCACTTGGAAAAATTATGCATTCCTAAAGATGAACAAACACATGTAATTCATGAAGCACATATCTCTTTGATTGCAGGTCATTTTGGGATAAGTAAAATACTGGCACAATTACAAAAGTATTGTTACTAGCCTTGTATGCAAGAAATTGTCACTAAGTATATAAAAGGATGTGTAATGTATACAACCAGCAAACCAAGTAATAGGAAATTGGGTTTGTACACACTATTACCTATATCATCCCTTCCATGGGAAAGTGTATCGATGGAATTTGTGGAGGGTTTACCTATGTCTAGGAAGGGTCATGATTATTTATATTTAGTAGTTGATCAGTTCAGAAAAATGTGTATTTTAATGCCTTGTAAAAAGTAAGTCACTATTGAACTAATAGCTCATTTGAACTTTCAATTTATATGGGTTCATTTTGGGTCACCTACTTCTATTGTATTAGATTAAGATTCTCGATTCTTGGGGGAATTTTGGTCATCTATGTGGGGACTCATGGACACCAAGTTGAAGAAGAGTACAACCTTCCATCCACAGACTGGTGAATAGATAGAGGTAGTTAATAAGATAGTTGTTCATCTACTTAAAGGTTACTACAATAAGAATCCTAAGTTGTGCGATGAAAGTCTTCATTATGTACAACATTCTTATAACCATGCAACACACTCTTCTACAAACAGATCTCCTTTTGAGACTTGTTTTGGGTACTTGCCAAAGACACCAATGGATTTTTCTTTTGGGAAGGATGATGTTGTAGATGGACACCATGATGTAGATAAGGCTTTAAAGTTCATCCAAAAAGTCCAAGCAATCCATCAGGTAGTAATAGCACAATTGGAGTAGAGCTAGGCAAAATATAAGGCTCGCCATGATAAGCATTGCATCAATCACCATTTCCAAGTTGGTCATAGAGTTTGGTTACATATCAGCAAGGAAAGAATGCAAGGTGAAGTAAGGAATCTCAAGCCTATCTAGTATGATCCTTTGAGATCTTAGAAAAGATCAGTACCAATGCCTTCCACCTTAATCTTCCTTCATACATGCATATTTACTCAGTTGTCAATGTTGAGAATCTAAAGTTGGATGAGCCTCCAATGATCTTGGATGAAGACACAAACATTTAGGTTCCATCCATTGATGATCTTTCATTAGAGTACATGTCAAAATTGGCAGAAGATGGTATCCTTGATAGGAATGTTAGAACTGCATGAAGAGAAATAGTTGAATATGTCTGAGTAGGATTGAAGGGGATGTGTCCAAGTAAAGCAAGATCGATGGAGATTGGTGAAGTGAGGGAACTATATCCTCAACTACTTTCTAAGTAATCAAACTTTTGAAGGTTTGAAAGCTCTTCAATGGGGAGGCTTGATCTAGGGGATAAAAAATAAGTAAAAATTAAAATGTCACCAATGCTCCAAGAATCAACATCATTACAAAGTCTTTGCAATTCTAACTCCAACACAACTTGAATGAAAAAAAATTGGAGTCCAAATGAAAAAGTTATGGCCAGTCAAAATTTAGTCAAACCAACAAAAAAGGTTGTAAAAAGTAAAAAATTAATCATCTCAAGAGTAGTTAACAATGGATCTCAAATTAAAGAGCACATCAAAAGCTTTACAATGATGTTTATTTCATCAAAAATGGAGTTTGTGTGTGGAAGTTATGAAAATTTGAATTTCAGGTAAAAAAGGGTAATTTTGATAACATTAGCATGATGTCATCATGTTGATGTGGCACATTGGAAATAAGGTGGAAAAATTATTTGGGGGAGAATGCTAAGTAGGGAATGGAGGTCAATAGGAATGGAACCCATGATCACTATCCTCCCAAAATATTTTATAACCATTATGCTATTCATAGCACTTGAGATATAATTAGATTATATTGTATTTAAACTATGTCAATACTCACCTATCCTTAGGTAAATAAGGATATGGGTCACAACTAACACTAAAATGAAATAAGGTCAAACTTATAAAATAGAAAAGGGGTTATTATGAAGATCAAATTAGTAAAAGGGAATATTTTTGCAATTAGTGGTTATAACCCATTTTTGGCTAATTTCATGTATAAAAGGGAGTAGTGGGCTTTGGAAATTCATCCAGGTGATGAGAAGGAGACTACGATTTTGAAGGCTTGATGATTATTTCTACACATTGGAAAAGAATGTTGTCATTGTGCTTGAAGGGAAGATCTTGAACACTTGTAATTGATTTGTTTGGAGCTAATCAGATTAGTCCCTCTATTGGAGCAAGACCCAAAGACATAGTCCAACCTACGGATGAACTCCATTATAAATTATGTTTTGTCTTTTATCTCTCTTATCTCTTTCTTTCAGTCATTACCTTATTATGCTTTGTTCATTTGAGCATTTAATTTATGTCAATTCACTAAATAATGCTTTAAATTAACTTTATGTAATTATGTAAAGCATTCCTCTGTAATAGTCCTAGATCCTAATTAGATCACATTTTTTGATGATATGCAAATTGATTGGGCACAAATTATCTATGATGAGCCTGCCTTGCGGATGAATTCGGCCAAAGGATTTAAACAATTTTACATGTCATCCTATCTAATTTATGCCTTGGCTACTCACCACTTGTGGCCTGACCTTCCTAGCATCCAAAACTATGATAAGCACACTTAATTATATGAGTTATATCCACATTTGTAGCTGCAAAGAAGTTTCATAGAGCATGTGGTTATAAATGGTGCCTTCACAATGAGGCTTTGTTGGGAATTGTAAGGATTTCTTGAAAAGAGAATCTCACTAGAAGAAATCTTGGCTATTAGCCAATTAAGATGCTCATTCATCTAGTTTCAGAACTTCTCCTACTTGCGAATAGGGGCTTATGATGGTTTTCCCAAGAGACTTCCAAGGTATCTAGAAGATAAGGTGGTTCTAGTTGAATTATGTCAACAGATTCTTGAAGTGAACACATTTTGTTATAAGGTAAAGAAAATAGTTGGGATTCCCTTCCCTATAGTGGTTGGACCCTATTCGTATGCTTCTAGATCCAATGCTCAAAATCTGGTGAAGAGTTTTGAGAATGAGATCAAATTGGTAGATTATGAGGTACTCAAGCCTCAATATGATCTAGTTAACTTTGTAAGGGATCACTTGAAGTTGGGATATGCCTACAAGTATGTTTTGGATATCAAGCACTTCTAGGCTGGGTGTCTCAATGAATACTAGACCTGGGAGAAATTTTGGCCATGACTAAAAACTAATGAGATCAAATTATATAATGATTTTGTTGATTTTTTTGAACTTGTACATGATGGAGCCTACATGCACCTCATATCCTATGAGAAGATCAAGGGCACCCCAATTTTGTCTACCCTACTTGTAGGTTTTGTCATTAGACACTATGGAGGTCCTTATGCATGAAATAATCAAAAGAACAAATAAGTGGGTGGAGTGGACCTGAGTGAGGAAGAAGAGGACTGGAGCACTAGCTCAATGGATGGAGTATCTTTTGGAGCCACCCAACCAACTACAACAGCCACCACCATAGCTACCACTTCAACCTCTACACGCCCATTAGAATCTATTGGTCAAGGTGGAGACTAGCCTCTAGAGAAGAATGTGCCCATCGCTCCTACTTGTGGAGGTGGTTCTCTTCTAGACATTGGAAAAGTTCAGAGCAAGGAGACAAGGACAAGGGAAAAGAACAAGAGAAATCAATGGCCAATCCTACTTCCCATGTCCAAGTCATCAATTTGGATGGTGAAACCAACCCCATGGATGGAAAATAATAAGACACATCTTAGAAAGGGGATACCTTAGCCCTCTTAGTGACTATGGTCATTGCCTTCCTTGTTGCTTCTCAAAGAAATCAAACTCCATTAATACCAAGGAAGTTATTTGATCCTACTACCTTATAGTCTGCTATCAATGTGCTCTTTACTGAGTCATGGCTTAAGGAGACCATTGATAGGAAGAAGAGGAGATATAAAGAAGCAACTCCATTGAAGGAATTGATGAAAAATTCCACCTCTTCTCAATCATCAAAGAAAATGAAGAAGCAGAAGATAATTGTTGCATTGGCCACTAATTTAGCTATTGGCCACATGCTGGTAGAGATTACCGAGCTGCAAAAGAAAGGAAAATTCCATGAGCTTTCCAAAGATGACTTCCAAATTAGAACACTGGATCTCGGTATCCTTGTTCACCACTCCATGGTGAACATGTGGAAGTCCACCAACAAGAAAATTGAAGTTGAAAGAGCTTAGAGTAGAAAAGGAAATCCTGAAGGCCTCGAATAGAGAATTGATGAAGTACATTAGGTCTGCACTCAGGAGCACTTCATCATGCCAATTCAACCTGAATGCAAAGGATAACAAAAATATACTCCTAAAGCTACAATAAGAGAGGTAATTCAAGAAAGTTGGTCATGTAGACACCTAAATTTGATTACATCGCTTTAGTAATCCTATTTAGTTATCTAAAAAGGCATTATTAATTAAATTTCTATTTAATTAATCCTTTGTCATCCCCTAGTTGATTAATTTAATTAATCATCTATAGTCCTAATTGATAAATCAAATAATCTATTATTTATCAATTAAATCCTATTCTTCTATCTAATTCCAAAAATCCCCATTTATTAAATAAATCTATTTGATAAATGAAATCCCCAAATTCAAAAACCCCTAACCTATCTCAAATCCTCCATTTAGCCTAATCCACCCCATCCACCCATACTAACCAAGCTTAGCCACTAACTCACCCACCCTCATTAATGCCATCCACTTGCACATCTCTAACATCCCTAATCTAATCCTAAACCCAAGCCTAATCCACCCCCTAATGTTATCACATTCCTTAAACAAGTTTAAGACTTTCCTAATCCAAACCAAAGTCTCCCCTCAAAAAAAACCCAACCACTAAGTCATGAGTGCTCTTACAAAACATAAAGACTCTTACAAGCCCACTCATGACTCTTACACCCATCTTCCACACTCTTCCCTCTTCCACACTCATTCCTCTTACATCCCTCTTACATACTCAACCCCACTCATCATGACTTTAACCAACCCTTAACCCTACCCTCTCACACTCATCCTCCTTGTGACAAGTGTCACCTTCCCATTGGTGCTAAACAAGCACAATCCATGTGCTCCCCTTTGAGTGCATCTTAGCCCTCCTTAAGCCTTCATCCATCCTTGCATCTAAGCCCTCCATCCCTCTACCCCTTAGCCTATAAATTGAATCCCATCCCAAGCCATTTCATCAACAATCTTTGAGCTAAAGTTACCATGCTATTTTGAGAACCAAAGCCATCAACCATACCCTTATAATGCCAAATTGAGAGCTCACAAAGCTACCAATTTGCCATTACCCATCTCCATTGAAGCAACTTTTGAGCATCTTGAGCATACATCCATAGCAAAAGGACACATCTACAGAATCAAGAAAGCATGGAGTGTTTTCTCTCGTGAGGTTTGCACTTCTTATTTTCTTTCTTAGTCTAAGCATATATGTGAATTTAGTTTTTGGTTTGTGAATGTTTACTTTATTTGTTAATGTTCTTTGCATACTGATTCTGGTTCTACATTTTGGCACGCCCGGTGGGACCCCACTATGGGTCATTTAATCATCTATTTTCATCTATATGTCATTTTTCTAACCATCTAATGTTTTTTGTTGTTTGAGTGTGTTGTGAGGGTGTTTTGCTTGTTTTTGCAGCTTAAAGAACGCACTTAGGAAGAAGAAATACCGTCTAAAAAAAATTAAAAAAAAATCGCATTTTTCAGCTTTTTTTGGCGCGATTTTGGCGTCTGCGACCTGTTCTATCTGCGAAAATGGACTTCTGCAAAAATCCGCGTCTGCGCAAATCAACATCTACGAAAATCCGCGTCTGCGAAAATTGACGTCTGCGAAAATCTGCGTCTGCGAAAATTGACATCTCTGCTTGTCACCTGGGTTCTGTGCTGCAAATCTATTTTGTCCTCTTCATATTTTGGCGCCTCTGTAGTTCAGCATCTTCGTATTTTGGCAGATTTAGACCGTTTTAAGCATTTTTACGCGTAGAAAAAACAACAAAAAAAGTTTAAAAAATTTTTCCCATAGTTAAGCTCTCATTTTTGAAGATTTTGGCTAACTAACTAAATTGCTTTTTTTTCTCTCATTGCAGGTTGGAGCACATATGGAACCACTAACCATGCTTCTTGCAGGTTTTCATGTTGCTAAAAAAATGAACTTGAATGTTTAACCATTTGTCTTTGAATGCATGTTGCTAAAAAAAAAAATGAACTTGAATGGTTAAACACATTTTTCATTGAATGAATGTTGCTCAAAAACACACTTTTGAATGTCATGGATTAAAATCAACTTTCTTTGGAATGCATGCTTAAAAAAAAAAAATCCAATCTTGAATGCCAAGGATCAATTAACCATTACAAATCTCTTTTTCACATGCAATCTAGGTAAAGTTGGATTTTTGGACATTTAAGAAACTTTGTTAAGTTAAAATACAAATTTACAAAAATCAATTTGAGTAGTTCCTTGGACTCACCTCTTTTCTAATCACCCATCAAATATTAACCATTGGTTGCAATCTCAGCGCCATTTATGGGGATGGGTCTACTTGAAAAAGGTGTTAAATGTTCCACAATCTAACTCACTCACTTGGTCTTTAAACGTTTGCTTTAACTTTATCAAAATTCTTAAATGGTCAAAACTCTAGATTAAATCGATCACACTTCAAGTTTGGGCACTAAAATTGAACAACAACTGACGTGGAGAGCCTCCGGGTGCGCGCTTGAAATCGAATCTCACACACTTTTGTTTTGGGCTTAAAACAAACTCACACTCAATCTTGAATGCCTTAAAGAAAATTAATCGATACTTGACGTGGAGGGCCTCTGGGCGCGCGAGTTTGCTTTTGTTGACCCTAACTCTTCTTATTGTGTGCATTCTTTGATCAATTTACTTTTGTTGGTGCTTCAAGTTGGAATTGAACATTGTCTCTTAAACATGAGTGCTTGCAAAGTCTAGATTAGCACACATAAGAGTCAGTTGGTAAAAGAACAAGCGTGTTTTTTAGCCCAAGGTCATCCGAGTCTTCTCTCCCCTTGTCGTCTTTCGAGGCCATCTTGGGTGCATAAGATTAGGATCCAAAACCTTGTTTCTTTTTTAGGAGGCCTGCTTGGGGATTTCATCACCCCTTGGACGACCTCAACTCCAGCGTTCCGACGGAGTATAAGAATCAGGAGGTGAATCGAAAGACACCTCTCTTGGGATCAAGATTTTGTCATTCGGGCTAAGCCTCAAGGAACTTTATACCCTTGAGAAGTGAAAGAGGAGAAGTGGGTTACCGCTCCTCTCGGCTGTGTGACATCCTTTTGGTCTCATCTACGGATTTGGGCCTCACGTACCTTGCGTATATCGAGGACTCCCTAGCTAAACCAATTGTCTGCCTTGCAGAAAACCATCTAGGATGTTAATGTGTTTGGAGTGACTGATCGAAACATTTGTAGAACATACACACTCCTTGGCGCAAGTACCACATTCTGAGAACCACAAACTTCTATCTGGGTGTTCCTATCTATTGCTTGTTTTTATTTTACTTGTTGAATGAATGTTTACCAAACTTGGTCAATCCTAGCTTAGGGCACACTTAGCGTAGTCACTGCCTATTTTGGAAGTTGAACAAGTTGAAGCAAAACAACTAAGATTTTTCCCAAAGCCAAGCAGATTCAGGAATTTATGTCGGAACAACCCAAACCCAAACAGAAGTTTCACAAGGTAAAACTCAAGCCATCTCTAGCATACCAAGAACTTTCAGCCAAGAGAAAAGCAATAACACCAAGCCCACGAATTTCCAAACTCCACAAAGCAGAGGACAAAGCTACCGACGAAGCACTTCAAGAGGCCAGGTTAGAGCGCACCATCAAATTTAGCCAACGTCCAGGAGTTAATCCTGCTTATGCCTTACCAACTAGGCATGATTTCTATGATTAGACACCCTTGTTTCTCCACATCTTCTTGGATAAGCTTCACTTTAGAGTCATCTTTGTAGAAAAGCCAGCCATCTTAGCTTATCCCCTTAAGAATTATTAGCTCATCCATCTCATTTAGAATCATACCATCTAGCTAGTAATCGAAAATCTGCACATCTAAACTTTCAAAATTGTTGTCACCTTGCTAAAAGTTTGCCATTCCTAAAATCTTCCAAATCCACCAATCTCACCAAGGTTATCCCTTTGACATAGCTTTGTCTAGGGTAATCTAGCTTTGTCACTTGTTATCCCTCATCACCTTGAGCTAAAGGTTGGGATTCACAAGTGGTCAATCTCGTGTTCTCCCTAAAGGATCATCAGTCTATCCTTAAGTTGACACAATCACCACCAAGCTTCCACATAGGAAAGCAGACCTTTTGTACTTTGACAACATATCTTTGAAGTTAGAATCCCCAACCCAATCCTCCTTAGGTTTTGTCATATAGCTTTGCCTCAACCTAGGAAATCATTTGCATAGAAAAGCCTTCCCCCTTTTGCATCCATCAACATTATTGCATCTCATCCCTAGGAGCATTTTTTCATGCCACCCGTCACTCGCTTAGCCAAGAAGAAAGAAACAATGGAGCCCTATCATTTAGATCGAACAGCCTCACCCCCCTTGAGCACTCAGCCATCCTTCAGCCCAGAGCCAGCTATGCCATCACCTACTGACATTGAAGCTTTCATGAACCAACCAGGAAATGTAGTATTGGTAAACGCCATTATAGACAAAAACAAAGAGACAATCATGGCTAATTTTTGAAGGGACAATGTAGGAACCTTTGACTTTGGAAGACCCCCTCCATTATCAGATCCATCTCACCCATTTTTTGGGTAGCTACTACCACCCATAGGCTCTTATGATCCAAATTATCCTCAATATATTCCAAAAGAAGAGCCTCCAGCCAATCCATATGACCCAACAGACCCAAACATACCATCATCCACCCAAGTTGAAATCTCCATGCCGCAAGCCAACCCAGCCACCACCACTCCATCCTTGGTTCATACCTCTCCACTCCAAACCCCCTTTACCCAAAACATCTCACCGTTCACCCCCTTCACTATTGCTACTGCTCCCACACCTAGCCTTCCAAATCCACCCATCTCTCAAATCAGTGCTAGCATCTTTGGCCAACCTCAACAATATACAACAGGGATGCCACCCATGGGGCCAAGTAATCAACCTTTTATCGCCCCCAGCTTGTTCACCACAGCCCAAAGCACAATCCCATCATTTCCAGTAGGTCTCGGGAGCTCAATACCACCAGCCACAAATCCACAAGCTACTACCTTCACTCCACAAAGCTATCAAATCCCACAAGCTACTGCCAATCTTCTACCAAGCTCCCAAGTGACCCTAGCTCCCACCACCACTCTACCAAGCTTCCAAATCCAGCCACAAAGCTATCAAACCCCATCAGTTCCATTCCCAAGCTTTCAATTCCCACCACCTCCACCACCAACTAATCCATTACCTCCACTTACCAACTACTTTTCAATGCCACTTCTAGGAGGTAATCCACCACCCTAGCCAACCACCAATTATTTGCAGATGCCATCCCAAATGGGGGCACAACCCACATATATTGGTCAAACCCCACAAGCCCTCTGATCCTTTCCCCAAGCCTCACAACCATCTTATACCTTACCTCCACAAAGCAATCCATTTAACCCACAGCCAGCTTATGTTCCTCAATCCCAACCTCAAATCCCATATCAACAGCAAGCCTCGCAGCACATGCAGCAATATGCGCCACCTCCCCCTCAACAACCCGTCATCCACCATGCAGCTACCCAAACAATGTACAATCCCTATCAGCAAATCCCTCATAACCATCCATATTCAATGGCCCCATCCAGCACATACCTACCTCAAGGCACTCCTACATTGGGGGCACCCCAACCATCACCTATCAATTCAGAGTGGGAGCAAATGAAGACAGCCCTGAAAGCCATCCAAGAAGGGAATGATCCAAAGACATTCAAGTTTGAGAATGTGTGTCCTTACCCATTTGACAGAGCCATTACCACAACACCATTTCCCAAACACTTTGAGGTACCTAAATTTGACAAATTCAGAGGAAAAGGAGACCCTGTCACACATATCAAAGAATTTTACATGCATTGCCAGGACGTGGCATACAATGATGTCTTCCTCTTGCGCCTTTTTCCCAAAATCTTGGCTAGACCAGCTCTTGAATGGTTTTATAGAATCCCCTATGGCACAATTAAGAACTTTGCTGAATTATCTGAGGCATTTGTAGCCCAATATGCCCATCTTGTTGAAACAGAGCTATCAATAGTTGATCTTGTCCACACCAAGCAAAAAGGTGGAGAAAGCCTTGCCGAATACCTGCAAAGATGGCAAACCCTTACCACCCGCATATCCTGCACCTTGCCAGAACACCATGTGGTGAAAATGTTTATTGATAATGCACATCCCAGCTTGGCTCACCACATGACCATGAACTGTTTGCAGACCTATAAGGATATCAAAGAGAAAGGAATGATCCTTGAGCAAGGACTCATCAAAGATGGTGTGGTAAAGATTTACAAAGAGGCCAACCAAAATCAATCACATTCCAATGACAAGTCTAGGTATTGGAACAAAAACAAGCATGTTGCAACAGATGGAGTTACTGACACCAGACATGTGAATATCATTGGTCCTTCTCGAAACCAGTCTAACCCACCATATCAAACAAACAACCAACAAGCTACCAATTACCAACAACGAAATAACCAAAGCTATCAAAACCACAATACAAGACCCAACTTTCAAGGGTCTAACAATCAAGCTAATGCCATCAATGTAGCTGCAGGGAAAAAGCCCAGATTCCAACCTGCACCTAGAAACTATACACCCCTTGGTGAGCCATTGGATGTTATTTTTGAGAAATTGGCTAAGGAAAACCTTATCAAATTTCCTCCTACCCAGAAAATTGATCCAAGCCAATCCAAAGCTGCATGGTACAAGGACAATGAGTATTGCAAGTTCCATAGGGTAAATGGTCACACCACCCTCAGATGCATGAAACTGAAAGACTATGTGCAAGACCTCATTGATCAGAAGGAAATCACTATTGGTGCCCAAAACTCTCCCAATGCAGGCTTACAAATTTATCAAAATGCTTTTCCTCCACACAACAACCAAAATCTTGGAAAAGCACCTATCCAAAACAACACCAACAACCGCCAGCCAAACCAACAGCATGGGAAGAACAATGACCACACTTCATCCTATATAGACTATGGTAGCCTTATAGGTTGTATATCTGAGAAAGAGCCTTCAGTCAATGTTATCAATATCCGAGGACCAGACAATGAGTGTGCGGTCACCACTCGAAGAGCGCGATTTAACATCGCAGGCCCACCAGTTTCATCAACACCATCAGCTCCATCAAAAAGCTGGTACAATATCTTGGAACACCTTGGGAACATGCCAGCCCAAATATCCATTTTAGACCTTCTCCGCACTAGTCCTATGTACAAAGACATCCTTGACAGTGCTCTCATAGAATCCCGCGTCCCTTCTGATATCAATGCTACTGATTTTCATAATCTTGTTGGACACCTTTCATCCTCATGTGCCCTATCTTTCAAACCCACCGACATACCCGCGGTTGAGCCAGATCACACCCTTCCACTTCACATAGCCATCATGGTATCCAATTTTTCCGTGAAAAGAGTAATGATAGATAATGGATCAGCCTTGAACATTTGCACCCTAAAATTCATAAAACAAGTTGGGTATACTGAGGCAGATATGATCAGTGAGGTTATCACCATCAAAGCTTATGACAACTTGGAAAGGACCACAGAAGGGACTATTTTGCTACCAATCAAGGTTGGGCCAGTCATTCAAGAGACAGTTTGCCATGTTGTTGATCTAAACCTACCATTTAACATCCTCCTCGGTCGCCCATGGATTCATGCTATGAAGGCCGTTCCATCCACCTACCATCAGTGCATCAAATTTCTGCATCAAGGCACTGAGGTAACCATCCATGCCGATCCAGAACCCTTTGCTTACTGCAATGCAGTTGAAGCTTCATATACAAACCATTGCCCTGGAATAGACATCGGCACAGCCATCGCCAGCTCATCCCACACTTGTAATGATGCAGAAACCATCCTTGCCTCTACCCTATCTACTGTAAAGATCAACAACAAAGGATGTGGAGAATATAGTCTATCAGATGCATTTGCTGTCGGAGCAATCCCACTTGATCCACATACCCATGGACGGCCAACATATCACAAAGCTAAGGAGATTCCACCTCCTCGATACAAACAGTTTGGCCCAACCACCTTTGTGTCCTCAAAAACCCCTCTTCATGAGGAGCTCACTCCAGATATCAACAATTGGCTACATAAGGATGTACCTCCAAGAAATCAAGCACGCCTTGATCACTTCAGCCAAAAGTATCCCCAACAACATAAGCTCGTCACTGAAAAATGGAACTATCAAGGAGGTGGACTAGGACCAGAAGAAAGGAGAATGCAATGTCCCATCGAAGCACATGATTGGGAAATAAAGTCAGGTCTTGGCTTTGGCATACCCACAACTGGGGGCACCAACGAGAATGGTCATGCTTTTTCTAACATCCACTGCGACCTTGTTGAAATTGAAGACATTCCTGAGGAAGTTGAAAAGAGAGCCTACGATGATATCCCAGACCAAATCTTCCTAGGAGACTCTGTTCTCCGAGAACTATCCATCCATCTCATTGACCTACCACTTGCTCATCCACAACTCATAGATTGGGACCAACCAAGTGTCATACATATTGATGAGTTCGCATCAGAGGAAGCACTTCTAAGATTCATGGGAGCTGAAACTCCTCGTAAGAAGACAAAGCTAGATTCTGCCTACATCTACAAGCTAGATCCCAAGGGGTATTTTGGAGAAAATCCCCAACCTAGTTTTGATACACCCAAAACTGGAACTAAGGTAAATCTGGGACTAGCTAAGGCAGCGAAGAGAACCCCTCAGCAAGAAAATCCAGAGCCACAAGCAGAACATGAGGATTTAGTATTGCCTCCTCAAGATAATCGACCAGAGGTGTCTTCTATTCTAATAGAGGATACTAGAGAAGTCAACATTGGTTCTTCAGAGATCCCTAGAATTGTTCACATTGTTGCATCCCTATCACAAGACCAAGCTGACCTCCTCTTTGAGGTTTTACGAGAGAACATTGGCCGATTTGCATGGTCATATCAGGACATGCCAGGACTCGATCCAAAGCTTGTAGTTCATCATCTTGCAGTCGATCCAAAGATCAAGCCTGTCAGACAAAAGCTTAGGAAAATGCACCCCAAGGTGGCATTACTAGTCAAAGCTGAACTAGAAAGAATGTTAGCTGCTAAGGTTATTCGACCTATCGACTACTCAGAATGGATCTCCAACATGGTCCCTGTCACTAAGCCTTCTGGTGACATCAGAATCTGTACTGATTTTAGAGATCTTAACAAAGCTTGTCCAAAGGATGATTTTCCCTTGCCCAACATAGATATGATTGTAGATCTTACAGCTGGACATGAAATCCTGTCCCTTATGGATGGATTTTTTGGGTATAATCAGATCAAGATTGCAGAAGAGGACCAGCATAAGATAGCATTCACTACCCCTTGGGGAACCTTTTGCTACACCATGATGCCTTTTGGCCTAAAGAATGCTAGGGCTACCTATCAAAGAGCTATGACAGCCATTTTCCATGATCTTATCCATAGCATTTTGGAGGATTATGTGGACGATATCCTAGTCAAATCTCACCCCTTCATGGATCATCTTGCTGACCTGGAGAAAGTCTTTGATAGGTTGGCCCAATATCATCTCATGCTAAATCCCAAGAAGTGTGTCTTTGGGGTCACATCTGGCAAGCTTCTAGGCTTCATAGTTTCTAAACGAGGTATAGAGATCGACCCCAAAAAGGTCAAGGCTATCTTAAACATGCCTCCTCCCCAAACACTGCGACAGCTTCGCTCTCTTTAGGGAAAACTTCAATCTGTCCGGCGCTTCATCTCCCAACTTGCAGATAAGTGTACACCGTTTTCACACTTGCTAAAGAAGAATGAGAACTTCAAGTGGGATCTTTTATGTCAGCGCAGCTTCGATCAGCTCAAGCAGTATCTCACCAATCCCCCTATCTTGGTTCCACCAGTTCCTGGTCGTCCCTTGATCTTGTATATATCAGCAACACCTATTGCTCTAGGGGCACTTCTAGCACAACATGATGATTATAGCAGAGAGAGAGCCATCTACTATATCAGTAGAACCCTAGTTGGTTATGAAATCAATTACACTCCTATGGAAAAAGCTTGTTTGGCAGTTGTTTTCTCAACTCAAAAGCTTCGCCACTACATGCTAAGTCATACCATCCAACTAGTCTCCAAGATTGACCCTCTCAAGTATATGCTCTCCAGAACAGCACTTACAGGCCGTTTGGCCAAATGGGTTATGCTACTAAGTGAGTTTGACATCCAGTATGTGGACAGAAAGGCAATCAAAGGGCAAGCTATAGCAGATCACCTAGCTGATGCACCTCTAGTAGATGCATATCCTTTGCTCACAGAATTTCCAGATGAGCATATTTGCCTAATTGAAGAACAACCCCCATGGAAGCTTTATTTTGATGGCTCATACACCTCTCATGGATCAGGGGCAAGAATATTATTAGTTACACCTCAAGGAGATTACATTCCAAAAGCCTTCAAGCTACAATTCCCTAGCACCAACAATATAGCAGAATATGAAGCTCTTGTAGCAGGATTAAAGATAGCTGCAGAATGGAATATCACCGAGTTACAAGTCTTTGGTGATTCCCAACTCATCATCAAACAAGTCTTAAATGAATATCAAACCAAAGATGAAAAGCTATTACCCTACAAAGAGCTAGTTGATCAGCTGACCCAGCATTTTACAAAGCTTCAGTTTACACAAGTGCCTCGAATGCAGAACAAGGCAGCAGATGCCATGGCCACTATTGGCTCGCTCTTGGAAATTCCCCAAGAAGCTACACAGTATGAGTTTTTAGTTGAGCAGCTCCTCACACCTGCCTATGCGAATGAGGATTCAAACCGTGTTTGTATCTTGGTTGGTCCCCAATCCCCTTGGTACCATGAAATTCACGCTTACCTTAACGATGGTATCATATCCCCTCACCTCACACGTACCCAACGCCAGAACCTCATCCGAAAATCATCCCGCTATGTTATCATAGCCAATACCCTATATCGTCGGGGTTATCACGATACTCTCTTTCGATGTTTAGATGAAAATGAGGCCGCGATGGCATTAAAAGAAGTACATTCTGGACTTTGCAGTGCCCACACGAGTGGTATTGTCCTAGCACGACAAATCCTTAGGGCAGGCTACTATTGGCCTACCATTGAAGAAGACTCTTGTGACTTTGTCAGAAAGTGTCTCCCATGTCAGCAGCATGCAAATCTTGTGCACGCTCCAGCACAGGATCTACAGCCTATTGCACCACCTTGGCCTTTCGCTTGTTGGGGCCTTGATCTAGTTGGAACTATCACCCCTCTCTCATCTGATGGACATAAATGGATAATAATAGCTACAGACTATTTCACTAAGTGGGTGGAAGCAGTCCCCCTAGTCTCAGCTATAGGAGTTCAAGTCTCCAAGTTCATCTTGTACCACATTGTTTGTCGCTTCGGCATCCCATCCACCATCTTCACTGACCACGGAGGTAACTTTGAAAATCTCAACATGGAAGAATTATGCACTTCCCTCCGCATCCATCACCGCTTTTCTAGCCCATATTTCCCACAAGGTAACGGCCAGGCAGAGGCAACTAATAAAACCCTCCTCAAAATCCTAAAGAAAGTTGTCAATGATTCTGGCCGTGATTGGCACCTTCAAATAAATTCGGCTCTATGGGCCTATCGAACTTCCTTCCGTACATCCACAGGCACAACTCCATACTCCCTAGTCTATGGTGTTGAAGCGGTATTACCTATAGAAGTTGAACTTCCCTCACTACGCATATCTTTGTGAGGGCAAATCTCAGATGAAGAATACAGAGTAGCTTGACTCACCCAGCTAGATCTCTTAGACGAGAAGAGACAACAAGCCTATGACCATCTCACAGTCTATCAAACTCGTCTCAAAAGGAATTTCAACAAGAAGGTGCTCCCACGACACTTTCAGCCAGGTGACATGGTCCTCAAAGAAAATATGAAAGTCCAAGAAGATCGAGAAAAGAAAGGCAAGTTTGAACCTACATGGCTTGGTCCCTATGTGGTTACTGCCTCCTTTGGCTCCGGAGCCTATCAATTATCTACACCAGAAGGAGAACTCTTGAATGATCCCACTAACATCATTCATCTCAAGAAGTTCTATGCTTGAAGATCCTTGGTATACCCAGCTTTTGAAAAATACAAGAAAAAAATAGTAAAGAGAAATAAGCGTCCAATGGTGAAAACTTGGCAATTCAAGCGCCTTGGATAGGTACCTTGGTGAAAACCTGGTAATTCAGGCGCCTTGTGTGCTAAAGACTAATCCATTATCTATCACTATCCTATCCCTCATCCATCCACCCACCATCCCATAAAACACCTGCTTGTTCCCTTGGTGTTCCAATCAAATATCCAAAATCTGATGGAGCTTGTCAATACCTCCTATACAGCTTGTAAATCTTGTACCAAAGCTTGTATTATACCTTGTAAATATTGTACCATACCTTGTATATATCCAAATCTTGTCCAAAGCTTGTACCATATTCCATCTTGTAAATGATCTTGTATCCTAGCTTGTATCCTATCACATGCACACACAGAATCCCATTTTCCTTAAGCTTTTCACAAACCATCTACCTATCCACCCATCAACTATTATAGACATCCCATCCTTCACAAAAATTTCCATCTCACAAAAAACCAAAACATGAACAAACTTGTACATTTGTAACATATCTTGGTCTGTCAACTTATACATCCTCTTTAGCTTAGTATCATTGTATCTATCCGTCTTTCATGTTAATTCATCCTTGGTCAACATCTTGCACACATCGCACACCTTGGTTAGATATTCCAATGCATCCTTTAGCTAGATCTCCTATCACCAAAGTGTTATCCTTCTTAGTTCAGCTTGCCAGATGCATCACTCATCCAGATCCATCAACTTAGGTGCTCTCTGATAGACTTTTGCAGGATATAGCTTTCCTCATGTCTGATCTTGGTCCGTTAGTACCTCGTCCTACCCATCTCATTGGCAAACAGTTCTCTTTTGGATTTTCACTTTCTTTTGATTTGGGATCTTCCCTTTTGGGTCTTGAAATATCTTTTCCAAGCAATCTCCTTGTTCCCTCCTCAAGGTTGCCATGATCTTCCATATCATGGTATGCTGCAAATGGGGCAATTAGAGCGTAAGGTCTTGATCAGGTCTTTTGCTTGTTTTCTTTTTCTGCTTGTGGGTTACCTAGTGTCGTTTCCACGCTGCTTCCTCTAGGATTCATGTGTGATACTGGGGCAATCCTTGTGTGTTTGTTTTGAGTCAGTTTGTCAATCCTCTGGATGGTTGGTGAAAAGGCCTTGATGTTCTTGGTAACCTTGGCAATTAACCAACAGTCCTATAGCAAATCTAGTGCTCAACTACATGGTGGTACTTCTCTTTGAAGTATCCCCCCCCTCAAAAAGCTTCAATGGATTCCTTTTATAGCGTTCCGCTCCTCCATCTCCCCCCCCAATCCTGGAAAGTCTTAAGCTTGCTTTACTTTTGTGCCTCTAATTTCCCTTTATCATTCTCCCGTAGTGAGAGTTTGAGCTAATTCAGCCCCTTCTCTTTGCCAACCTGTGTCTTAGCTCATCTCAATTTCTTGTACTTTTCAAGAAGTCGTCGAGCCTCATTTCTCTCCCCGCCGCCTTCTTGAGGGGGCATCATCTAAGTCTAGTCTCTCCTCTTCTTATCTGAGACTGGGGCAACCTTGTTGCTAAAACATCTTCCTCGTGTCATCTTCATTCGAACTTCTTTGAAATAGTGTTGTCTCAACACTATGTCAAAGAGGGGCAAAATGTAGACACCTAAATTTGATTACATCGCTTTAGTAATCCTATTTAGTTATCTAAAAAGGCATTATTAATTAAATTTCTATTTAATTAATCCTTTTTCATCCCCTAGTTGATTAATTTAATTAATCATCTATAATCCTAATTGATAAATCAAATAATCTATTATTTATCAATTAAATCCTATTCTTCTATCTAATTTCAAAAATCCCCATTTATTAAATAAATCTATTTGATAAATGAAATCCCCAAATTCAAAAACCCCTAACCTATCTCAAATCCTCCATTTAGCCTAATCCACCCCATCCACCCATACTAACCAAGCTTAGCCACTAACTCACCCACCCTCATTAATGCCATCCACTTGCACATCTCTAACATCCCTAATCTAATCCTAAACCCAAGCCTAATCCACCCCCTAATGTTGTCACATTCCTTAAACAAGTTTAAGACTTTCCTAATCCAAACCAAAGTCTCCCCTCAAAAAAAACCCAACCACTAAGTCATGAGTGCTCTTACAAAACATAAAGACTCTTACAAGCCCACTCATGACTCTTACACCCATCTTCCACACTCTTCCCTCTTCCACACTCATTCCTCTTACATCCCTCTTACATACTCAACCCCACTCATCATGACTTTAACCAACCCTTAACCCTACCCTCTCACACTCATCCTCCTTGTGACAAGTGTCACCTTCCCATTGGTGCTAAACAAGCACAATCCATGTGCTCCCCTTTGAGTGCATCTTAGCCCTCCTTAAGCCTTCATCCATCCTTGCATCTAAGCCCTCCATCCCTCTACCCCTTAGCCTATAAATTGAATCCCATCCCAAGCCATTTCATCAACAATCTTTGAGCTAAAGTTACCATGCTATTTTGAGAACCAAAGCCATCAACCATACCCTTATAATGCCAAATTGAGAGCTCACAAAGCTACCAATTTGCCATTACCCATCTCCATTGAAGCAACTTTTGAGCATCTTGAGCATACATCCACAGCAAAAGGACACATCTACAGAATCAAGAAAGCATGGAGTGTTTTCTCTCGTGAGGTTTGCACTTCTTATTTTCTTTCTTAGTCTAAGCATATATGTGAATTTAGTTTTTGGTTTGTGAATGTTTACTTTATTTGTTAATGTTCTTTGCATACTGATTCTGGTTCTACAGGTCAAGCATGGGTAAATGAGATGAAAGCTCAAGGTCCCCCATTAATTGAAAATTTGGGAATTCTAGTGTTAGATTATCACAAGCTAAGGGAGACAACTATTGTGATGTGGAGCCTAATCAAACTTCGAGGTTTATTTAGTGTAGTGTTTTTCCCATATTATATCTATGGAGGTTTGGGGGCAACTCCCCCAAGATAGGGTCAAGTGGCAGTTCCCTTGCAGGGTCCCAGGGCAGCACCCTAGGTGTGCTCCCTATCACAATACAAGGTGGGGTCAAGGGGCAATGCTCCCACAGGGGGGTTTTGAGGGCAATGCCCCCAAAGCTAAAAATGTCCTTATATTGTAAAAGGCATTAGCTACTATTTTTCTATTACTCCAGCCCTAATTTTGTAAGTGGAAAAAGCTTGTATAAAAGGGCTTAGGGTTAGGAATTTTATGATGAATGATGATATTATAGCTTCTTGTGGTGGTATTGAGTTGTAAAGGATTACAGATTGTAATCAAGTTGTAATCACTAGATAATAATAATATTGGACTTCTTGTTCATGGACATAGCCTAGGGATTGGGTGAACCACATTAAGTCTTGGTGTCTTGTGTTCTCTTTTATGCGATCTACTATTTTCTAGTATTGGTTATATTTTCATGTAACTATTATTTCCATCTGAGGTTAATCCTAATAGCAACTTCCAATCATTAGATCACCATACAGAAGGTAGCAAACAAACTGAAAAAGCAGTTAACCCTACTGCAAGAAGTTATTGACATGAAGAAAAATGTTTTCATTACCCATGGGATCCTTGAGATGGGTAAGGATTTATTGTTTCACTAGAAGAAAACCTTGGAGTTTGTTATAGAGAGCTCTATGAGGTCTACAAATGAGGTCAAGGATGTACATGACCTAGTGTAGAAGGTCATTGAGAAATTATTCCAATATTTGAAGACATTGCATACAGAGTCCTTTGTGTCTCCTAAAGGTAAGCTTGTGGTTATTGAGAGGATGAAGTCAAAGTTATTGGTGTTTGTTGATGAAGCTGTTGATCCACTCAATTTCTAAATGTCCAAGATTCAAGAACTCTCAGCAATAAATTCAATCATAAGGAGAGAATCAAAGAAGTTCTAGTCAAGGGTCACTAGAATTAATGAATTGAATGAAATGCATGACTACTAGATGTCCAAGCTAACAACATCATCATTACATATGTCAAGGAACTAGAAAAAGTAATTGACGCCATGAAAGCTTATAGAGCGAAAGCAATTACCCCCATGGAGGCATGATGCTCTAATGCATTTCCAAACACCTATCATTCTCCCTCTTCTTTTTATTTTTGTATTTGTTCATGGTATTCTGTTGATCTCTATAATGGAAAATGAATCAATCTTGTCCTATTTTTAGTTATTTTGTTCAGAGATGCTTTGCAACCATCTAATGTAACTAGCCATTATGAGAAGGCCTATATATGTAACTTTTTTAGAACTTAATAAGATTGTAAAATTTAGTTTTGGGTGAACCTGTGTAGTTGGGACTACTGTGTGTGACTCTAAGTCCAATTTTAATTATGTTGTTCATTTAGTTTTAATGTATTATTTGCAACAAACTAGCTTTTGTTGAAAATTGAATGAATTCTAATGGACTAGGTTTTATTTTCTTCATTCAATAGATTGTATGCCTTACTTTCTTTAGCATAAGTATTCCTTTATTCTTTTTTCCATACACCGTAGTTCTTGTGTTTAGTGTAGTTCGTTGCATAAAAAGGCCATAAATTGGATAGATGGAGTGATTGACAGATAGACAATCTGAGTATTGTCAAAACATCAGTTAACTTTGTAATTTGGGAATTACTTATTCTATCATCTTTTCTTTTTCTCCTATTGTTGTAGTTGGTTATGCATATTTCAATTCCTTGCATTCTAGTTAAGATAGATTGCATGTCATGAGTTAGTCCCAATTTTCACTTGCTTAGGTTGTTTAAGATGTTGAGCAATCTGATGTTTACCTCTTTAGCTCTCTATTTAAGAGCATACCCCCAAAACCTTAAAAAATGAAATTCATTACAAATCTAGCATATAAAAGGGAGTTGTACTTTTCAATTCAGGGGTCTTTGATAGATTACTACACTGAACCATTATGTTGTTAACTTCTTTGTCCTCCATAATCCACTGGGCAGTTTATGATTCAAGGTACAAACCAGAAAGATAAGGAAGGCAAATAGTTAACCAATAGATAAGTGAATAACTATAGTTATAAACTTCAAATATTAATGCACAATAGTAATAGCTTGTATTGATAACAACTTGTGGAATAGTAAAAATTGAAATGATAGTATATATATGAAAGAGAAATGCTATTGTAATTAGAAACTCTGGTAAACTAACTTAAGAGCCTTATTCAATAACTTATTTAAAGCAACTATAGAAAACTAACTTCCTAAGATATAGCTTCAGCATCAAGAACTTAGCAATACAATTATTACATCATGGTACACATCTTTAATGAAATGAATCTTAAACGCATGACATAATTACTTCTAGAATTGTGCAACAATTGGAAGTTAGGGTAACTTGATCTTTAGAAAATCATAAATATCAAGTAATTTATAATTGTACTATTAATGTCTTTGTTATGCACTCCTTCCTTTGACTTATTCCTGCAAAAGATTAGTACACATGCAAAAATTCACAACACAATTTTACTTCATTAATCTATGATAAACATTCAATATGCATATCAATCCTTGCTCAAAATTCATAGTTGTAGGAACCTACCAACTAAAAGTAAGAAAGGAAAAAGGATATGCACATCTATAGATCGCACATATATAATGTCATTCTTTTATATAAGTTCTAACCATTGCAGTATATTTAGGAAATCATATAATGTTATGAAAATTATGGAAAAGCAAGGAAGTTATAGGTTTACACAAAACAATATAGTTAAAATTCTTTCAACTTAAACATAAAATACCACATAAAAACCATAAAAAACCCATGGACTTGTGACATTCCTTAAACCATCACTTAGACATAAGGATAAGAGTGTTATTGGAACTAAGTGGGTATTCAAAAAAAAAAATGAATAAACAAGGTGAGGTTGTGAGGAACAAAGAAATAATGGTATCCAAAGGCTATTCATAGCAAGAAGGAATTGATTTAGAGGAAACATTTACACCTATTTCTCGAATAGAGGCAATAAAAATATTTTTGGCATATGTCAAATCAACCTTCTAAGTGGTGAACTAGAATAAGAGGTATACGTTGAGAAATTTTGTGGTTTTCCTTTGACATGTACAAGGGATATGGTTTTCAAATTAAAGAACACATTGCATGGATTGAAATAAGCACCTAGAGCATGGTATGCAAGATTGGATAAATATCTAACAAGTTTGGATTTGCAAAAGGTAATGTTGATAAAAAATTATATTTGAAGAAGAATGACAATGACCTACTAATTATTGAGGTATTTGTGAATGTCATAATATTTGGAGGAGATGATAAAGTAAGTGAAGCATTTGTTGAAGAAATGAAGAAAGAGTTTGAGATGAGTATGATTGATGAGATAAAGTATTTCTTAGGATTATAGATTGTTCAAAACAAAGATGGCATCTTCATATCACAATATAAGTATCTGTATGCAAGAGAATTTGACCTTTTAGAAGCAAGAGTTAACAAACAAACATTAGTTGGACATAGATATTAAGATATTCAAGACAAAATGAAATACAACTAATATTATGCTTGAGTTTTGCAACTCCAAGAAACCAATAAATCAAGTCCTAATGCAACCTCAAACAGCTCAACAAAGACACCCATGAGAGGCCATGTTGGTGTGTTATAGATTGGAGGGATGTGAGTGTGCTCTCCCCAAACACAACTGTGAATCCCAAGATGATGAAAGATGCAATAATGAATATGCAACTAAATTAAATGATGAAGAATACTTCAAGAGATGGCTATGGAAGCAACCATTCTTGAGAGCACTCAATGGATAATGGAAATGGATGTAGAAAAAAAATCTAAGAATGTAATACTATCATGAATATACAAAGAAATGCAAGAAATAAACAACTACCAAAGGGTTAGTAACTATGCATAAAATCTCTAGAAAGTTCTAACTCTAAATTGGCATGATAACAATGCATATAGAGGAGATGACAAATGCTTGAGACAAGGCCTCTATTTATAGGCTTGAGGGAGGGCTTGGTGAGGTGGCCTCTATGTTGCATCCACATAGGTGCCACAAGGGAGACACATGGGCTAAAGGACAAAGCCATGCAAAAGTCAAAAAGAGCCTTTAATGTTTGAGAGGCTCAAGGTGTGCTCACACATGTGTGAGCAACATTGGGGGAAGAAGTGGGGGACAAATGTGTAAGAGGTGGAAGCTTTATTGGATCAAGAGCTTCTCACACATGTGAGAAAACTCTTAAGAGCTAAAAGGTGTTTAGAAAGGGATTTAGGATAATAAAGTGGGTTTAAGTAGTGGGTAGGCTTAGAAGGATGAGAGTGATGGTTGTAAACTAAGTTTTAGGATAAGATTAGGATTAAATTAAATAGGATTTAATTTAATCATGGGTTTAGAGGAATTAATAGGATGTGAGGATTAAATAAACAAAGTTTATTTTAAAAAGGGGATGATGGAGAATCATGTGTTAAATTAATTTAACACATTAAGGCTAGGAGTATTTAAATTAAATTTAAGTACTTAGGAGAATGAACTCATTTAATTAAAATAATTTAATTAAATTAGTAGAAGAATGTGAGCAATATAATAAATTAATTAATAATTAATTACAATGTCACGAGCAATATTAAAATTAATTAATATAATGTTTAGGACAATTTTAAGTGTCTACAGTATCTTAAAGACTTGTTGAAAATATTTAGTTTGGAAATTTGTAAGCCTTTTGAAACATCTATAGTAATTCATCACAAATTGTCCAGAAAAAATGAAACTCCTACTATTGAGAAAAGAAATTATAGATCTATGAATAGAGGATTTTAATTTTTTGACACACACTAGACCTAATATATCTAATGCAGTTGGAATTGTGGCAAGATCTCAAGGTGATCCAAAAGAGTCACATTATACGGTAGTAAAGAGAATTTTAAAATATTTGAAGGGTACATCTGATTTTGGATGATGGTATGACAAATCAAATTATTTTACTTTATGTGCACACACTAATGTGGATTTAGAAGGAAGTGTAGATGATAGGATGAGTGCTAGTGGTGGAGATTTTTTCTTTGGAGGAAGATTGTTTTCTTGGCTAGGCAAGAAACAATCTTATATTTAACAAAAGTATGTAGTAGCAACAAGTAGTTGTAATTAGATTTAATGGATGAAACAAATGTTGAAAGACATTGGGATTGAGTTTATAGATCCAGTTATCACACATTGTGATAATAAAAGTACAATGAGTATGTCAAAGAATCTAGTATTACATTCAGAGACAAAACATATATTTATTAAGTATCACTTTTGGAGAGAGAAATTTGCGGAGAAAGAGATTAGATTGGAGTATATTAGCACAAAGGAGAAGATAGTAGACATATTTACAAAACCATTATCAATGGACATATTTGAGTACTTGAGAGTTATTCTTGGGGTTATGCCCCAACCTAATTTTGAGTAGTTGATGCAGACATTGTATCACTCTAGTGGTAACATAACACTATTTCTTTTTGTAAGAATTTGGCTTAGGCCAGAATTCACCCAAGACCAAGGAACTCAAACACAAGCGCAATAGTAGACCAAAGAGAGAGTATGATCAGAATCATGATATATTCATTCAATATGCCATATCAAGAGTACACTAAAAGTATCTGTATATAAAGGCCTCTATAGAGCTTCTATAATGCATAGAAGTTAGCAACATGATAAGTCATACAACCAAGCACATGTCCACCAAATATGAGTTATCCTCCATTAAGCATGGAAATAATTGTGATGATGTGAGGATAAGCCTACAATGGTGTAGACAACCGGTGCTAAAAAGGGAGTGTGAATAATCGTGTTGTTTACATGACAATTAGTGAATGATGGAAATTCCAGTGTTGTAAACACCATGTGCTAAATTAGAGTTGTGTACTTCTATGTTGTCAATATGACAACCCAAAAAGGTGCGCAAACTCCTAACTGTCTCACAAAAATAAATAATTAAATAATGCAATATAATTAAATAATGAATTAACCTAAGTAAACTTAAGTAAAGTGTAAATAGTAAATACTTATTTACACAAACACTTTTATCTAGATTGGATGCTTGATGCTTCCTCTATGGGAGAGTATCTGTGTTTGAGCTAAGTCATGATGGACTCTTGGTAATTGGGAATGAACAACATCTTTAGACACTTGAGCTTATTGCATTTCTTATGTGGAGAATTGACATAATGATACCTTTTTCATTGATGTAAATGTGGGAGAGTAATACATGAAAAAAATCCTTTTATATAGATTAATATCAATGGGAGAGAGCAACACATGAAAAAAATCATTTGATATGTATGTTTGAGATAGTACATGATTGATGAGGTAGAGATGTTATTTAAGGAGAGTTTTGATTGATAAAGAGGATTTCAAAATATGTTGATGTATGGGGTAGATTAACACCTTCCTATGCATGTTTTTTACAATATAGATAACATTATGGACATGAATGGGGGAGTAATTGTAGTAGAGACATTTGGTATTCATGGAACTTATATGTTTTTTCATCTTTATTGCCATCAATACCAAAGGGGGAGATTGTTAAGCATAAATGTTGATGATATTTGTATGGGTGAGTATCCTAGAATTATTGGATACATGTTTCATAGGTTATCTTTCACATTCATGATAGAGTTTTTCATTGATGTCAACATACTAGTTATTCTATGAAGATCAACAAAGAAACATAAAGAGTTTGGCTTCACATAGTTTGAGGAATGCAGATGGGATTATGGGAACTTGCAATAATTGTATACAGAGTGTTTTGATGCTAGAGTAAAGAAAGCATGCAAAAAAATGAAGATAGGATAGAGTTATTTTGGTTTTGGTGATGACAATGTTTAGATAGAGTTTTTGGGAAATGATTAATGTTGTTTGGATTGTATCTTCTAATAGAGGTAGAATCTAGCTAAGTGGACTTGGAAAGAGGAAGAAGACATGATGAAGATGTTGTGATTAATCACGCACATCCAGATGAGCATTGAGTAAAGAGTTATGAGGACTATGAGTTGACAGTTTGATTGTAACTATGAAAAAGTGTAAATATGTAATGTAACATGTAACTGCAATATCTTAAGTTAGTCCTTTTTTAAATTATAAATAGGGAAAGCTTCAAGGCCAACTCAATAAAAAAAATTAGGACTTGGTGTGCAAGAAACTATTTTCCTTGTGGTAGAGTGTGCATTGTATTATCAATAAGATCATTTTATGATATGTGAAATTGAGAGAGAAATATTGTATTGTGTGAACTTACATGTGAACAGCTTTTGGATCAAAGAAGTAGTTGGTGCACTATCTAGAAAAGATATTTCTATTAGATAGTTTTGATTTACCATTATATTATTCAGTGAGGATAGTATTGAAGTTGTTTTGATAATGGACCCATTTGTCTTCCCAAACAACTCCTAACAAGGTTGGCACAACTACTAACAAAGGTTGAATATCCTACAAAAGATTAAAAGTCTCCTAACAGGGGAAAATATGTACTGATTGTATTTCATTGAATCCTAATAGGGTCCATCTTTTCACAAGGAAATTTTATATTAGTACATCATCTTGTGGGTACCATCCCCACAAATTTTTTCCCTCTAATCAAGAGTTTCCCTAGTTAACAAATTTGGTGTTATTGTGTATCGTTATCTTTTTGTAGTTGTTTCATCTACTATCTACATGTTTTAAAATTAATAAGGGTATTAATAAAAAAAATAATAATTTACATAACTGGTTCAACCCCACCACCCCCACCCCCCCCCCCCCTCCTCTCATATTTCTTGGCGGACTTTACTATGTAACAATATTCACCTTTCTCCTTGTTGAAAACCTTCAAATATCTAACTCATACCTTCAAATTTGTCTCTATTCATCTCAAACATGTATGTTAATATGTTTCAAAAGAAGTCAACACAACATCTCCCCATAGCCTTTGTCTCTGATTTTGCAAAAATAAATAGGAATTTGGAAATTTGGGTTGGGTTGTCATTATGTTTAGCATGGAGGATAGTTGAAGTAATCCTTTTTTATTTCTTATGTTTCGTGTGCAGATTGGGAAAATAATTTAGTGATGTGACTCTCAAAATTAGTTATAATCATGGCCTCCAAGATTTTGGTTCCATCCTCTAATGAAGATCCCTTAACTCATTATCTCACGTGAATGACTTTAGACAATAGTGCATAGGGTGGACCATGGCCATCACTAGAATTGAGCCTCTCATTTCTATTACCAATATGAAACTCTCCAAACTAATGACCATATCATTTGACATAGACTCTCAATTACATTTAAAATGGTTTCTTCTCATGATGTGGGAAAGTGTGGTATATGAGCTCTCACATTCATATTTAACATTGGTGTAGACCTAGATATCACCCAAACTATTCTAACACCTCACATTTTTTCTCACATATTTCATTCAAGGATTTGGGCGCTAATGACTATAGAGACATGTCATTGTGCTTAATTGCCCCAAAATTATTGTCCTAATAATGCACTTTGGTTAAGGAATTCATCATGGCTTGGTCATAATTTGGTCTCGTTTTTATTTATTTTACTTATCCTCATGCCACTTAGTTGGCCTAGGTTCTTTCCATATCATTTTATCATTTGGATAAGAGACTACATTTGTTGACCTACCAACACTTAGTAATGTGCCATCATGACCATCACTCTAATTTCACCTTGAAGCTTTTTCTAATCATGGATTTTCTAAATATCAAGACATTTGCAATTATCTTGTCAATAATTCGATGCTAATAATTCCTCTGAAGACAACACCTTATATTTATCTTGGTGTATCAAGGTTATAATTAGTTATGATAAAATGACCCTTCTACCTTTCAAGAAATCACATATCCATGATATATGTAACATGTCCTCTGTAACTTGGTGACTTCCAATTCCCAAACCCAAAAATTACAACATATCCACTATTGCACCAAGATTATAAATTATAGTAAGTTGCGTTGTCCTTCAATTAATTAGTCAGGTCCCTATATGGGCCCTATTAGAAATGTAGTATAGACTAGGTGACCAAGAGGGGGGGTGAATTAGGAACCAATAAAATTTATACTTTAGTTCACCAATTAAATAATCATCATATAATTTGATCTAATTGCATGAATGAAAGATTGAAAGCAATAACAAATTCATAATACTTGACACAATATTTGGTAACTTAGAAACCTTCCAAATAGAAAGTAAAACAAGGGTGGGGATGATACCCACGAGCTTTATTATTACAATATATAGTTAGCCTGTTAAATGTTACAATTGATCACTTCTGGTGATCTGCCCTTTTAGGAGCAATAAATATGGTTAGGCCACCTTGTGAAAGGATTTACAACATATAATGAAGTATGCACTCTGTTAGGAGATTTGGAATAAGATTTTTAAGTCCACATGATTAGATGATTTTATTGAAGCACCTATTAGGATGAATTAGTGGCTAATATTTGATTTGCAACTTAGTTTGCTAAATGAGATTCTTTTGAATTACAATGATCACCTTGCCATGATAGGTAAGTCTCTTCTTTTCCTTATACTACTTGTAGCCTTCTTTAATTCACACTTATGTTTCTTCTTCTTGTTCACATACATGTTTTAGATATGATACAATGCATTACATACATACCAATCCACTAAATTTCCTTCTGGAGTCAGCTACAATACCTAATTCAAACAATCTGCACAAAGTTGGCTAGTTGTTATAGCTTGGGTTCTAAAGACCTCTCAGGTGATGTTCTAACACTCAACAACACTTCGAACACTTGGAAAGCTCTAGCACTCGATTGATTTTGAAGCTTGGTCATTACTAGTCACTTGGAGTAACAAGAACTCAATCAAAATTGAAGAACTTAGTAGATACTCAATTGCTCGGTTGACACTGCATGGCTCGGTCAACACTATTGAGCTTGGTTAACACTATACTTTGTCTTTGATGCTTAGTATACATTGTAAACCTTGACAAACACTATATTCTATATGAGATTCTTGGTAGACACTATGAATCTCAGCATGAACTGCAATCTAACTAATTGGCTCAGTAGAAACTGAAACACTTGGTTAGCACTACTAGCATTATGATAAGATCATTAGCAACTATAGAGCTCGGTAGCAATGCAACCAGCTGACTAAGTGTTAAGTCACTAATAGACAATATATTTGACCTTAATGTCAACAATCTCCCCCTTTGGCAATAGTGAAAAAAACACTTATCATACCAAAATATTGAATACTCAAAATATAAGTCAAAACTCCCCCTATCAACATATCTGGGTCTAAAAAACTCAAGTTTGACTTATATTTGTTACTACTGCTCGGTAACCTCTGACTCTATTTTTGTAAACATATTTTTTTCTATGTGCATCTTTCATATTGTTCATATATTTCCTTCATGTATATATGCATTCCCCTTGTGTATGATAATATTATTCTCCCCCTTTTTGACACAAATGCCAAAAAAAAATACATAACTATAAGGTAACACCAAAATGTGAAAGGAAATCACTACATACCTTCAAAATTATGGACATTGTCTTGTCCCAATTCTCTTACAAAACTTTTGAACTCTGCAAGGCTATTTGCACCTCTCCTAATAGCTCCATCATGTGATTAGCTATAGACAAATTGTTGTCATGGATCAACATTTTTGCATGTGCAATATGTTTTTGCATTGCATCCATGTTAGGGAGCATCATGCCTTGTATTTTTGTTAGTTTAGCCCTTATCCTAGCTTCTTCCCTCAATAATTTTGCCTAGCGATCTATCAGATATCTTATTTTTATAAAAGGTGCATAAATGCAGCTAGGATCAAGTGACAATTGATGTGCACTTGCCTTCATATAAGCATCTACCTTAGACAATTTCTCCTTTATTTCCTTAGTAAAATTATATGTATCACTTAACTTTACAAACAAAGAAACAACATTATTTACATAAATCTCAAAATTTGAAAGAATGGTGGATAATTCCACTTGGTCAATAGTTATCTTCTGAGCTACCTTCTCCAAAACTTTATTGTCAAATTTCTTTCTGCCCTCTCCAGATGTTTTTCTTGACCATCCATTTCCTCTTGTACTTTTGAACAATCTCAACAAGTCGATCCAAAATTGGTTGTTTCTCATCAACCTGAATATTCGGTGCATCAAAAAATATGCTTTTGATGTCTTCAAGCACTTGATTTTTCTTTTTCCTTTCTTCTCTGAGATTTTTTTGTTTGGCCCTCTTCTTCCACAACTCACCAAGGGTATCCATTTGGTCAAGAGTCAAATTGGAAAGATCCCAATCTAGTATTACAATGTCCTCCTCTAGACTAGTATCTTCAGTAGAGGCTTCTACCTCTTTACCCTTTCCTTTATGAATAGTTGAAGGAATTAATCCCTTATCTTTCTTCAAAACTTCAGTGCTCGGTTAAGGCTTAGCCTCAACTATCATTTCACTAGCCATAGTAGAAACAATAGAATAAGTAACAATAGTAGAAATAGTATCAACAACAGTTATAATAGGAAAACTTACTGATACTGGTTGTGATACTAGTAGACTTGATACTGGGATGATTTGAGCCTCTTGCTCAATAGATGAAGTGATGGAAACTTTACTCATAATTCCACTTGATAGTATGGCTCCAATAGTTAGTTAGGTGCTTGGTGAAGCAATGTTTACCTCAACTAACTTGGTGGTGGCCTTCTCTGAGTTAGGTGGCACTAAGGCTTTTCTCTAAGAGAGAGGGAGGGAAGCCATTACCTCTGCTGCTATCTTTTCTGGATTCGAGAGTCCAATACTCTAAATTTTAGGAAGATTTCCTCATGTTTCTTCTTGATCCTCTTCATCCTCCGCATCATTTAATTCTTCATCCACATTATCAATATCATCAATTTCATCATCATTTATGTCCTCATCATCTTTCTCTACTTCTTCTGCATCCTTTTCATCAACTTACAACTTCTTCACTAGGCTTGTGCAACCCATGGATATTCTTCCATGCAGTTGTTTTTGACTTCACAATAGATTCAATGTCTTTTGATAGGATCAGGAATGCGTTGAATTTCAGGTGTCAACTTTGGTTCATTCACCTTTAATGATTCCTTCACTTCCTTATTAGAAATACTCAACATAAGTTGTCTCAAGGTTTTTCTCTGATGTCCTTGGAAACTTTCATTGTGTTTTCCTAGTGTGGTGAAAGTACCTTCAAAATGACATTAGAAACTTGTCTAGCTAGTTCCTCTGGTGAGTACTTCCACTTTTCCATTTTAGCCACTAAGGATTCTTCAATTAGCTTTTGTTACTCCTTGTTCCTTGTCTCATATTTAAGGAATTTAAAATCTGCCATGCATCCTCCATTCTGCAATCTTTGTAGCCTTTCTTGGAAGGCAGGGGTAAACCTCTTGAAGACTACTTCTTCTTCATCATCTTCATTTTGTAGTTTCAGTTTTCTCTTGGACTTGGCAAGTCTCTGAGTGAATAAAATAGGTAAGGACTTTGAAGGTTTGGTTATAATAACATTTCCTTTCTTCTTAGATGGCTCCTCCTCTTTAGGTTCTTCTTCCTTTGCATATTCTTCCTCAACTTCCTCCTCTTCCTCAATGACATCTCCTTTGCTTTCTTTCAACAAGAGAGGAGATATGGACTTCTTGGTTTTTTTGATAATATTTTCAACTTGTTTCCTTCCTCTTTTCATGGCTTGAGGAAGCTTGATCTCTAATGGGATCCTAGCCTTGGGTTCCTCATAGGTACTAAAGTATGGGGCCTTGGGGTCTACTGGCTCATTTACAAGAGCTTCAATTATGTCCCTCGTGTCATTTATGTTAACCTCATATCCAAGAGGCTTAACCCATGCCACTCTAGGCATTACTACCCAAATGTGTACTTTGTTACAATCCATTAGAAAACAGATGTCCTACTCATAATCTTCCACTAATTTATTTGGAACTCAATTTCTTCTTTGAAATTTTCAAAGTATGCATTCATTATACTTTCAAAATTGTCACACATTTTTGCTATGAATTCATTAATCTAATATAAAACTAGTGTATCTTTCTTCCACATCATAGTTCCTTTGGAAGGAAAGAAATTTTGTGCATAAAAGAATAAACAAGTCAACAAAGATCCAAAGTTACATGGATTTTTCTTTGATGACTGAATGCTTTCCATGTTCTTGCTCAGTTAAATGAGTTGTAACTTAGCAAGGTCGAAGGATAAGTTTTTCTTCACAACTTTAAATGCTAGGTCAATAGCTTCACTAATGGGGACACGACCCAAGCACAGAATGGACACAACAGGAAAGGGAAAATTTTATTAAATGTAAAAATATGCTAGTACACTTAGTACAGAGAAATAGACTCCAAAACAAGCCCTATGGGCTTACAATAGCATAAAATTGGAGATAATTTCTTCTCCCAGTACCTTCTCTCAAACTCCACTCTGAACTACCTTTTATAATGCCATAAATGTTCTTAAATAGACCCCAGAGGGTTAAGGATTAGGAATACATTCTAGAAAGTGCTAGTTGGCATCCACCGACCAAATAGAAGGCTCTAGAAGTCGCATTAGAATTCGACACAAAATTAGAAGAATCCAGAAACGATAACCAAACTTTCGGGAGGCATAAATTTTGAACCATAGCTATGATTGTCGAATCGTTTACATTTCTGAAAAGCTCTTGAAGCACTCTATAGCCCTATGGACTAGCTTCGCTCATCCCCCATTTTCAGCCCTGTTCAAGGTCATTTAATGCCCCTAACCTGACTTTGAAGCATTCTTAGGAGGTCTCCAAAAATTAAAAAACTACGATAACTTTCAAACTGTGGGGCCTTTTGACCTGATTCTTTTTTTGGAATGCTCTAAATTACAATTACATTCATCTGGCCAATTTACACCCTCTAATTTACCAAAATTATTGCTCAATTACATACTCCTATTTTTTTTACATTTACACATATCGCAAGGTGTTCAAATACTCTAACCTAGAACACTGATAGTGGAACTGTGAGAGTTGGAACCTTTATTTGACCCAAATGGGTATCCAAAAATGAAAACACATGAAACAAAAACTAAGTCTAAGTACATTTTTTTGGGTGACACAAGATTGCCCTTATACCTCTAGATGCTCCTGCATCATTCACACAAAACACTATCAATTGACTTGAGTTGTAGATCTTATGAGCTATGACATGGATACTAAGCTTAATCTCCATGTTAGTCATGCCATCAAACTTCATTCCTCTACCATCCCACTCGACAACAGTCATCCTCGCCAGTTCTACCCAATCTAAGGTTTTTGTTATATTTTCCTTGTTAAGCATTAGCAAACTTGTAATTCTGTGTATCATCTTCTTTGTGATCTAAATAGGTTGATCCAACCACAAATGTATGTCATGGACTTGGCTCAAGATAAACCTAATGCATTTCCCTTAGAAATCCCTTAGCATATGCAAGATATGTGTTAAACCTTTTGTCTCCAAATGCTTGTGCTTAGGTTTCAAGCTCCCATCCATACACAACTCATTGAATGCTTGGTTCATTTGTAGGCTTCCCAACTCAAATTGAACTATGGTAATATGACCGAATATCATGAACTAACAATACCTTGGGAGGAATCTACAGCTATGCTCCAATGAGGTCAAACTCCTTTGCTATCACCAAACTTAGTTTGAATGTCAAAGCTCTACAATCGACTCCTCAAACCAACATCTTTGAACCTTTCTTTGATTTTCTACTAGAAGATGCCATATTACTCAATAATACTTCAAATTATAGAAAGAGCTTTGAAGAAATTTCTTTGAATCACTTGAGGGCTTTGGAATACTCTTTATTCTAATGCTCTGAAAATCACAGTGAAACAATAACTTTTGATTTCTTCCTTTTGAAAATTTTTTTTCTTCAAGTCATCATTAATGCATCGTATAATGGTTCGCTCAATGATAGGTTGTCCTCCACTTGGCTAAGTCTTCATTTCTTGGAAGACACCTTCGACTCAGTAAGGTCTCTTAACTCAGTAGGAACTTCACTGAGAAGAGGTCTAAACTCAGAACTCGGTAGAGTCATCCAAACTTGGTAAGGTTATGCAACCCGACCTTGCTCGATAAGGTCTAAGAAATCATAACTCGATGATCCTTGTGCATCTAGAATGCTGATATGGATCTTTTGCTTGCTAACTAAAACTGATCTGAGATATCTCCTTCTAAATCATAGTTCCTGTAATCTCCATAAATAACTAGTTTGAGATGGTTGAGTCACCCAACTCATTGAATTGGGTGTCTCCCCTTGCATCACTTTGGCTCATATTCTCAAGAGATTTCTTTACCCATTGCTGCCTCATCTAACTTCTGATATTGTTAGTCTTTCTTTTCTTTTCATCTTTAACTCTTTCTTGGTTCATATAGTTCTTGGAAAGATGTCCAATTTTTGTACATATAAAACATCTCTTTGTAGTGTCTCTCTTCCTTATGTGATGTTTTATGCAATTTTCTCCAATGTGCCCAAAATCACCACAATAATGGCATCTGCACCATGTATTGTAGTCCCAACCAAATATAGCTTTGACAATTTGTTCTGTTGGGTTCCATTTCTTGGTCTTGCATTCTAAGGATTTGTGCCCTTGTTTGTTGCAATTAAAACACTTTTCTTCAAACTTAGGTTTCTCTGTGTCCTGGTTTGTTGCAATTGTAACACTTTCCGCTAAACTTTGATTTACCATTGGTCCAACACTTGTTTGATGTATGTCTTATCTTCCCACAATGATTTCAAGTAGGCCTTTTTCTCTTTTGAGCTCCTTGTTGAGATGATTCACTTTCTTTACCTTTGTGTCTAAATTGAGTTTGCTTATCCAAATAATTCATACTTTCTTGAGATTTCATTATCCTCTCATTGGTTTGCTTCTCTATGCTGAGATCATTATGAAATCTTTTGTTATTTGTCCTCAAGTTGATAAGTTATTGATTTGCATCATTTATTTGATCAATCAGATCTATTTGTTGAAGAGATAGTTGATGAATTTCATTATCCTTTTCTTCTACCTTTTCAATTAGCAATCTTTTCTGTTCTTTGACTTTGTCCTTTTGTTCCATGTCTTCACACATTTTGACTAATTGAATTTATTGTTCTCTTTTTAGATTTTTGACTTTTTCATGAAGAGTAAGATTCTTTTCAAGTAGATATTTGATTGTTGCATCAGCTTCATATAAACTTTTGTCTTGAAAAACATCTTCAATTCTTTCTTCAATATAGAGCTTGTCATTCATCTATGCTGCAAGGTTTTTTCTTCTTCTCAAGGATTAAGAGAGTTGCTCCTTCATTTTCTTGAATTATTTCATGGCTAATTGCAAATCCAACTTTTTATTTTCAATAGCTTTCTCCAATCTATATACTTCCATTGCTTATGATCTTTTCTCAAGTTGTTAAACTTATGATGTGAGAACCAATGACTCTAATACCAATTGTTAGAAATGTAGTATAGACTGGGTGACTAAGAGAGAGGTTGAATCAAGAATCAATAAAACTTATAGTTTAACTCACCAATTAAATAATCACCATATAATCTAATCTAATTGCATGCATGAAAGACTGAAAGCAATAAAACACTCATAAGACTTGACACAATATTTGGTAACTTGGAAAACTTTTAAATAGAAAGTAAAACTGGGGTGGGGATGATACATACAATCTTTATTAATACAATATAAAGTTAGTCTATTAAAGCTTAAAATTGATCACTTCTAATGATCTTCCCTGTTAGTAGCAATAAGGACTCTTAGGTCCACCTTGTGAAAGGATTTACAACATATAATGAAATATGCACCCTGTTAGGAGATTTGGAATAAGACTATTAAGTCCATCTGGATAGAGGATTTTACTGAAGCACTTATTAGTATGAATCAATGATTGGTCTATGATCAACAACTCATTTGTTGAATGAGATTCCTTTGAATTACAATCATCACTTTGCTGAAATAGATAAATCTTTGTTTTTTCTTATAGTGCCTATAGCCTTCTTTAATTCGCACTCACGCTTCTTCTGCTTGTTCATATACATGTTTTGGATATGATCAAATGTATTACATATATACCAATCCACTAAATTTCCTTTTGGAGTCGTCTACAATACCTAATTCAAATAATCTTCATAAAGTCGACTAGCTATTGTAACTCAGATTCTGAAGACCACTCGGGTGATGTTCAGACACTCGGCAACACCGTCAACACTTGACAAGCTCTGGAACTTGGTTGATGTTGAAGATTGGTCCATACTGATCACTTGGAGTAGCAAGAACTCGATAAACACTAAATGACTCGGTCAACACTGAAGAACTCAGTAGATACTCAAATGCTCGGTTGACAGTGCATGGCTCAGTCAACACTATCGAGCTTAGTTAACACTATACTTTGTCTCAGATGCTTGATAGACATTATAAACCTCAACAAACACTATATTATGTCTCAAATTCTTAGTAGAAACTATGAAGCTCGGCATGAATTGCAATCTAACTTATTGGCTCGGTGGCAACTAAAACGCTTGGTTAGCACTATTAGTAGTATGATAAGCTCGATAGAAAATGTAGAGCTCAGTAGAAATCTAACCAATTGACTAAGTGTTAAGTCACTAATAGAAAACAAATTTCACCTTAATGTCAACAGGCCTGACTAAAAAATGATTCAATCTCAAACATCTAACCCTTAGAAAACTACTAGGAAACCTCATTCTTGCAATTTGATTGAACTCAAGCACAACTTGATTAATTGAAAATCATTAATTCAACCATTCTTGCTATGTTTGACATGTTAGGTTTGTCACCAACTTAATATGTTTTAGTAGGTTTGATGAGATTCTTGCTTTGATAACTAATTAAAATGATGATCAAATTCATTTATTATGCATCGACTAACCTACACTATGGAAGAAGTGATAGATTTTATGTTTTTAGGTTCAACTGCATGTCATTATATCAACCAAGGTACAAAAAATTTTCTTGTATTTTTTAGATTTAATTTCTTTATAGATTTAGGCAAGTTGGACCTTTTAGACATTGATTATTCTTTAATCTTAACATGTAAAGGAGCATTTTGATGTCTCCTAATGTACCTGTGGGTCCAGAGCATGTTATAAAGCTTTCTTTTTTTAAAATCTCATTTGTAATGGGACATGTATTAAGGTCTATGACCTCTATGTCTTGCTAGTTCAAAGTGTTTCATTTAGATTTTATAATATCAAGATTTAATAAATCTCGAGGAGGCCAAAGATTTTCTTTACCATGTTCTTTCCTATTGGTGCTTGTACAAAATGAAGATTGTAAACATAATTTTTTAATTAATAAAATAAAGTATGACTATAACCTTTTACTAAACTTTATTCTACAAAAATGAATAAATAAATAAAAATTAATTGAACATGATTTTTTATAATGTGAAAACTAAATTAGGTTTTTGACAAATGTTGAAATTGGAGTTACATCTCCCACCATGCTTCATATTGTAATTTTCTTCTTCTTTATTCATTATTTTATTTTTATTTATAAACTTGAAATTTTAGTGCATGGATATATTCTTTCACTATTTTTGTAAATGTATATGTAAATATAAAATATATCTCTTACCATTTGCCACCATCATTTATCTTAATTATTGATCGAAAATAGAAAAAATAGAGTAATTATTTTGTTACGCTTATTAATTAGATCATCTTGATTTAGTTAATTAAGTTTTTTATTACTCTAGTTACTTAAGCTTACTCTTAGGTGCATATAATTAATATTTTATATTAATTATAATGCGCAAACCTAGTTTTCTTTCCTTTAGGATTTTGTTCACCTTTAAGGTTAAACCTATGTACTATTCATTTTTCATAACTTGGAATACAATTTTACTCTCACTTTGTTGAGATTTTTCAAGCTCTGCTTTTTTGTTTTCTGGTTTCTCTTCATTGCAGGATATTTGCATGCAAGTGTTCTTGGTGGTTTGTGAAGTTGGTTTTCTCAACTTCTACAATAGTATCTTGACATAAGCTCTTTTCTCTATTGCATCATTTTTTAAAAATGAACTTTCCATATCAAGATAATCAACCTTATATTTATGTGTTGTGTGTCTTTAATAAAAATAAAATATAAAATATAAATAAAATATTCAAAGATATTTTTTTTTAAAGGTCACTTTTAGGTCTACAAAAGGGTGTTTTATATATATATATATATATATATATATATATATATATATATATAGAGAGAGAGAGAGAGAGAGAGAGAGAGAGATGTTGAAATGCCATTTAAAAATAATAATAATTAGACCCAATTCAGTATAAAACATATATTTAATACACATTTTCAATTGAAAATGTTTAAGCACATAGCTAACATAGCTAGAGTGAATTTAGCTAGACCATATGTTTGACTAAAATAAATTTTAGTTAGAAGTACTCAAATCCAGTTGTGTTGACAAGTCCTAAAGTGTAACACAATTTTATACTTTTAGCCTATGAACACACACTAGCATGTGTAGCTCCCTTTTACAACTAATTTACATGTTCAACATGATTTTACATTTCTTATTTGTGGAAACCCAACTTTTGGAGGTCATCAATTTTGAACCAAGTGTTTGATTGATGAACATTTGAAATGTCAAAAATCTCATAAAGTGCTAAATCGCCTAGTAACTCACTATATTAGTTACCTATAGGTTTAGGTTTAGGTCATTTTGGAGCACCTCTAAAGTCTTTAAAATTAATTTTGTTGTAACACCCCTCCAAGGGATCCAAAAGAATTAACCTAAAGTTTTAACTAAGTTTGCCAAACATTTTTTTTTATAAAAAAAACAACTAAGAACAACATAGAATAACATACACATTAAACATGAAGTAGTGGAAGCAATAACATACAATCACATAGAAGCAAACATAACAAATTACATTCTTTAAGGATCCCAAGATGTTGAGTCACATTTAAATTTAATTAATACTAAATCTTATAAATACAGCACCCACATGAAAGAATAATAAAAGTCCAAAGTCCATTTAAATAATATACATCTATTATGAATGCCACTTGGCAATAAAATTTGGAATGCTCAATCATCCATTGTACATGTCACAGGGTATGAAAGGCTAAAAGATTATACATTTATAAAAATAGATTACATCATCTCTTTCGGATCCATGAAACAAAGTACAATACAATAAATGAAATCAATCAACATAAAGATATAACTATCCATCATAAAGATACAACCATTCATCATAATGCACAAGGATAGAATGAAAGGAAATGTAGATAAGGAAACTCCAGCCACAGTATCAACAAACGGATCTCAATGGTAAGAGTAAAAAGCACTACCACCTAACCGTGTGGTAACCCAAAAAGGCCCACTCCCACTGTGCTAAGGAGATAGTCTCAAGTCTCAAACAAGATATCAATCCAAACAACAAGAGTAATAAGTCAAGGAAACCCTAAAATTAATCTAACTCAAATGTTCTAAGATCAATCGACATCTAGACCCAGAGGCAAACAAAGATATGCAGGAAATCTATACTGCTAGTGGCCAACTGTCATCGCATGAATCCAACTCTAGGGTTACCTGGCTAGTCTTTTAATCCTCTAGCCCCCTAGTGACCCTATGCAACACTAGTATCCTTTCGTACTAACAAGGCATACTAACAAATCAACTCTAAGGTTGCTCAGGTAGTCTTTTAATCCTCCAACCCCTTAGTAACTTTCTGTGGTACCAATATCTTATTAATTCATTTTAAACCCATTTAATGAAATGTTATCACTTATTAAACTACTTACAATAGGTTACCCTAGCAACCACTTTGGGCACCAGCCTCCGTTGCAAGCCACTTCCCAACTTAACATACAGATTGCCTGCCCTAGGCTCATAAAAGTACAAATCAAAAAATCAAAAATTTCATCTCAACCCTATACAAGCGACTGGAAAGCATCAAAATATAATGCACAATAACACATCAGTTCTCTACGAGCAATTGAAAAGAATCCCCAAAAATATTGATCAAAGACTTAAAAAGATTAAGCCAAATATGTCATAACATTCACCTTAGTTTCACACAAGAGTACTAGAAAGCAATAATGAATGATAAATACAAACTCATCATAGAGCATACCAGACACATTACCATGGTTGAGTTAAAAAGATTAAGATCAAACCACATAACGTCACAAACACAAAACTCCCAAGCCTCTGGTAGATGTCCTAATATTGGTCAACACTCTAGTCAACCCAAACCCAAAGCATAAACAACATACAGACAACAGTGTAGTTTTCATAATTTGGTTTGATTTTAAAGTACATGGTTGTGTTAACAGTAAGGTTTCAATTTTTGTTTTAGTATAAGTTTTTGAGTAGATAAAATTCACAAATCAACCCATTCTTACATTCAAATAAAATGCACAATTACCTCTATTTGATTTTAAGTTAATTATTCAAAAATAATTTTGGGTAATTATGTATTTAAATTATTAAATAATTATTATTGATTTTTAATTAAATTAATTATAATTTAATTACAAATAATATCATTAATTAATAATAAAATAAATCTAACACTTTGTTAATTTCTATTTTTGTTTAAGCTTAAATACATTGAATTAAATTAATTAATAATTATTAAATAAACTATGTTAATTATATATATATATATATATATATCTTATTAAACAGTTAATAATTAATAACATTAATATAAAAAAATTTAACAATTAATAAATAAGTTTAATAAAATTATTAAATAATTTTTTATTAATTAACAGATAAATTTAATATAATTATATTATATTTTTAAAATGTAATTAAAAAAAGGGTTAGCGTATTCTTTAAAGGCCCACCGGCCTTATATAAAAATGGTTGTTGTCATAGTCGTGCAGTGGTTGCAGCAATTATTAACTACTATTGCCGCAACACTACTACAAGCAACCGCTATGACTTATTATGCCACGAGGTGGAGGATTGGGGTGTGGAAAAATAAAGGCCCTGCCCCCACCTCATTTATAATTTTAATAAAAAATTTAAAAAATTTCGTTATTTAAAATAGACAATCCCCCCACTAAATTAATTTTTATAAAAAAAATTTTATAACAATACTAACATTTCTCTGATAGGAAAATTACAATGAACCACTCGAATTTTAAAACTAAAAATTCTATGTATTTCAAACCCTCCCTGATAAATGCAAATTTCTTTCATCTACAGGACGAGGATTTTTTATTGATTTTAATCCTCACATAAACAAAGAAATGATATGAATACCAGTATATTCAGATGGAAGGTTGAAAGTTTCATAATAAATGAACTTTGGAAGATAGATATCAACAATCACGAAGAGGATAGGATGTCAAATCACAAAACTCATTCAACGATCAAAACACAAGACCCTATCTGAAAATGATGCTAATATGCAACAACGCGAAGATTGTGAGAGAATTCTCTTCCCTCAAAACCTTCCTTCTAAAAATTCTCTTCTCCAAAATTCACAGTTCCTTCCCAAAACTTTGGTCCCTTGAAAATCAACTCTCAAATGTTGATAAGGAGTTCTCTCCTAAATTCGGGGCACTAATTGTGCGATCACCCGAGAGGACTCCTTGCTCACAACCCTTAACTCTTTATTAGCTTTTCTTTTATGTTTTCATGCATGCTTTATGCAATTAAAATATCTTTATTTAATTTCACTTGACTTCTCTTTTTAATTAATTTATTAAATTTTAATCTCATGCACACTTTATGCAATTATAAAACTTTTAATAAATTAATTTTTTTCCACTTTTTAATTTATTTTTAAAACGTTTAATTGATAAAATATCTATTAACTTACATAATAATAGTATTTAGTATTTATTTTAAAATGAACTCTAAAAAATCTTTACACAATCGAATCCAGAAATATATCAGTTTATTTAACTCTAAACATATTATTATTAAATTAAATAAATATTATCACATCCTAAAATTAAACTTATAACTTTTATCTTTAACTTTATTCTTTTTATTTAATTTATTACCTAATTAATTAAATATAATTAAATATTAAAAGTATCATAATAATTTTCCATTAAATTAAATCATTAAATTAATTATTTAATTTGACTTAATTAATAGAAAAATCACCAAAGACTAATAAAATAAAATACGAAAACCCATCATAGAAAACACATACAAGATCAAACTAAAGGGTTATAATCATGAATTAATGTCACCCAATGCATTCAGAAGTTAAACATCTCAGATACTTGTCCTAATTTTCTAGGACAAATGGCTTAATGGTTTAGGATTTGGACTTAAGAATTTATCTCCCCTCTCTTACCATTGAGATAATGCAATAGGGTACACTCATCCTGGCAATTTAGGGAAGTCGATACCCAATACTTGCAATTTGCGTAAAATCCATGCATGTACAAATACATATATACTAAGCTAAACAGACAATGGCAGAAAATGGTGCATCGTGTTGATCCTGACTAGTAGGTGTCTACGACTCCCTTCCTTAACCACATTAGAAATGTCATACATAAATAAAACATACACGCACACCATACACATGTAGTATGGGGTAAGTGTCCATAGAAAACACATAAATAATCATTCATCTAACTAACACCATTCAATAACTAAAAGTCTATACATGAACATATATATCATCATCGAATATACATGAAGTATAGAGTACCAACTCATCTCATCATGAAATCAACTAAATATGAAACAATATCTGATAAGCTCAAAACTAATGCTATTAATCATCAAGCATAAAACTAGCCTAAAAGAGTTTGGTAATAATAACAAAAATGTGAACTAGGGGCAAACACTACATTTGTAATTATTTTTTACAATTATTCTTCAAAACTAGACATGGTCTTGCAACATAAATTTATTGGTGTACCTTATCTTACTTGACTAAGCCTCTAGAGAAGGAATATGAAAAATGTGTGCTCAAAGGAAGACTTACTAAAAATAGTTATTTTATGTAAATATAAGGTTAACTCATTTTTCTAACAATATTGCTCATGGTGGAATTTTGAAGTGTAACCTTGTTGCAGCCTAGGAATCCTTTTGGTATTTTGTGTTACCTTCTAGGTGAATTTCTCTTATGCTAATTCCTCTTTTCTCACTATCAATAATTTCTCAGACATTATTTTGCATATTATTGATGTTATCATATTATTGCTTATCTATTTCATTTTTATAGCTTTGCATGTGCTTTGGTTAATCTTGTTCTCATTTCTATTATTATGTCCTTTTATCAAAATCCAGTTTAGCATTTTATGGAAATAGAAATGTCAAAATAAAGTTTTGACTATGGAAACCCTTTAAAAAATCACCAAAATATTATCATTATTTTCTCGTGTACAAGTCACTTGGGATTCAAACAAGGATAATCTAATAACATTTATCATTTGTCTTGCTACTTTATTTTAGTTTAAATACTCTCAAAACATATATATATATATATATATTTATATTTATATTTATATTTATTTATTTATTTATTTATTTATTTTTATTTCTTAAATTTAAAAATAAAAAAAATTATTTGGTAATACTTTAGGCTCGTGATAGCTTTTGACCTATGCAAACACAAACGTTCATTTCATTTTATGACTTCAAGTATTTCATCTATACAAGATAACACAATGATAATGTCTTTTGCAAGCTATAAAAGCATATTTAAAACTTGTACATCATATTTTTGATATCGTAAAATTGTAATCATATAAACATAAGTATGCATTCTTATTAACCTAATTCAATTGGAATTGTAGGGAAAGTCACTTCAATAACTTTATTTTACTTATAAAATTGTATAATTCTTTGCAAGGTAGATGATCCATCTACACCTAATGAGTGATTTTGACTCTTGTGGAAGATGCCTTGTTTTGTAAGAGTATTTTTTTCTCAATTAAAGTAATAATAAATCTTGGAGCCAAGGTAATGGATGAATTTAGTCATGAATCATAAGAAATGTGCATTATAAAAATGAACAATACTATTATTGCATAATGAAGTGTTACAACTATAACAAGGATTATCATGAGTTGTTAAAGCATAACTTTAGTTGTGTAATGATGTAGGAGCATGTTGGGTTCGCTTAGTGGATACTTTGGAGTTCAAGGGAGGAGACTCAGTAGTTTCTTTGGAGGGTGCTTGGACTAGTACTCGGTTGAAGAAGAGGCACTTGGTAGAGATTACTTGGTCATCTCTTGGCAGGTCTTGTTTGAGAACTTGGTGGATGTATGGACTTGGTGATCTTGGAGGTACTTGGTTGTCGAAGGAGCTCAGCATAGCTTGGGGGCACTTAGTCATTGAAGGCACTCGATGTTTCCTGTGGGAACTCGACACACATTGGAAGCTTGATGAAGCTTAGTTTCAATGTTGTTGGAGCTTCTCAATCAGTGAAGGGACTCGATTAATGAAGGCATTCGACGATGCTTGGGGCACACTGTGTATACTTTGGCTCAACTTACACTAGGAACTCAACAGTAGTGTTGCCTGAGTTAGCTTGGTCAATGAAGGAGCTCGATTATGTGAGGCCTCGCCCTGACCCATCGTAGCATAGTTGATGCATTACTATTCTGATACTCATGACTCGATATGTCGGGACATTATTTGATGCTCTGAACATTATTATGCTATTTTATGATGAGTGGTGCTTTACTTTCAGATATTTGATTTAGTCATTTAACGCTTTATGAACATGTATAATGACGAAGTAAATGAATGCAGAACTAACACTTTGATTATGTAATTTTAATGGTCAAAATATGAGTAGAATGAGATAAACAATTGATTATTAGAAAGATGGATGTTTTAAATTTACATGATTTTCTTAATACGTAATTTACATATATGCATGTGATTCTTGAACTATTGATGTGTGCAATTAGTGTGCAAGATATTTAACTGGAAAACCTAATGGAAAGACGGAACTAAACCCCTTGTTAATTGTGTTACCTTGCATTGTCTTCCTTTGAAGGTTGTTATATAGTCTTAAAACTCTCCTAGCTTTTGTTTGGGTTCTATTAAGTCTTTAAGGCCTAAAAATATTAAATTTAAGTACCCTAGGGGTAAAAGTATGAGTTGAGAGTACTTTCCACACTCTTAGCCTCTGTGGTTGACTTTTAGGGTCACTCTAAAACCCTTTTGGTTGATTGCAAAAATTGATTTGTCTCCTCCATGAGTTGGTGACTCAAACTCCACGTTGGGGTTACCCAAAATCTAGTTGAGTTAGGGTCTTATTTAGAGACATTTTGGAGAAACTTTGGGGTTGTTACCCAATCTCTAGTTTTTAGAGAAAAGTTGAAGATTGAAGGAAAGGAAGGATAAGCTCTTCTCAACTTGTCATTTTACCATAACTTTTGTGAAGGTAGGGTTCTTCACTCTTTTGATCATGTTTCTTCTTATTGTTCATGCTTGATTCATGCATAAGGCATTGTGATGATCTTTGTATTGCTTGTATATGTGTTGAGGGTGTTTTGGGAGGAATCTTAACTTGTTCTTGGATTTGTTTCTTATACTTTGCTTTGAAATTTTGAGGAAATTTCATGGGGTTTTTTTTGGCATTACTCACCCTTGGATAGCGAAGAAGTGACCAAGTATGGGGGAAGGGCCTTAGTTGGACCTCAATAGTATAGAGTCTCCTCTCATGGCGAGATGAGAGAAATAGGGTAGGGTGTATGGGCCCCTACTTGTCATCACATACCTTGTATAAAAAATTGAATTCTTGTAGAAGGGAAGGAAATGAAAATACTTGTTGCATTGGCCTCGAAAGGGCATTTGTAGAAGAAGGGAAGTTCTTGAATTTTAGCCCCGAAAGGGCTATGTTATGGTATGGTGATAGACATCTCCTATTGAGAAAATCAACCTCCCCCCTATTTTGGTTCAATGTTGAACTTATTATGTAAAACCGGGTTGGGAATGCATGCTTGAATTGTTCATCATATATGTTGTTTTTACCTTCGGGTCAGTTCTTGTCCTTCCCATGGTTCCCTTGATGCATTGAAGACATTGGAAAACATCTCTTGTGAAAGCCCTAGAAGAGAATTCAATTGAAGTGTAACATTTTGTAAAAATGTATTTGGCAAAGACGTCGGATTTTCTTACTGGTTCTTTCCCGATGGAGCCTTGAATCAGGTTAATTAATAGAGAGAAAGGATTGAGAAAACCTCCTTGCACTGTATCATGTGTTATTTTAATTCACATCTAAGTGTGTGGAAGAATAGTTTAAATGTTGATGTTTTTTTTTGAACTATGCAATTCTCAAGTTTCAATTATGTTAAGGAAGAAATTTTGTTATGTTGAGAATTTTAATTTGACTGATGCTTATTTGGAGATAAAACAATCCTCACATAATTGATAAACAAAATCTATGTAACCCCCTTGTTAACAAAATAATTAGTGATTCAATTTGAAGAGGAAGAAGATATAAACCTCCTTGTATAAAAATCCTCAAGACACAAAATATGCCTTGGAGAAATTATGCATGTTAGAAATATATTCTACACTCAAAAAAAAAAAAGCATACCCAGGAGCATTTTGCTCTCTGAAATTTGTATGAGAGATAAAAATTTAATTCAGTAAGCAACAGAGCATATTCTATATTGATTCCTTTTTTTTAAAAAATATTTTAATAAATAGTTTTGGTGTTAGGAACAAGCAAACAATGCAAAATATATATATATATAATCATAATCTATCCTACCCAATTAACTTTATGCATTTACTACTCCCCTCTATCCTAAATATTCTAGAGTCTACCTATAAAGCTTTAACTCATTAATCTTCATCCCCCTTTTGGCGTAGGCTTATTTGACCAATAACAAAATCATAAGTTGCATTGAATGGGAATGGGGCTAATTCCCTACGTATCCCCATGTACTGGACTGACATGGCAATGGCAGAAAGTGGGGTTAAAAAGGTTTAAAAGTCAACAAGAAAACTTAAACAAAAAGAAAATTTAAAACATCCCACCACTTACCTTGAGCGCCTAACATGGGAGAGTTGTCCACATGGATGAGAAAGGGAGGTAGTTGAGATGGACAGTCAAGTCCATGCAAGCGCTTATGTTTGAAAGGAATCAAAAATATTAAAACACTTTACTCCACCCTTGTAACTCACTTCCCAACACCTCCATCCCAAGTGCTCATAACTTGGAGGCTTAACATGCACGCTATGGGAGACAGAGTCTACGCCAGTGCAGACTTGGGCAGTGCCAGGGTTCTTGGGACCGCCCAAGTATAGTGGGGGCAGGGTGGCAATAGAACAAGTGGCCAAGTGGCCAAGTAGGTGGGTAGTTAGGTATAGGAAGTTGTAGGTGTATATGAGGAATATGTTAGCAAGTAATACTAATCTATTAAGAGAACAAAAGCATTAATTAGCATAAAAATCATAACATAAATGAGAGACCTAAAGAGAAAACCCCAATTGGAAATGTGAGCCAAATGAATGGACTCTCCCAATAGGATTTAGCTCCTTGCTTGGTAGATGAGTCTAAGGATTGGGATGTATGCTCAAGGTTCTCAAAAACTAGCTTCAATGGAGATGGAAAATGGAAAATTGGTAGCTTTTGTGAGCTCTCAATTTGGCATCATAAGGGTATGGTTGATGGCTTTTGGCTCTCAAAAGGGCATTATAACTTTAGCTCCAAGATTGTCATGAAATGGCTTGGGAGGGGATTCAATTTATAGGCTAAGGGCTTGAGGGATGGAGGGCTAAGATGGAAGGAAAGATGAAAGCTTATGGAGGGCTAGGATGCACTCAAAGGGGAGCACAAGGATTGTGTTTGTTTAGCACCAATCATGGAGTGACACATGTCATAGGGTGAGTGGATGGATGAGTCAACAAAGGAGGCTCAAGGGATAATATCTTCATAAAGACCCTTCATTATGGCTTGTCAGAGCTTGTAAGAGTCTTTATGGCTTTTGTAAGAGCATTGAAGGCTTGGTGGTTGAGATATTTTGGAGGGAGTGGAAGGAGTTGAGATTGTTGACTTTCCTTGGCTTAGGAAAGTCTTAAGCTTGCTTAGGGAATGTGACAACATTAGGGGGTGGATTAGGCTTGGGTTTAGCATTAGATTAGGCTTGTTAAAGATTTAAAAGTGGATGGCATTCATGAGGGTGGGTGAGTTAGTAGCTAAGCTTGGTTAGTATGGGTGGATGGGGTGGATTAGGCTAAAAAGGGGGATTTAGGATAGGTTAGGGGTTATTAGATTTGAGAGTTTTATTTATCAAATAGATTTATTTGATAAATGGGGATTTTGAAATTAGATAGAAGAATAGGATTTAATTGATAAATAATAGGTTATTTGATTTATCAATTAGGACTATAGATAATTAATTAAATTAATCAGCTAGGGGATAGCAAAGGGTTAACTAAATAAGAATTTAATTAATGATGCCTTTAGAGAAGGCTAAATTAGATTACCAAAGCGGTGTAATCAAATTTAGGTATCTACATTTTGCCCCTCTTTGACATAGTGTTGAGACAACATTATTTTAAAGAAGTTCAAACAAAGACGACACGAGGAAGATGTTTTAGCAACAAGGTTGCCCTAGTCTTGAATAAGAAGAGGAGAGACTAGACTTAGATCATGCCCCCTCAAGAAGGCGGTGGGAAGAGAAACCGAGGCTCGACAGCTTTTTGAAAAGTACAAGAACCCGAGATGAGCAAGGAGACTCAGATTGGCTTAAGAGGAGAGGTTTAGTTAGCTCAAACTCTCACTACGAGAGAATGATAAAGGGAGAATCAGAGGCACAAGAGGAAGCAAGCTTAAGACTTTCAAGATTGGGGGGGAGGATGGAGGAACGGAGCGCTATAAAAGGAATCCATGGTAGAGAGATAGATAAGGGGATTATAAAGCTAATGCAACAGGATTTCAAAGAGTCAAATTGGTGAAAGATGGGTTTCGGCGATCCCTAGGACTAGGATTGTGGATCTCAAAAGATGAGGCTTGGTGGATTGATTGGATTGGTGGATCCCTAAGACTAGGATTGTGGATCCCTAAAGCTAAGCGTGAGGAATGATTCAAAGAGATACTGATGCATAAGCTGGGGGAGGAGTGATAGATGCTGGAGATGGATGGGGGATAATGGAGATGAAGGGAATCCATTGAAGCTTTTTGAGCAAGGGGATACTTCAAAGAGAAGTACCACCATGTAGTTGAGCACTAGATTTGCTATAAGATTGTTGGTTAATTGCCAAGGTTACCAAGAACATCAAGGCCTCTTCACCAACTGTCTAGAGGACTGACGAACTGACTCAAAACAAACACACAAGGATTGCCCTAGTGTCACACATGAATCCCAGAAGAAGCAGCGTGGAAACGACACTGAGTAATCCACAAGCAAAAGACTTGATCAAGACCTTACGCCCAGATTTCCCCATTCGCAATATACCATGATATGGAAGATCGTGGCAACTTTGAGGAGGGAACAAAAAGATTGTTTGGAAAAGATCTTTCAAGACCCAAAAGGGAAGATTCCCAATCAAAAGAAAGTGAAAATCCAAAAGAGAACCGTTTGCCAACGAGATGGGTAGGATGAGGTACTAACGGACCAAGATCAGACATGAGGAAAGCTATATCCTGCAAGGATCTATCAGAGAGCACCTAAGCTGATGGATCTAGATGAGTGATGCGTCTGGCAAGCTAAACTAAAAAGGATAACACTTTGGTGACAGGAGATCTAGCTAAAGCTAACCAAGGCTTGTGCGATGTGTGCAAGATGCTGATCAAGGAGGAATTGACACGAAAGCTAGATAGATACAATGGTACTAAGCTAAAAAGGATGTACAAGCTGACGAACCAAGATATTTACAAGCTGAAGCTGACCAAGATAGTTACAAGCAGGCAAAAGCTCAGGATGATAGGATAGCGGGATGGTTCGATGTTGTGCAAGATGTGAAAGCTAAGGGTGGGGTGATAGTGAAAGATATGGATTTGGCAGGATGCATCCAATGATGATGAGAGATTTTATGACCAAGGATAGCTAGAGGAGCAAGATGAGAGGGTTGGATAGGATGGTAGATAGCTAGGATTATGATGGATATAAAGAGATGACATTGGGTTTGCATGAGGATAGCCTAGAGCTAGATACCAATGACAAGGGAGGATGGACAAGACAAGATCTCCAAGGAATATAGTGCCCCCAATCAGAAGATACCATGCGGAAAGAGGTCTTATGATGGATGTGATAGGATTGAAGCTAGGATGGAAAAAGCTGAAGGGGCTAGGGAGATGGATGATAGCTGGGATGGGTGGCTGAAGCTGTAGGAGATAAGTGGATGGTGTGAGATGGAAGATGGAGGGTGGAGGATAGGTGGATAGATTGGAAGATGGAGTTGGATGTCAAGAGATGACCAAAAGCATGAGGGTGATAGGCTAAGTTGGGGATGGCAGGATTACGCATGACGCTTGTTTGCCAAGTTTTGATCATGGTACTTGTCTAAGGCACTTGAATTGCCAAGTTTTCACCAGTGGACGCTTTATTTTTCTTTATTATTTTTTTTGACTTTTTGACTTCGGACTTAGCTGGAATGATTTTGGCTTTCTTCAGCTATTTTGGCCTTTTTGGGATTTTTCACTGGCTGTTGGAATGTTCAATTTTGTTGCTAGCTATTGGTACACCGAATGTGTGATTTATGCAATAGATTGGATTAGATGGGATTGATGGTAGGAGATGGAGGGATGAAAAGGTTGGAAAGGAGCATGAGATGGGGATGCTTGCAAGAGCAACATTGGCACATGTTGGGACGGGTGTGAAAAGAGCATATGGGGGATAGATGGTAGATGCAGGCGTGATGGAGGATTTGTGGAAGCGTGCTTGGGGATATAGGCACCCAAGATGGAGTTAGGAGATGGGGGACACGAGTCACTAGATGGGGGATTAGCAATGGTGGATGCCATTATGCATTGGGTTTCAACTTTTTTCTTTGGGATCCACATGGTTTTGGATTTTCTTTTCATAGGCGTTTGCATTATTTTGCATTCTTTGATTGGATTTTTCCTTTTTGGAGTATGTCTTTTAGAATAGACATATGATTGCCTAGGATGTGGATTTTTAGCTTTATGCATTTTGAAGTTGGCATTCGCATTGCTGTGGTAAGCTTTGGGAAGATGGTTAGGAGAAGCTTTGTGAGATGGAGAGGATATGGAAGAGCGTGTAAGGGGATGATGATGGATGATGTGCCTTTGCTGATCTTGCATAGGAATGGATGGAATAGGATTTTTATGATGGCTGATAGGAGGATGGAGGATGGTAGATTTTGGGACATAGGGACCCAAAATGGATTTAGCGGATGAAGGGGGGATATGGTAGGTTGTTTTGGGTTGCAAAGATGGTGGAGGGGGGATGACATAAGGTTTCTTGAAGGAGTGATGGGAGGCTGGCATGGTGGGTTTGGAGATAGGCTTGGTTTGGGGGTTGCGGTGTACCAACACCTTTAGATGGTGAGCCTTTGGATACATATCCAAGACCATGAAATTATAGATTTTTTTGTGAAATAATAGGCTTTCTAATTTCTTGCTCTTGTGGTCCTAAACCTTGACCTTGATAGTGCCATCGATTGAGCATTTGAACTAGCTGAGGATACTTTTTGCTTGTGAAAAATGGTGGAAGTGCTTTATCAGATGTACTGCAACAAGGGGATATTGTTCTTAATTCTTCTGCTGAGAGGAGGTCACCATGGATGAATGTAAGTGAACTAAGAGGGTATATTATAGATGGTGAAATAGCTTGGATAGGTGGTAAGATGGAAGCATGGAGTGGAGGAGATGGTAGGATAGGATCTTGATTTAGCTGACGGGATGAAAAGATATCCTGCAATAGAGGAGGTATGGCTTGAGGTTTTGGAGATGGAGGGGATAGTGACTGCACTATGGATGGAAGACATGGTACGATGATATCTTTGTTTATGCTTTGGGGGATGTCAACATGCTTTTGTGCAGGATCTTGATAGGATTGGTTTGGAGTGGATGGTGCGATAGGAGGTGAAGGGATGGACTCTTCAAAGGCAGCAGATGGATAGATGAGAGATTCAGTAGTGGAGATGGGTGAGTAGAAGATGGATGCATAAGGGTCATTATGGGAGATTTGGGAAATGCTTGGAGGTGATGTAGATAGGATTTGGAGGGTTTTGACAGATGGTGGGATTTTGATGCTTGCGGGAAGTGGAAGGATTTTAAGCAATTTGATGGATGGTATGGGGATGATAGCTATGGGAGATGCAAGTGATATTATAGATGGGGAAGCTTCATTACTAACTACTTCACATGGTTGGATTAGATGACATGGTTTATCGACCGTTGGAGGTGACTTTTTTTGTATTTCCTCTAGGAGATTCCTTGGAGACTCGTGTGTCGGAGGTGGAGGTGGATTGACTGGAATAGCTAGTGTGGTGATGGGGGTGGAAGATTGGAAGCTTGGTTGATTGGGTGATGTAGGAGAAGCTAGGATATCAGATGGCATGACTAGATAGTTTGGAAGAATGCATGGATTTTGTTGGATGCTTGGGGGAATGTTTCTAAGGCTTTCAATATACCCGTCATAGTCAACAATATTTTCATCATCATTGGAATAGGAGGTGGTGGGAGCAAGGACAATACAACCAAACACATCATGATAGGTTTGGGATTTCATGTTTTGATGATGAGTCGGATGGGGATGGGGTCTTGCATATAGATGAACACAGAAGCTCATGGTTGGATTTGGATTTAAGTGCAGATTTTGGACTGGCTAATGAAGGATTTCCTAGGGAGAGTCAAAGCTGTATGACAAACCTAAGGAGGATTGGCTGGAGATTTTTGGCTTTCCTGTGGATGGAAGACTTCAAGGGCATGCTGTCAAAAAGTGAGAGTTTTTCTTTCCTATGCGCTGGATTGGTGGAGATTGTGTCAACTTAAGGATAGACTAATGATCCTATGGGCATGACACGAGATTGACCACTTGTGGATCCCAACCTTTAGCTCAAGGTGATGAGGGATAACAAGTGACAAAGCTAGATTACCCTAGACAAAGCTCTGTCAAAGGGATAACCTTGGTGAGGCTGGTGGATTGGTCGGATTGATTGGATAGCAAATTCTAGCAAAATGACAACAACTCTCTAAAGGCTTGGGTGTGATTTTGGATTGGGTTGCTAGCTGGCTGGGGGGATGATTTGGAGAGACTTTGGATTTGGGATTGTTCTAAAGCAAGGAACTAGATAGATTCGGTTGCAGCGGGGGAGCTTGGATGATTTTTTGATGAGGCAGTGACTACGCTAAGTATGCCTTGAGCTGGGAGATTTCTGCTTTTCTGGGATTTTGACCAAAGTTGGCAAACATTCATTCAAAGGCTATGAACAAACAAGCAAACAAAATTTTAGAGCAAGCACGTCAAACACACCAACATCCTAAGAAGCTTTCTATAAGGATGAAATTTGGTTTAGCTAGGGAGTCCTCGATATACCCAAGGTACGTGAGGCCCAAATCCATAGATGAAACCAAAAAGATGTCACACAGCCGAGAGGAGCGGTAACCCACTTCTCCTCTTTCACTTCTCAAGGGTATAAAGTTCCTTGAGGCTTAGCCCAAGTGACAAAATCTTGATTCCAAAAGAAGTGTCTTTCGATTCACCTCCCGGTTCTTATACTCTGCCAGAACGCGGGAGTTGAGGTCGTTCAAGGGGTGATGAAATCCCCAAGCAGGCCTCCTAAAAAGAAACAAGGTTTTGGATCCTAATCTTATGCACCCAAGATGGCCTCGAAAGACGACAAGGGGAGAGAAGACTTGGATGACCTTGGGCTAAAAAAACACGCTTGTTCCTTTTCCAACTGACTCTTATGTGTGTTGATCTAGACTTTGCAAGCACTCATGTTTAAGAGACAAATGTTCAATTCCAACTTTGAAATGCGCCAACAAAGCAAAATCGAGCGAAGAATGAATACAAGAAGAAGAGTTAGGGTCAACAAAAAAGTATACTCGCGTGCTCGGAGGCCCTCCACGTCAAGTATCAATTAATTTCCTTTAAAGCATTCAAGAGTTGGTATGATTTTGTTTTTAAGCCCAAAATAAAGATGTGTGAGATTCGATTTCAAGCGCGCGCCCGGAGGCCCTCCACGTCAATAGTTGTTCAATTTTAGTGCCCAAACTTGAAGTGTGATTGATTTAATCTAGAGTTTTGGTCATTTAAGAATTTTGATAAAGTTAAAGAAAACGTTCAAAGACCAAGTGAGTGAGTTAGATTGTGGAACATTTAACACTTTTTTCAAGTAGACCCATCCCCATAAATGGCGGTGAGATTGCAACCAATGGTTGAATTGATGGGTGATTAGAAAAGAGGTGAGTCCAAGGAACTACTCAAATTGATTTTCGCAAATTTGTATTTAACTTAACAAAGTTTCTTAAATGTTCAAAAATCAAACTTTGCCTAAATTGCATGTGGAAAAGAGATTTATTTTGTTCAATTTTAAAAGCTTCAAATGAAGTGTTTGATATCGCAATGGTTAATTGATCTTTGCATTCAAGATTGAGTTGTTTGTTTTAAGCATGCATTCCAAAGAAAATTACTTTTAATCCATGGCATTCAAGAGTGTGTTTTGAACAACATACATTCAATGAAAAATGTGTTTAACCATTCAAGTTCATTCCACAAAAAACCTAAAAAACATGATTAGTCACCCAAAAAGTTGCTCCAACCTGCAATAAGACAAAAAAGAAAATTAATTAGTCACCCAAAATATTCCAAAATGAAAGCTTAACTATGGGGGAAAAAAAAATTTACTTTTTTTGCTCTTTTTCCTAGGCATAAAAATGCTTAAAATGGTCTAAATCCTACGGAACCACTAAAAGTCAAATTTTGATTTATACTCTTTTTTTTTTTTTTTTTAAAACTACAAAGTGCAGAAATAAAGATTTTAAAATAGAAGTGCGACAGAGACAGGTGAAGACGACAGTTCATTAGGCGCAGACGTTGATCTGTGGAGACGCTAAACTACGGAGACGACAGAGAAAGAGGCGGAGACGACAGACTAGGTTGGCGGCGGCAGAGATGACAGTCTAGGTTGCGGAGACAACAATTTGATTGCTGGCGGCAACGGAGACGACAGTTTGACTGATGGCGGCAACGAAGATGACAGTGTGTGTTTTGAATAAGAAAATGGCTAGGTGGAAATGATGGTTAGAGGCAGAGACGACGATAAAAGCCAGGCAGAGACGCTAAAACTCGGAGACATTGATCTGCGCGGACGACAAAATTCACTTCGGAGACGACAGTTCTGGATTCGGAGACGACAGTTGTCCAGTCGGAGACACCGATCTGCGGAGACGACACTGCGCAGAATTGAGTTTAAAACACGTGGATTTTCTTCAGAAAAATTTCGGAATTTGATCTTTGAAGCTTTGTTTTTTCTCCCTAATGCTTCCTTTAACCTGCAAGAACAAGATTAAACCCTACAACTCACTCAAACAACAAGAAACATTAGATTATTAGCAAAAAATAATATATAGATAGAAATAGATGATTAAATGACCTATAGTGGGGTCCCACCGGGCGTGCCAAAATGTATATGAGGAATATGTTAGCAAGTAATACTAATCTATCAAGAGAACAAAGCATTAACTAGCATAAAAATCATAACATATATGAGAGACAAAGTGAAAACCCTCAAATGAGAATATGAACCATGGAATGGCTCTCCCAATGAGGATGGTCACTTGATTTAGGGATGAGTCTACTATGTGGATGTAGGATGTATGCTCAAGGTTCTCAAAAACTAACTTTAATGGAGATGGAAAATGGCAAATTGGTAGCTTTTGTGAGCTCTCAATTTGGCATCATAAGGGTATGGTTGATGGCTTTTGGCTCTCAAAAGGGCATTATAACTTTAGCTCCAAGATTGTCATGAAATGGCTTGGGAGGGGATTCAATTTATAGGCTAAGGGCTTGAGGAATGGAGGGCTAAGATGGAAGGAAAGATGAAAGCTTATGGAGGGTTAGGATGCACTCAAAGGGGAGCACATAAATTGTGCTTGTTTAGCACCAATCATGGAGTGACACATGTCACAAGGTGAGTGGATGGAGGAAAGGGGATGGATGAGGCAACAAAGGAGGCTCAAGGGATAATATCTTCATAAAGACCCTTCATTATGGCTTGTAAGAGCTTGTAAGAGTCTTTATGGCTTTTGTAAGAGCATTGAAGGCTTGGTGGTTGAGATATTTTGGAGGGAGTTGAGATTGTTGACTTTCCTTGGCTTAGAAAAGTCTTAAGCTTACTTAGGGAATGTGACAACATTAGGCGGTGGATTAGGCTTGGGTTTAGGATTAGATTAGGCTTGTTAGAGATTTTCAAGTGGATGGCATTCATGAGGGTGGGTGAGTTAGTAGCTAAGCTTGGTTAGTATGGGTGGATGGGGTGGATTAGGCTAAAAAGGGGGATTTAGGATAGGTTAGGGGTTATTAGATTTGAGAGTTTTATTTATCAAATAGATTTATTTGATAAATGGGGATTTTGAAATTAGATAGAAGAATAGGATTTAATTGATAAATAATAGGTTATTTGATTTATCAATTAGGACTATAGATAATTAATTAAATTAATCAGCTAGGGGATGGCAAAGGGTTAACTAAATAAGAATTTAATTAATGATGTCTTTAGAGATGGCTAAATTAGATTACCAAAGCGGTGTAATCAAATTTAGGTGTCTACAGTAGGTAGTTATAGAGTGTTTTATTAATATATATTTTTTTAAATTTAAAGTTTTTTTGGTATAGATTAAACTTAGTTATTAGTAAATTTTGAATTGCCCTTGTAGCTAAGTTAATATGTCATTTAAGATTTTAGCTTGTGTTAGATTTTAATGGTTTTTTTTTTTGTGTATGTATGTTCTTGTTAAGTTAGTTAATATATGTTCTAAGTTTTCCTTGTTGTTATAGCTTTTTTTATAAATTAGTTTTAATCAGTGATAGTCAGTTATATTAAACTTAGTTGGGTTAGTGTTTAGGTAAGCTATTATGTTAGTATTAAGTTTGTTTTAAAAGTTTATATATATATATATATATATAGTTTTATCTAGTTATCAATCTAAGTTAGTTGCCCTTGGGTAAATGTTTGTTTTAACTTATGTTAGTTTGTAATAAGTTAGTTAAATCTTGGGTTAATATAATGAAATTTAGTATGTGATTTTGATTATGCTTGTTAATATTGTAAATTGTGGTAAGTATAGCCGTAACGTCTCCTCCATTTAAATATTATTAGATGTTAGTTCTAATAAATTTAGATTTAAAATTAAATGGTTAGTAAAAGTTTATTTAGTGCAACTCTAGTTTTTCATTGATAAAGAAAGTTAATGATTATGTTGTGAATATAAATTATCTTAGTAAATTTTAGTTTAGATTCTAGTTAATTCAACTTTTAGCTATATTTTTTTAAATTTTTTTATAGATCATAAATTCAATTATATTTAGTTTTAGAATTGAGTCTGATTGTAGTTAGGCAATTATTTCATGTTATCCTAGTAATTAGTTCTTTGATGTCTATGCTATGCAATAGTTGGACTTATACCCCCACCGATCGATATTAGAATAATTTTAATACAATGTTGTAATATTAATGTAATAACGAACCAAATGTTGATACCAATTGAATAACAAGAATTTAGCTTCAACGATGTATTCTCCTAAATGACTGCAAATATTAGATGATGTTGTAAGCTTATTCCTTCACTCGCGAATCAAACTCTTAAACCTTTGAGAACCTTATTTATTTTATTTTTTTAAAAAAATTGTGTGTATGTTTTGCCCTTATATTTTGAGCATGACAGATTATGTCTAGTGGAATGCTAGCACCCAGCATGGGTTTTTCTGATGATTGGTTTAGTCTTCGTTTTGTGTTAACCGAGTTTTCTGTGGTTAGCCAACTTATGCATTTTATTTCGGTTATATGTATTTAATTTATATTGTGAGCTAACTTGTGGCTTGAGGGGTATATTTAATGTAAGGGTTTATTTTAATTTTTATTGGGCTAGGCCGACTTGTGGCTTAGTTGGATATAAGTAAGGGGGTCTTGTGGAGTCTTATTTATATTCACTTAGTGGAGTGAATTCAACATGGAGTAGCTGAAGAGAAAAGTTTTCCTAAGTGTGGACAAAGTGTCAAATGTGAGGCAGTTTACACTTGGATCTTAGGTGCATTTTAGAAGGGCTAGTAGTTGAGGCTTGAGAAACAAGGAGATAACTTGGTGGGTTTGCAAGCACAAATTGAGATCTTCCTTGGAGGTTTCTACTAGAGCGTGGATATGGACTAGCTAGTGTTGGGACTGGATCTTGAGGGATCTTTCAAAACTATTTTTGTAATTGCTATTGTATTTGGCCCGAACCTGGAAGACCTTACAACTAAGCACATTGCATGTAAACAATTATTTTATTCAAATAAAGAGTTGCATTTGGTATCAGATTGTGTATCTTGTGTTGTGTTCTGTTTCCACTGTTATTTGCAGGGATCCAAATTACCTCCAATAGGGGTACCCTTAAATTCTCGTTGCGTCATGTAACCAAGCTTCCTAATAGTGCAAGATATCTTAGAATCCCAACTAATCTCATTGCCCTTTATAATGAACATTTTTTGGGGGAGGGGCATATGTTATTTCTTACCTTGTTTTCCTTGTTTGGAAAGGTTCTTTGTTAGATTGTAGTACCTAAGATGTTTGGAACTCTATATAAACATTCTTACCATAAGTCACTATGTGCAAGTTTCTTTATAGTGCTCATCTTTCTTTTATAATTTTTATAAATAATTATTATTATGACATATTAAATGGTACTTCATCTACCATACATTTATTCATTTATATAGCCTTCTATATTTTTCAGTCTATTCTTATAATACACTTTGACATTAATTGTATTCAAAATCAGCATCCTATTTTTTCCTTGAGACATATTGTTCATTGATTAGTTACTTCTTTTTGCAAGAAATTATATAAGCATTTTTCATAACTACCAAATCCAAGAAACTTCCAAACCAAAACACGACATGTTTTTCCAGCCTTACTACATTAAATGAGATCACTTGATCCAAAGTGAAAGTGTGCATTTATAAATATACTTCAAAACTAAGTGATCTACTTTTTAAGTTTTCTCTATATTCACTTCTTCTTTGAATGGGAATATCTCAATCTTAGATGTCAACTTGAATATAGGCTTATCTAGAATATTATTGTCAATCTTTTGAAGACCTTTTTCCTTGGAATTAGGCTTTTTACCATCCAATTCCTTCAAAGAAGATGTTCATTAAGAAACATGCAATCTTTATTGATTTGAAATAAAATTATGATACCATTCTCGAACCTTCAATATCTTTCTTCTACAACGAAAATCTCATTTTCCAATGATCTACATAATTTTTTAATAGATTTCTCTATTATTTTACAAAAACAAAATCATCTCTATATTTGACCTAAACACTCATAACATACCTAAACAATCATAACATACCACCAATCGTCAACAAAATAAATTTACTACAACTGCAATCTACAATTTCCATTCTGCCTTCCCTTGAAAAAAAAAACAAAAAAAATGATTTCTTTCATAGAAGGATTTTGAAAACATTGACACTAAACAAATCATGTCCCAAATACCATTCTTATTTCTTTTGAACTAGCATGCCCATTGTTTAGGATGAATGATTGAGTTTCAACCAAATTCAGTTCTTGCCTCGATTGAGAAGAAATTTGCTTAACAAAAGAGGTCTCAATTTATTTTTAACTCAGTTCACCTAAAAAGTGCATCGACTTAATTGAAACTCAGACCACGTCTCATACTCGTCTTATATAAGTGTATTGAGAATGCAATTCAACTCAATATCTTGCCTCGGTCAAGGTAAATCTTGATAAGCACAACAAAACTCAATTAATTTGTTTCTTATTTTAGAGACCACAAAAGAGCATCAGCTTCACATGGCAAACTCTGCAAAAAATGCTTTGCAGATAAAGGTGTAGATGAGGCCGTAAATTATTGGTTGGATAACTTTTACTGAAAGATTCAAAACACAGCATGGCAAAAATAGTTTTATAGAACCGTAGCCTACTTGTGAACACCATGAAAAGGCGTGAGACTCGCTTAAAAATCTGCAAGAATAAATAAAAATTCAGAAGCAGCTCAGTGGACAGTATGGTTGCCATTTCTTTCCACTATTTGGTTGCGTAGTGTTGTTATCCTTACATCCATTTAATAGCTTCATTGTACAGTATTCTGTGGACTTGTACCGTCGATATTTTCTATATTTTATTGGATCAATGTTATACTTTCTAGAAACGACAGAGACCCGGGGTCGAACCTTTGCCCGAGACAGGCATAGTACACATTCTCTGTTTGTAGCAGTGCCAATAAAGCCATTTGACAGGGGAAACTTTTAACTATTTCCCAAGAGTTTTTTTTCGTCCGCGTGACAGAGAAATATGGAAACATTTAATCATACCTTTTAAATGCCGCAATAAATGTTTTTTCTATATATCCTATTTCATCCTGCAAGTACTAGTACTTTGATCAGAGCTGTTATAAAATATTTCAAATCGATTTAAATCTGGACAAAAATTATGAAAATTTTAGTAGAGAAATTGTCATTTTTATGTGCTTTGAAAAAAATCTAGTGGAGAATTGACAAGCGATCTCATCATAATTTTCAGCTCTACCGTACATTATTATACTTGGAATGTGAAGAATTTATTATTTCCAAGTTATTCCTTTGAAAAATCTAGAGATCGTGATTTGCAGATTATTTACGCCGATTTTAATAAGGACTTTTTACATTTTCCATCGATTTTATGTCAGTCTCATGGAGGATTTATAATCAGGAGGCTCCTAATTTCCAATTAACTTTCGTATTATTATATTTTTTCCTGTACTATTATTTGGACAGTTTCAATATTAAAAGAAAAATCGTGAAACGTTTGCTATAATCTATTTCTATAGATTTCTCTTGTCAGAGATTTTTAAAAAAGAGAACGAGGTAAACTTTGCATAATTTAAGCTCCATTTCGATAAATTTGTGTTTTAGAGGAGAAAAATGCCGCAGTTTTAACGGCTTTAAAGGAAACGGAACGAGGTCTACAATTCAGAGGATTAAACCGCGCCGGTTCTTCAAATTATCCAGTCAACGTTAAAATTTGTGTTTCCCTCCGCAAATTGATCAATTCCGAGCGGCGTTTCGAGGTTTCTGAGCGGAAAGGGAACTGATTCTTTTAACGCGAGAAAACAATGATTATGTCGAACCTTGTTAACAGTTCTCCCTCTTTTTAGAGTACTTAAAATGAAACTTCCGTTCTCATAATTTTCCTCAGAACTGAACACAGCATAAACCGCCAGTAGTTGGCCAGAACAAGCAAAGAGACAAACGCTACAAACGAAACGGCCAAGAACGCATGGGAAGACTCAAAAAATAATTGTATTTAGAAATCTAAAAATGATACCTCTCTGCAACCTTGCAGGCGCTGCTGCCAGTCTTTCGCTGCTCCGACAGGATGCTTCCAAAAAACAAAGTAATATTCAATTTTCCAGCGGTAACAAAAGAAAAGAATTGCGTGCATGAAATAACAGGCCAATAATTAATCAAACACTACAATTCAGCTTTAATATTCCCGGAGAACAAGCTGTCTAAAAATAAGTACGTACGCAGAGTTCGCCAATCAAGGACGGGAAAAAGGAAAGGCGTGCGGCGATAGACATGGCGGACGCAGATTCCAATAGCAGTCAAACCTCAGCTAAAAATAAACAGAGATTTGACTGCTTAAACAACATTAAATACTCCAAACGAGAAAAACAAACTCTTCTCACGCAGTCCAAATAACTACTGCAAACCCTCATTCAGCGAAAAATAAACCCCGGCCCCGGCCATTACCCGCCGTTTTAACGCCGACAAATCATTTCTCACCGAATCGCCTGGGAAAATCTGCGCACAGACACGCAACAACACAAAGTTTTAACAGTTTTCTACAAAATCAAACCCCCTTGCGCGCCATTAAAGCTCGAAAACCTAGAAACATGAGCAGTCTCTGCAGGCAAAAAAAACACTTACAGACGCAAAAGTGACCAAACGGAGCAATTTCTGCCATTTCCGGCGGCTGTTCCGCTCAGTATTTAAAGCCAAAAATTTAAAATAAACTAAAAAACAGAATCCCTTGCCGGAAATTGGAATAAAAAAAATGCACGACAATCCCCGGACGCCAGACGGAATATTAACTATTTTTAACCTTAGCGTGGCGTCCGTGAGTCGAAATAATCCCATGTAACTTCATGTCATGCCATGCCATGCATTTAGATTGATGATGGGATGAATGGCATGATGGTGCATGTGAGCCATACGGTATTATTATTATTATAATATTATATGTGGTTGCTTGCTACAACACTTTATGATTATTTTAAAGGGCGGCGTGCGAGGATGACATGAAAGGGAAGGGAAGCACAGCTTTTGAGGGGGGATTATTTTATTATTATTTCATTCGAATGGGGAAAAGGCGGGGCCCACAGTGGGGTGAGAGAGGCGGACCCCACACGGGGACCCTGGAGGCGACAGCTGCACCGCCTGATCATTCTGTCGGCGCTCGTCGTGGGGCCCTCCACTGCCCGCCATTTAAGCAACGGTGACCACGACAACGACAGGGATTGGACACGGTGCTTTTGTGGGTTTTTATTAAGTATTTTTTGGGTAAGGAATTAGAAATTGAGAAGGCCTTGTTTTTATTTTTATATGTTTTAGTCTTTGATAAGTGATTTATTTTCATTTTCAGTTCTATAGATGGCTTCCATGTTTGAAAATATGGGAAGATATCTAATAGTTAATCGGGCTCTAATAGAGGCTCACTCACTTCTAAACATCGAATTTTTTTTTATAAAAAATTAGCGGATCATTTATAGATTGATTAGTTGGTAGTTTTTTTTTTTTTTTTTTGCTTCTTTGTCTTTTTTTGTATCCATATTTGTCTCACTAATGGTGATTTATGAATCACTAATATTGGAAATTAGTGAAGTACTACTAGACATTTTGTGCACCACTATTGGTGATTGGATGCATAATTACTGGTGCAATGGGGATCAAGTATCGGTGAACACCTTTTATGGTCTACCTTTTAACGCTTTTGTGCATAATGTCTCTTGTAGAGTGCATTGTTATTGGTGAGAAACTAGAACCTTAGCTTTAAGTAGTTAAAACACATACGAGAACAACAACAAAGAAAAGAAGTTTTGGTGTCATTTGATACCTCAATTGAGCGCACAAAGTTAGCTATAACCACTACTAGGTATATTCCCCTAAAGCTAGCTTTTAGTAAATGGTAATATTTGCTTTTGAATTCATTGAAGTTAGTCCATTATCTTCATAGTCTTCTTGCCAAAGATTTTAGCTTGGAAAACATAAAATTTCTATATAAGTATTGCCATGAAATCCAATGATCTTTTTTGGATCTATAAATGGCTTATAGTAATATGGGACTAATATTTGCTATGTGTAGAAGACGCCCACTAGATTACAAGCAAGGAGTACAACCCTAAATTGTACAAGACCTTAACCTATAAACAAGCTCTCCATTCTTTTCTTTTTCTTTTCTTTTAGAGGGGTAAGTGAAGACCACTAGTAGTGTCATGTTCCAATAACTATTTACATATATCGATAGCGGATCAATTTTTGGCCATTATTAAGTTTCACATGTACTAATAGCCGATCACTTTTTCCTTTTTTGGCCCTTTTTAAGCTTTTTTTGCCCATTTGGGCACCACATTTAGGACATTTGTGACTCTTCTACTTCTAATAGTGTCATAATTGTTATTCTCTAGGAGATACACACTACTGAAGTGGAGTCATAATCATTTATTATTATGGATAGCTTTTGGCATCATTTCTGCACTAAAAAGGATAAATTATTTGTTAGCATGAATGTTGACGGTATTCCTTAGGGGAGTATCCTAAGTATTGCTAGAACCGTTGGAGAGATTGTTAGCATGATTGACATGTTGCATTCTGTTGAAAGTATTCAAGACTATGCTAGGTTACTAAGAGGGGAGGGGTGAATTAGTAACCTCAAAAACTTTACCAAATTCATATCTTAATTGCAATAATCCAATTACCATTTAATTCATTAAATTAGATCTAACTGCATGCATGAGAAACTGAAAACATAAACATCCATAACACTTGAACACAATAATTTGGTCACCTAAAAACCTTTCAAATAGAAAGTAAAACTAGGGTGGGGATGATACCCACAAAACTTCAATACTATAGCATAAAGTTGGCCTATTAAGGCTTACAATGATCACTTTTGATGATATGCCCTGTTAGGAGCAATTAGGACTACTAGCTCCACCTTGTTAGAGGTTTTACAAACATACAATGAAGTATGCACTCGGTAAAGAGATTTGACAAAAGACTTTTAAGTCTACCTTTTTAAAGGATTTGGACTGGTTCACTTGTTAAGATGGAACAATAGATCTTCGACTTACAACTGATTTGCTGATAGAGATTCTTTGAAGTACTAATCACCTTTATGTGATAGATATGACTCTGTTGCTCCTTTGCTGATATGGCCTTACAATACACTTTGCTGTTGATTCACATCCGCATGCTTTTATTTCATAAATTCATCCTTCTTACTCTTTCATCATTTCATGCTTCCTTTCTTTCACACACTTGGATATGATACAATATATTACATATATATCAATCCAATTTACAAAATTACAAAGTCGACCAATATACAAGTTAACACCAATATTACAAAGTCGGCCCAAATGAAGACACTCGAGTTCTGAAGACTGAATTGGTGAAATTCTTATACACAACATCCACTATCACTACTCGGCATCGTCATGCATTTGGTAGAAGTAAAAGCTCAGTCCATACTAATCATCTCAGAGTAGTCTCGAACTCGGTCTACACTGGTGACTTGGTAGATACTGTGTAACTTGGTAGAAACTAAATTACTCGTTTACCATGACTACACGTAGTAAACACTAATTATCACATAGCTCAATTAACACTAACTTCACTTCACATGAACTGCTAGCTCAATAGAAACTGCAAAGCTTGGTAACCACTGACCTGCTCGGGTTGAACTACTGGACTTCACACTAACTGAATTCACTTGGTAACCACTAGAATGCTCGATAGGAACTATAAAGCTCGGTGGCTACTGAATTACATGGCAAACACTATAGACTGTTCAATGAGCTCGGTAATCATACAAAATCTGAATAAGTATTGTCACTAATAATAAACTTGACTAAATGTCAACAATCTTCCCCTTTGGCATTAGTGAAAAAAACACTTATCAGCCAAAACTTATATACATCACAATGTGATACCGGTTCAGTATGGTATACTATTTTTGAGATTTTTCAAAAATTGTCTTTGTAAGTATATATAGTATATTGTATCTACAAATTCTATACTTTCCTTTCCTTTGCATGATTCTCCCCCATACAATATATACATAGTATAACAAGTATCTCTCACTATATATGGCATATTAAGTCTCTCCCCCTTTTATTGTCTCACCCCATATATAGCATACTAAGTGTCTCTCCCCATATATACATACTGTCTCTCCCCATATATACATACTGTCTCTCCCCCTTTTTGACAATAATGCCAAAGATTTATTCAAAATTTATTTACATAGAGACACCAATATAAGAAAGAAAATCAAAATATACCTTAAGTATGAGTGCTGAAGTCTTATCCCAATTTTCTTGCAAAAATTTGCACATATGTAGAACAATTTGGACTTTTGCAGAGAGTTCTATCATGTGATCTACAATGGAGAAGTTGTTGTCATGGATCAATGTTTTTGAGTAAACAATGTGCTTTTGCATTGTATCCATGATGGTAAGGATCATATTCTGAACATCTATCAATGAAGACCAAATCCTTGCTTCTTCTCTCAACAACTATGCCTGCATATCTAATTTTCATGTGATGTGCAGAGCTTGAACTAGGGTCAAGTTGCAACTACTGTGCACTAGCCTTCAAATCTTCATCAATCTTTGTCAGTTTGCTCTTTATTTCCTTTGTGAACTCGGTAACATTACATAACTTTCCAAAAAGTGATATTACATTTGTGCAAGGTTTTCAAGATTGGTCAAAATTGAGGAAAGCTCTACTTGCTGAATGGCAATTTCTTGAGCAATGTGCTCAAGCACTTTATTATCAAATTTCTTCTCTGCTTTCTCAATCAATTTGTCTTGATCACTGGAGTCCTCATTAAACTTTTGGACTGCCTCTTCCAATTGAAACAAAATGTGTTGAGAAGTATCAACTTCAACACCTATCACCTCAATCAAAATATTCTTGGCATCTTCTACGATTTTATATTCTCTATCTTTTTCCTCTCTCAATTTCTTCTGTTTTGCCTTCTTTTGGAGGATTTGGCCAGCTATTTGCATTTGATCTACAGTGGCATTATCAAAATCCCATTTTGAAATCTCAATCTCCTCATCTAGGTCAATATCCTCCTCTATCTCCTTTCCACTCAAAATTTTTGTACTAGGTTGAGCCTTAGGTTCAACTACCCTTGTACTTAATGCCTTTGAATTTGGAATGGAAACAATAGTAGAGATAGTAGGACTAGCTGTGAAAACTGACATAGTACCAATAGATGGAATATTGACTGGTATGCTTATTGAATCCAAAATTGAAGTACTTACAGAAGTATCCAAAGCTATAGTAGGCAAAACTATAGAATCCAAAATTGTAGAACTCGAAACTAAAGTACTTAATACTGAAGAACACAAAATTGTAGAACATACTGTACTCATTGCTGGTGATGTTGACTCAAAAGTTGAAGAAGAGGGAGGTTGCAGCTCTGTAGATGAAGTGGTAGAGACTTCTATTAGTGATGTGTTGAGCTGTGAGGGAGAAAAGAGTGATTGGACATTTGATGTATCTGTTGTGATCACAATCAAACTTGTTGAAGTTGTCTCTGAACTTGATGTAGCTGTTGATTTTCTTGGAGAGTGAGGAAGTGAGGAAATGACTGCAACTACTATCTTCATAGGATTAGTCTCCTCATCATCTTCTTTGTCTTCTTTAGCAGCTTCTTCCTCTTTATCTTCTTCAACTTCTTCATTGTCAAAATGTGTTGGCTCAGAGTATGTTTCTTCTTCCTCATCATCATTGTCATCATCCTTGACTTCTACTAGGAAGTCACTTTGTTTATGCAAGTGATAAAAATTATTCCACATACTTGTGGCATTCTTGACTACATGCTCTATATCCTTTAGCAAAATTAAACAAGTATTAAATCTAAGAGTCATCTTGTCTTTATTTTTCTTCATAGACTCTTTTACCTCAGCATTTGTGATGCTTGGTAACAAATGCCTCAAGGTTTTTTCATAGATATCTTTTGTTATTTGCATAGCTGAGTCCCATCTTGGCTTTAATTTCTCTAATAGTGTATTAGAGATTTGGGAGGCTATCTGATCAGGGGAATACTTCCATTTGCCCATCTTGGTTAACACCAACTCTTCAACCTATTTCTTCTCAACCTCTGTCGTGGTCTCATAATTCAATGATTTGAAGTTGGTTATGCCTACACCTTCTTCCAATTGTTTCAATTTTTCCTAGAAGGTGGGAGGAGGCTTGCTAAACACAACTTCACTGCCTTTCTTCCTAGATCTCTTGGTGAACACTGTAGTGGATGGCTTGGGTGGCTTGGTGATGATCACCTTTCCTTTCTTCTTCACTGGCTCTTCTTCCTTTTATAACTCCTCTTCATCCTCTGCTTCATCATCATCTTCTCCCTTACTCTCAGTCAACATAAGAGGTGTGCTAGTTTTGAGTTTTGTTATTCTCCTCTTTCCTTTGTTAATCGCCTGTGGAAGCTTGATTTCAAGCTCTATTCTTACCTTGGCCTCATCATATGTTCTAAAGTGTGGTGCCTTTGGATCAACAAGTTTTTTTATCAAGGCTTCAATTATGTCCTTTGCTTCATCAATGTTCACCTCATAGGGAAGAGGTTTTAGCCGTACAACTTTGGGTTTCACTGCCTGAATGTAGACTTTGTCACTGACTACCAAGAAGCAGACATCATCTTTGTAATCTTCAACCAATTTCTTGGGAATCCTGAATATGTTATTCATTTTCTCCTTGAAGACATCAAAGTAATTATCCATTATGTTGACAAAATTCTCACCCATTTCTGCAATATACTCGTTAATCTGATACAAAACTAGGACATCCTTTCTCCATACTATTTTACCTTTTGAAGGAAAAAATTTTGAACATAGAAAAAAAAACTTGTCAACAAAGAACTGAATTTACAAGGATTGTTCTTGGATGTCCTTATACTTTCCATGTTTTTGTTAAATTGCTTCAACAACAAAGCTGTAAGATCATATGATAGATTGTTCTTCACAACCTTGAATGCCAAGTCTACTACTTCACATGACACACTATTTAGACAACTAGAACTGTAGATCTTGTGAGCTATCACATGTATGTCGAATTTCAGTTCTGCATCAGTTACACTACTAATCTTCATACCTCTGTCATCCCACTTGGCTAGGGTTTTCTTCTCTAACTCCACTTGACCTAGGGTTTTGACCTTTGATCTACCAAAATTTTTTAAAATACTTTGAAAGGCTTCCCCAGCTTGAGATGCATAAAATATACAAATTATGCTACCAATGCAGTATTTTTAAGTTAATAATAGTCTCAATCGTCTCCAAACTTGGTCTTGACACGATGAATCATCTTCTTAGTGATCAAAACTAGTTGTTCAAGCCATAAATGACCATTGTGAACTTGGATTAGGATGTATCTAATCCATTTGATTTGGAAACTTTGGGGTAGGTGGGGAATGTGGGTTAAACCCTTATCTTCCAAGTGCTTATGTTCAGGTTTAAGAACACCATTCACACACAATTCACCTAGAGGGCATCCTCCATCTCTAAGGTTCTAATTTCTTGAATTGCACACTTAAAATGAGTTCAGATATCGTTAATGAGTAGTACCTTAGGAGGGATCTGTGATTGTGCTTCATTTGGATCGAGGGTTTTAGCAATTGCTGACACAAGTTTGAAATCTGGTGGTTTCCATTCAACTCCTTGGACCAACATTTCTAACCGTTTCCTTGCCTTGTTGCTACTACTTGATGCTATCATGGCTACTCGATAGGTTATGAAAACTTTTGAAAAACTTTATTGCAAATTCCATTCGAAGTCACTTGATCGCTCTGCAATTCGCTTGATCACAATAACACTTAAAATTCTTAGTGAAAAATGAATTTGATTTCTTGCTTTTTGATAACACTTCACCATTAATGCTCAGTATGAAGGTAGTTTTGATGGCATCATTATGCGTGATAGGTTGTCATCCACTATCTATTCAAATCGCTTGATGAATGCTTCATAACTCGGTAACCAAACATGTGTGACTATTTACTCTCGACCTTGCTCGGTAGAGTCCATGACCTAACCTTACTCGATAGAGAAGGTAACTCGGTGATAATTGATATTGATCTTTTGTGATCCTTTTGTATCTTGATCACTAATTTGGATTTTTGCTTCCTTTCAATTTTGGAACTGATGGGATGTGATCATGTTAATGCAGTTCCAGTTCTTCCTTAAGAACTTAGTTGGAAATGGTGGAGTCACCCACTTCTTAAGTGACATGACCATCATTTCTTGGATTAGCTTCTTCGGTAGATTTAGGAATCCATTGCTACCTCATTTTTTTTCGAATGTTATCTACTTTTTCTTTCTTTTCATCTTCAATTCTACCTATATTCATGAAATTCTTGGCTAGATGACCAAGTTCTTTACGAGTGAAACATCTTATGGGGGTATCTCTCTTCCTTGTGTGATGTTTAACATAGTTCATGCTAGTGTTTCCATACTCTCCACAGTAATGACATCTACACCAGGTGTTATAGTCCCAAAAAAATATTGCTTTCACAATTTTCTCTACTAGATTGAATGTCTTGGTACTATAGTCTGATGCCTTGTGACCTTGTTTCTTGCGTTTGTGACACTTGCCTTCAAATTTTGGTTTCTCTTTGCATTCATTAGCCTTGTAACCATGCTGATTGCAATTGTAGCATTTACCATTACTCCAACAATTGTTTGATGTATGACCTATCTTACCATAGTGATTGCAAGTAGGTATTTGTTTCCTTTAAGCACCTTGTTTGGAGGATTCACCTTCTTCTTTGTATCCAATTCTTTCTTTTCCTTTTTTTCTATAGAGATTCTGCTCATTTAGTTGATTCAATTGATTCATGTCTATTTGGGATTTCATCATTCTTTCATTGATTTTCTTTTTAGTATTTAGATCATTTTTCAATTTTTCGCTGATTTTCTTTTCAGATCTCAACTCACTTCTTATTCTTTCATTGATTTGTCTTTCCGAATTTAGATAATTTCTTAATCTTTCATTAATTTGTCTTTGGCTCATGATTTCCTCATTTGCATCGAAGATTTGATCCATAAGATCTGCATGTTGAAGGGATTGGTTCTGGATCTCATTATTTCTTCCATCCATTTCTTCTTTCATCTTGTTCCTTTGTTCCAAGATTTCACATAGCCTTACTGACTGAATTTCTTGTTCTCTTTTGAGCTTTCTTATTTCTCCTTGTAGGGAACCATTCTTCTCTAAGAGTTCTTTGATTGCATCATTTGCTTCATCTAAACTGCTTGAAGGAAAAAAATCTTCAATTCAATGTATTGATGATCATTCATTTGAATTGTAAGTTCCTTCCTTCTTTTTAGGGATTGAGAAAGTTGCTCCTTAGCTTTCTTGAGTTGTGCAATGGCCATTTCTAGATCTAACTTTTCATTGTCAATTTCCTTATCAAGTCTAAATATCTCCATTGACCTTGATCTTTGCTCAAGCTGTCAAGCTTTATCCTGAGAACCACAAAGCTCTGATATTAATTGTTTGAAATATTCAAGACTATGCTAGGTTACTAAGAGGGGAGGGGTGAATCAATAACCTCAAAAACTTTACCAAATTCAGATCTTAATTACAATAATCCAATTACCATTTAATTCATTAAATCAAATCTAACTACATGCATGAGAAACTGAAAAACATAAACATCCATAACACTTGAACACAATAATTTGGTGACCTAGAACCCTTCCAAATAGAAAGTAAAACTGGGGTGGGGATGATACCCACAAAACTTCAATATTGCAGCATAAAGTTGGCCTATTAAGGCTTAAAATGATCACTTCTAATGATATGCCCTGTTAGGAGCAATTAGGACTGCTAGGTCCACCTTGTTAAAGGTTTTACAAACATACAATGAAGTATGCACTTGGTAAAGAGATTTGACAAAAGACTATTAAGTCTACCTTGTTAAAGGATTTGGACTGGTTCACCTATTAGGATGAAACAGTAGATCTCAAGCTTACAACTGATTTGCTGATAGAGATTCTTTGAAGTACTGATCACCTTTATGTGATAGATATGACTCTGCTGCTCCTTTGTTGATATGGCCTTACAATACACTTTGTTGTTGATTCACATTCACATGCTTTTATTTCATACATTCATCCTTCTACTCTTTCATCATTTCATTCTTCCTTTCTTTCACACACTTAGATATGATACAATACATTACATATATATCAATCTAATTTACAAAATTACAAAGTCTACCAATATACAAGTTAACACCAATATTACAAAATCAGCCCAAATGAAGACACTCAAGTTCTGAAGACTAACTTGGTGAAGTTCTGATACATGATGTCCACTATCACTACTCGACATCATCATGTATTTGGTAAAAAAAGAAGCTCGATCCATACTAATCATCTTAGAGTAGTCTCGAACTCGATCTACGCTGGTGACTTGATAGATACTATATAACTTGGTAGAAACTGAATTACTTGTTTACCATGATTGCACTCAGTAAACACTAATTATCACATAGCTTGGTTAATAGTAACTTCACTTCACATGAACTGCTAGCTCAGTAGAAACTGCAAAGCTTAGTAACCACTGGAATGCTCGGTAGGAACTATAAGGCTTGGTAGCTACTAAATTACATGGAAAACACTATAGACTATTCAATGAGCTCAATAACCATACAAAATCTAAATAAGTATTGTCACTAATAACAAACTTGACTAAATGTATGTGTTTCTCACTGATGTTGACATAGCATTGTTTATGTAAAGACTAGTAGAGTAGAAGATAGAGAATGAGGTTGTATGGACTATGTACTGATGATGAGGTCAAGTGTAGTTGAGGATATGTTCTACATTGTGTCATGATGAAGTGGACAAGTGCACGTGTAGAGAGTCAAAGACATGTGAGATATATTTGTGATTTATAGAGGATAGTGTGCAGACAAAGTACTTGAGAAGTGGTTCTAATGTTTGGATTGTATCTCTTAATAGGGATATAATCATGATGAGCAAAGTTAATAGTAATAGCAAACATCTTGATGATGATGTCAGCGAGTGCTAGAGGTCTGAAGTAACATGTGTTAAAAGTTGTATTTATTGTAAGCCGACAATGTTTTGTAACTATGAAAAGATGTAATGAATTCTAATATCTTAATTTGGTCCTATTATATTTAATTGAATTATTTTAAGGATATGGTATAATAGAAATTTTTTTCCCTTGTGATGTAAGATGTAGTTGTGTATTTGAGAAAGTGATATACGAAGCTAGTAAATGTGAGTATGTGACTAAAGGGATTAGTGTAATGCGGGTTTGAAGATCTAGTATTGAGATCTAAGAAAGGTTTTGGTGTGGTATTGGTACAGTAAGAGGACAAAGAAAGAGTTCAATTTGTGAAGACCAATTTCATTTCTATTATTCTACAAGGAACAATACTAAGATCAATTAGACAGTGAGTTTGATGGTCTATCCCCTGACGTTGTTTGGACCGTGAGTTCATATGCCTTCTACAACTCCTAATAGGGTTGGAATATTCTAACAAGGATTCAAAGCCTCAAAACAAGGACTGATATGTACTAAATGTATTTCATTGGCTCCTAACAAGGACTGATATATAGTGAATGTATTTCATTGTCTCCTAATAGGGGTTAATATGTATTGAATGCATTTCATTGGCTCCTAACAAAGTCCACCCTCTTACAATGAACTTTTATGTTAGTATATCATTTTGTGGGCACCATCCCCAATGATGTTTTCCCTTTGATCAAGGGTTTCCCTAGTTAACATATCTAATGTTATTGTGTATGTGTATCTTCTTATGGTTGTTGATTATATTATTCAAATGCTTAAGGTTTAATAAGGTTTATAAAAGTTATATTGATTTGATAACTAATTCACCCCCTCTCCCACCTCTCAATTATCTTAGTGGACTTTACTTTCTAACAATTGGTATCATAGCATCAAGTCCTTGAAGAAAAAACTTAATGATTTAAGGAGATAAATGGCAATCATTTTAGAAAATAAAGTCCTAAGTTTGATGGATTTAACTATGATAGTTGGAAATAGAAAATGAAGACACATCTGCTATGTATGGCTCTAGAATATTGGTTGATGATAGAGAATGAAAAGAAGATCGTCAAAGAAAGAAAACTTGAAGAATGCAGTGAAGCTAAAATAGATCTATTTATGTGCAATATTCTTGCTAGAGAAGCACTATTGTCAGCTCTTCCTGAAAAATGAATATAGTTAGGTAAAATTCTTAGAAACATCTCATAAAATTTGGACAACTTTGGAATCTACTTTTGGAGGTGATGAGCATGCTAAGAGAATTAGATTACAAAATTAGATATGTTTTTTACAACATGCTAAGATAAGTATGTAAGAAGTTATATTGGTAGAATGCCAAAAAAATTTGTAGGGATTAAATCTTGTAATGGATCCACAGATGAAGATGAGATTATATGGAAGATCTTGAAAACCTTGACACCACTATTCAAGCAAACATAACAGATGATTGAGCAAGTGATACCTTGCACTAAGAATTTTACCATAGAGACTTTTCTTGGAAGATTGGAAGAAACCAACATGAGCTTGAAGTAGCCAAGAGATTTTCCTAGAGTGGAAACAAATTTTAATGCATTAAGTATCTGCCCTTCTTTGTCAAAAAGTGCAAGCACTAGTGGAGATTATGCTAGTAGCGGTAGATCCAAATATGAGGAGGGCATAAAATTTGAATAAGGAATTTCCTTGCTTGTAAGGAGAGAACTAGGTGGTAAGAGAATCTTTAAATGTTGGACTTATAATGAATTTGGTCATTATGCTTCTAAGTGTCCTAAAAGAAAAAAAAAGTATAAGAAGAATTTCAAGTCTAGAAGGCCTAGAGATTGTTTGTATGCAAATAAAGATGATGAATGTAATGAAAGAGTTCAATGTGAAAGTGATGATGAGTTAGGATATGTAGCTATAAAAGAAGAAAAATTGAAATAAAAGTCAAAGAAGAGAAAGCCCTAGTTTCATAGGTTGAAACGAAAGTTGATTGTATCATAGATAGTGGTTGTTCGCATCATATGAATGGTGACATGAATAATTTTTTAAAAGTTTAGTACTCATGATGGAGGTATTGTTAGATCTAGTATATATGCATTATTAAGGAAAAAGATGGTAAGTTGATTGGCAGTGGTACAAGATCTAGAGGTAATGTTCTTTAGCTGAATCATACAAAAAATGATATGTTTGGTTGTAAAACTTGATAACAATTGGTTGTGACACTGAAGGTGTTGTCATGTAAACTTTGATAATATTGTGATGGCTAGTAGTGCATTTGATTTTAGAGATTTACCAAAAATTGTGAAGCCTACTAATGTTGTGTGCAAAGAATGTGTTATGACTAAGAAGAAGAAAAACTCCTTTCCTAGCAAGAAGTTTACTACAACAATGAAATTAGAGATTGTTCATACAAATTTGAGAGGTCCTACTAGGACAAGAGGATTCTATGGCGAAAGGTACTTCATGATTATTATTAATGACTTTACTAGGATGATGTGGGTAGTGTTCCTTAAAGAAAAGTTTGAAGCATTTGAGAAGTTTAAGTTATTTAAGAATAAAGTTGAGAATGAGTCTAGATTGAAGATTAAATGTTTAAGGTTAGATAGAGGTGGAGAGTTTATCTTGAATGAGTTTAACACCTTTTATGAAGTGAATGACATTAAGAGACAACTATTAGCACCTAAGACTCCTAAGAAGAATGGAGTTGTTGAGAGAAGAAATAGGTCTCCAACAAAAGAAACAAGAGCTATGATGTTTGAGAATGATGTATCAAAGACATTTTGGAAAGGATCAGTCTACAATATATACAATAAATGAAGTACATATAAGAAAAGGTATGAAGGAGACACCTTATGAATTATGGTTTGGATGTGCACCATCAGTGAAATATTTCAAAAAATTTGGAAGTAAATGTTATATCAAGAGGGATGATGATATTGGTAAGTTTGATGCAAGAAGCAATGAATGTATGTTCCTTGGTTATTCATTAAAAAGAAAATCTTATAAATGTTTTAATCAAAGAACCAAGACTATTATTGAGTGCACAAATGTAAAAATGGATGAAAATTTTAGAGTTAAAGAGAGTGTTGGATTATAATTTTGATGATGAAGAAGCCAATCCTAAGCCTATCATATAAAATATTGAGAGTTTCTTTAAGTCTAATAGTGATTTACAAAATGATATTCAAGTTGTGGAACAAAGAGAAGAACCTAGACGTGAACCTAGAGAAGGAGTAAGAATTGAGTTAGTGACACCTACACCAAATGGGAATTTGAAAAAGAATCACCCTACTAATCAAATTATTGGAAGCAAAAAAAAAAGAGTTATGACAAGAAACATAGTACAATAATAATTGTTTTTTATTTCTCAAGTTGAACCAAAGAGTATACATGAGGCATGCAAGGATGATCATTAGATTCAAGCAATGAAGGAAGAACTAGATCAGGTTGTGAAGTATGAAACATGGGAATTAGTTCCTAGACCTAAAGATATGAATGTTATAGGAACTAAATGGGTTTTTAGAAACAAGATCAATGAACAAGGTTAATTTTTAAGAAATAAAGAAAGATTGGTATGTAAAGGATATTCACAACAAGAAGGTATAGATTATGAAGAGACATTTACCCCTATTGCCAGAGTTAAGATCGTAAGGATGTTTTTAGCTTATGCAGCAAGTAAGAAGTTCAAAGTGTATTAGATGGATGTGAAGTCAACACTTCTAAATGGAGAACTTGAAGAAATTTACATTGAGCAACCTGAAGGATTTCCTTTGACAGTAAAAGGAGATATGGTATGGAGATTAAAGAAAGAATTGTATGGACTAAAGCAAGCACCTAGAACCTAGTTTGCAAGGTTAGATAAGCATTTTGGGATTTTCTAAAGATACTATAGATAGTCATTTATATTTGAAAGAGATTGAAGATGGCTTGTTGATTATTGTGATATTTGTGGATGACATAATCTTTGGAGGTAATGATGAATCAAGTTACAAATTTGCTGATGAAATGAAGAATGAATTTGACATGAGTATGATTCATGAGATAAAATATTTCTTAGGCTTACAGATTGTGTAGATAAGTGATGATATTTTTCTTATCATAGACTAAGTATCTAAAAGATTTGTTGAAGAGACTTGGCTTGGAAAGTTATAAGCATGTTGGTACAACTATGATAACTAGTCACAAGTTATCTAGCATAGATGAGACACCTACAGTTGAGCAAATGAAGTACATATCTATGATTGGAGGTTTGAAATATCTAACTCACACAAGACTAGATATAGAAAATGTAGTTGGTATAGTAGCAAGATTTCAAGAAGACCCTAAGGAATCACACTATGCAATAGTAAAGTGAATATTCAAATATTTGAAGGGAACACCTGATTCTGGCTTGTGGTATGACATATCAAAAGACTTTACTTTATGTGCATATACTAATGTAGATTAGTTAAGTAGTATGGATGATAGAAAGAGTACAAGTGGTGGAGGATTTTTCCTTGGAGGAAGATTGGTTTCTTAGCTAAGAAAGAAACAATATTGTATTTCATAAAGTACAATAGAAGCAGAGTATGTAGCAGCAACAAACAATTGCAATTAGATCACGTGGATGAAACATTCGCTAAAAGATATTGGGATATAGTTTTTAGAATATGTTATCATACATTGTGATGAAACAAGTACAATGAGTATGTCTAAGAATCATGTGTTACATTCTAAGACTGAGCATATATCAATTAATTATCATGTTCTGAGAGAGAAAGTTGTAAAGAAACAAACTAGATTAGAGTATGTGAAAACAAAAGAGAAGATTGCAAATATTTTTATGAAGCCTTTTCCTAGGATATATTTGAGTATTTGTGAGGTATGATTGAGGTTATGCCCCTGCCTACTTTTGAATAGATGATACAAAGAGTGCATCTAATGTAGTGCAAGGAAGGAGAATCCCCCAAAAAAGATGTCCTAGCCCCTAACAAATAACCACACAATGGAAACACAACAAAAAAGCAAGATCTGATACCAAATCATAACTCTTTATTGTTAATCTTAGATTGGTTTTCACATATGAGTGACAATATATTTAATTCATTTACTTAGTTCATGTTGAACAAGTAATACATGTCGAGCATAAGTTTCCAGATAGTATATGTTGAGCAAGAGATATATAGTATGTGTTGAGTAACTAATAAGTGTCGAGTCACTCAAGTGTCGAGAAGATAGTAAGTGCCAAGTCATTCAGATGCCAAGTAATGAATGGATGCTGAATCATTCAAAGGCTGAGATACAACATTGAAGTTGTAGTTGATGTCAAGCATCTAGGACTTCATGTGTCCAATAATACAGTTTTGACATAGTTGTTTGTAATAGCACAAACTACTATCTAAACCATTTTGGAGCTGACTTAAGGATTGTTTTACGATCTTAGATGATAAGGATGAATCTTTATTGAGAATCCCTGTGTAGTAAATGTAGCTAATCATAAAAAGGGAAGGATTAAGTAGCAATATGGGTGAATCACTATCATTGATTCATACCTAACCCTAAGTCACCAAGGTATTCTTAAGAAGGAGAAACCCTAAAAAAATTATGAATGTAGAAGGTGAAAAGAGATAAGTTTGTAGGTGTAGACAAAGCATTCATGGTGATTGAGGTATTGTGAATTGAGATACATTGTAGATTCAGTTAGAGGAGAATAGATGAAAGGAATTAAAGGATAGAAGAGATACATTTGATCAGTGAGGATCAAGTACACATTAGGAAAGAGGTGATTTGTTGTCTAGTAGTAAAGTGTTAACCGCAGGATCATTACTAAGACATTCTAACATGTGAATCAATTAAATCTCTTAATAGAGTAGTCTTAATAGGTTTTTATAAATCCTTTAATAGGGTGCTTACTTCATTGTAAGTTAAAGTCCTCTAACCAGGCACACTTCTAATAGGGCGTTGAAATCCTTTAACATGGTAAGATCTAACAATCTTGTAAGCCTTTAACAAGGTAGACCTTTCACATGGTAGATCATGTTTCATGATCAAACATTTTAACCTTTATTAGATACACTTTATTACTGTAGTAGTGGAGATTTTTGGGTGTCATCCTCACCCTATTTTTACCTTCTCATTAGAGAGTTTCTAGGTAACCAAATATCTTGTGTCATACATGTGTTGAATATTATTTGCTTTTATACTATGGATATATATGCTTAATTTGGTATTTCAGTTTACATGCATACAGTGTGAGATGGACATGTCTTGAATGATTTTAAGGTTGAAGTTTTAAGTGTTGATTCCATCCCCCCCTCGAAGTTTACTTTTCCCATTGTATTTTCAACAATTGTTATCAAAGCCTTGTTCTTTGAAAAGGAAAGCTTTGCAGCTTTGAAGAAAGATCTTGAAGATCAAAGTCTACAAGTTGGGAAAGACTATTGAGAACCAAAATATTGAAATACAACTTGCCCTACATCAGCTGAATGAAGCAAGAGATGATTTAAAAGGATCATTGAAAAGAAGGAAAGAGATAGCTATTGAATAGAATGACACACATTACCAAGAGATTGACACTATTGGATTATTTGTAGATGGAAACACAAGTGAACTTGATGCAATAGTTGAAGATCTAATGGAAAAGAATAGAGCCCTAATTGAAGAGGTCAGAAATCTCAAAAGAGAACAAGACATCCAATCAGTATTGCTATGTGAGGTGACCAAGTAGAAGAAGAAAGTTGAAGAAGAAAAAGTCATGATTGAAGACAACAAAAGGATACTAACCAGCAAACTAGAAGAAAAGACATTAGAAGTGAATAGGATTTCTCACATGCAACTAGAAATATTGAATCAAATGATGATTATAAATCATGAATTGAATGAAAAAGATATTGAGACCACAACACTGAAGTTTAAGAATGAAATCATAACATTGAAGTTGTAGAATGAACAACTAAGAAATTATCTGAAAAGAGAAAAAAGAATTTGCTAAAAGTTTCAATAGACCTAGTGAAGCCATCAAGTATTTTGAGCAATTGATGAGATCTCCTAGATCTAACAACGATACTTCTGGATTGGGTTATAATAGTACTGAAGAAGGATAATCATCTAAAAGTGGTAAAAAAAGGAATACTGGTGGTAAGAACTCCAAACCTACTTTTCATAATTGTGAAAAATTAGGACACGCTACTAATGTTTGCAGAAGCAAGACTACAAATAAGAATCCTAAGCAGAAGTTCAAGGGTCACTACCAAAAATGCAACAAATAAGGACATCATGCACATGAATGTAGAACCAAGACCATAAGCACACAAAGATTTGAAGGATACTACTATAACTATCAGAAGTATAGACATAGAGCATAAGAATGCAGACCTAAGCCCAAATGGTTATCAAACAAGCAGACAAAAGTAAAGCACAATGGAAACTCTTATAATTGAGATTATAATACAAGGTATAGTTTTTGTTGTTGTCAAGAGTATGGACATGTTGCTGAAAATTGCATTAGAACACATTTTAGAAGTGACTACAAAAGATCGTTGAGTCAAACTACGTGTTTTAGTTGTTTGAAGGCTGGTCACATAAGTAGAAATTGTCCAACAAGGTCAAAAGAACCTAATAGTGAGTTCAATAAAGGCAAAGGAAAGGTTGATATTGAAGAAGTTAGAGTGCAGATGAACAAGTCATGGAAGAAGAAGGAATATTACAACACATCAAGTTTAGATGGGATCACTTCATCTAGTGGACCAAGTGATCACACCATCTCCAACTAGGCAATTAAGAGGTATATATGGGACTAATATTTCAAAGTTTAATTATATATCCATTATAATGGTTTAGTTCTAAAAATATTATATTTGCATAATGAAAGATGCAAAGTGTTGTTCAGAACCTAGAAGAAATCTTTAAGTTTTGTTAGTTTTCATGTTACTACTGAGCATGAAAAGTTTCACTTAAACAATTGAGTGAAATCTAGTTAATACCAAGTTGTCGCAAGGGATAGTGTTGACTGATCTTGTAGTGTTTGATGAGCATAAAGAAAACTTCATGGAAGTCGAGTGAGTTGAAATTTCTATTCAAGCCGAGCTTATAACTATGTAAGCACAGAGCATTAATTGTGAAGTTTTAAGGTCTATATGATTGATTTTTGACTTATTTGACATCATTTGAATCTAGAGAGAGCACGAAGAGCTAAAGGAGAATTGAAGAGATCATTCCAAGAAATTGTAGAGTGAATTCAACCACTATTTGATGTCATTCATCAAATTTGTGAAGATATTTATCATGTGTCGAGCTATGCTATTTGAATTTGTGTAAATCATAGGTATTAAATATGGTGTCTAGTTCTTTTTCCACTAAGGTCAAAGAGGGAAAGGAAGTTCTAAATGTTCAATTAATCAACAATGAGATTAGACAACTAAATTTCAAGGAAATTCTTGACATTGCTTATAAACAAGACTCGTCTAGTGTGTTATCCATGATACCACCACAAATCTTAATGATTCAAGATGTGAGATGTTGTTATACATGCAAGGTGGCTAGCATAGGTGACATGGAAATCAAAGACCTATATGGAAAATTCTATGAAAATAGAATATTGAAAGATGAATTCAAGATTTTAGAGAGAAAAGGGTTAACTCGTGCCCTAGATTTTCCAAACGTATTCAAAATTGAATGGATAAAGTGTTAGAAACACTTTAGAATAACTAAGAGGGGGGTGGGGTGAATTAGTTATTCAAGGTCCAAATTTCCTATTCAAACATTTTCATCAAGTAAAGTGTGCCCATTTAACTATTTGTTCATCCAAGCTTAAACTTTCCTATTCAGTAGGTTACTATAATTCAACATGCAAGCATAACACATGAAAAGATCAACACATAACATAGTGATTTATGTGGAAACCCAATTTGGGAAAAATCACTAGTAACATGCTACTCAATTCTCACTCTTTTGAAGTGGTGCCCTGTGAAAGGCCTGCACTGTTAAAGGTTACAACACACTGTTAAATGTGACCTAGTTAAAGGATTTAACCACCCTCTTAGAAGTGGGCCTAGTTAGAGGACTTTAGAATATTCACTTGGAATGACACCTTGTTAAAGGATTTACAAATGGTTGTTAAACCAACCTAAGTCCATAAGATTTTCTCTTACCCTAACTGATACAATTGCTAGAGCATAACAATAAGGGCTTTGACCTGATTATAGCATACAACTTAACTTGCAAATTTTAGATCACTTCTCAGCTCATAACATTTCCTGCCTTTCAGTCTCTGCAACTCTTAATAGCTTGCTTTCCTTTCAAGCTTTGTCTCCTTGAGTCTCTATGCTCAATGTACCAGTGCAATCATCTCTCTCTGACCACTTGTTGAAGTAAAGTATATGTGCTCTATTCTTCCTTCTTCTAGATGTCTTCTCCTTGACACCCTTTCAACCACTTCACAATTTGGCACTCCAGTAGCTCTTGCTTCTTGGTCTATGATTCCTTAAATAGAAGTCTTGGAGTTTCTTTTCTCGCTCAATTCTTCCCTCTTTTAATTTCAATTTGTATGGATTAGGTTGGATTCATTGAATCTAACCCATATTTTGTTTCTTTTAGAAACATCATGAAGAATCTTTTGGAATTCACTCAAAAATGGTTTACATAGAATTCTGTGCCACCAACTCATCATCCTTATCCTCCAACTAGTTCACAAAATTCAAGGTAACAACTTTGTCAGCTCAGATTCAAAGAATCTTTGACTTTTCCAATAATGCAGCAACTCGGCACTATTGAAATTTTGGTGCTCGACACATACTAAGTTACTCAGCATCAACTATGTTTCTACTGATGCTCGACATTCACTAGTTGTGACTCGGCTAATACTAAGATTTATTGTTGATTCCCAACTTGATTGGCAACATTGTCTTCAATAGTCATTCCTTCATAGATGTATACAAAAGATCTATAATCTTCTAGTTGCTTAGTTTCATCAACTTGGACTTCTGCATTCTCATTAAAATTTACATTTTCACTCTTCACTATCTTGTTAGTGTTAGTATTCAAACACTTATATGCTTTGCTTCTAGTGCATTATCCAAGGAATATGCCTTCATCACTCTTTGCATCAAACTTGCCATTTCTAGTATCTTTAAGCATATAGAATTTACAACCAAAGACTTTGAAATGTTTTACATTAGGTGAGTGACCATACCACAATTCAAAAGGTGTTGCATTTGTACCTTTCTTGACTTGGACTCTATTCAAGGTGTAAACAGTAGTACTTACAACTTCTCTCTAGTACTTTGGAGCAACATTTTTCTCCATCATCAAGGTCCTTGCATAATCTATGACTGATCTATTTCTTCTTTTAGTAATAACATTCTATGGTGGAGCTCTTGGTGTTGATGTTTTCCTTTTGATACCTTTATCATTGTAGAATATCTCAAATTCTTTTGATGTGAACTCTCCTCCTCTGTCTAATCTTAGGCATTTTAGACTATTTCTTGTTTCCTTCTCAACTCTAGCCAAATACCACATAAACATTTGAAATTCATCAGACATTTACTTTAAGAACATAACAGTCATCATCCTAGAATAGTCATCTACAAATAGCATTATGTATTTGTCTCCTAGGTAGCTTTGCACTTCTATTGGACCACATAAGCATGTATGGACTAACTCTAGTACTTCTTTGGAAGTGTATGTTTTACTTTTGAAACTAGACTTAGTCAAATTTCCTAGTTGACATTGTTTGCACATTGTGTTTTTAGGCTTCTTTAGTTTAGGCAAACCTCTGACTTTCTTCTTTTTGTTGATGCTAATCAGATTGTCAAAGTTAACATGACACAATCTTTTATGCCATAACCACACATCATCAAGTCTAACAACAAGACAAGTTTCATCTTCCATATCTAGGTAAAATAGATTACTTCTTGTTTTTTCACCTTTTCCTATTAGATTTCCATCAGTGTCATAGATTTTGGCAGTTTTGTTTCCAAATTCTACATTGCCTAACTGTGATACACTCAACAGATTATAGTTTAGTCCTTCAACATAGTATGCATTATCACATGAGATTTTCTTTGTAAGTTTAATTGAGCCTTTTCCTTTGATTTGATATGGAGCATCATTTCCAAATCCAACACTATTTCCATCATACTGAGTAAAGGTAATAAACTTACTTTTGTCTCCTGTCATGTGATGTGAGCATCCACTGTCTATGATCCACTTGTCATTTTTGTTCACACAAGTCACTAGTGCTATTGCTTGATCTTCACCTAATTCATCCTTCATAGCTACATGTACTACTTCATCATCATTCTCATCATAATCTTCTTCAACAATGTAGTATCTTTTCCCTTTGTCCTTGTAATCTCTGCTATCATCTTCTCTCTTGTTATTGTACTTGTTTCCTTCTTTGTAGTTCTTCTTTTATGTACAGCTTGCAGCAATATGACCTACTTCATTGCAATTAAAACAAATGATAGGGAGCTTACCTTTGAATTTACCTTAGCCTCTATGGAATCTCCTACCCAGTAGTGCTTCTAACTGTTCCACATCTTCTTCATCTGTATTTCTGTCACTAGATGCATGTTTTCCTTTTCTACTCTTCTTCTTTAATGTCACCTCCTCAATATCTTTCAATGTTAGCTTGGCCTTGAAAGAAGATTCAAGGTTCTCAGGTCTATAGTTGTCAAAGATGGATAATTCAAATGTAGTAAGTCTTCCCACTATTCCTTCAAAGGTTAGTGTGTTTCCTTGTACACACCTTAGCTATTGGATGGCTAAAACTCTAATAGAATAGATAAGGAGTAGGGTCCTTAAGTATTTTATATTGACATTCTCTTCTTCCAATTGACCACCCAGACTTCTTATTGCACTTACCACTTCTTTCATTCTAGCAGCATATTGAGCAACATTTTCTCCTTCTTCCATTTTCATTTCATCCAACTTTCATCTGAGGCTTTCTCTCTTTGCTCTCTCAACATTATGATCTCCTCCATAGATATTTGTTAGGGCTTTCCATATTTTGAATGCATTGTCACATCCTTTGATGTCATCAAACTCAGCATAGCTAAGTGCGGAGGCAATCTCCAGCATTGCCTGATTGTGCTCCTTCCTTTTGCTCAAATTATCTATAGTAAGAGTTCTAGTTGGGTCTACATGTTTTGTTCCAATTGAGGTTTTTGCATAATCACCTATTCATCCAAGGTACAATTTCATCAAACTCTGCCATGCAACAAAGTTGTCTTTGTTGAGCTTGGAAACTTCTCTCTTGGACATCTTGATCTTCCTGCTTCTAATACCTTGAAACTAAATTAGTAGATGGCTCTGATACCAATTGTTAGAAATTCTTTAGAATAACTGAGAGGGAGGGAGGGTGAATTAGTTATTCAAGGTTCAAATGTTTTATTCAAACTTTTTCATCAAGTAAAGTGTGCCCATTTAACTATTTGTTCATCCAAGCTTAAACTTTCCTATTCAACAAGTTACTATAAATCAACATGCAAGCATAACACATGAAAAGATCAACCCATAACATAGTGATTTACATGGAAAACCAATTTGGGAAAAACCACTAGTAACATGCTACTCAATTCTCACTCTTTTGAAGTGATGCCCTGTGAAAGGCTTTCCCTATTAAAGGCTACAACACACTATTAAATGTGACCTGGTTAAAGGATTTAACCACCTTATTAGAAGTGGGCCTAGTTAGAGGACTTTAGAACATTCACTTGGAATGATACCCTATTAAAGGATTTACAAATGGCTATTAAACCAAACTAACTCCATAGGATTTTCTCTTACCCTAACTGATACAATTGCTAGAGAGTAACAATAAGGGGTTCAACCTGATTATAGCATACAACTTAACTTCTAGATTTCATATCACTTCTCAACTCATAACATTGCCTGGTTTTCAGTCTCTACAACTCTTTATAGCTTTCCCTCCTTTCAAGCTTTGTCTCCTTGATGTCCATGCTCAATGTACTAGTGCAATCATCTCTCTCTGACCACTTGTCAAAGCAAAGTATCTATGCTCTATTCTTCCTTCTTCTAGATGTCTTCTCCTTAACACCCTTTCAACCACTTTGCAATTTGGTACACCAGAAACTCTTGCTTCTTGCACTAATACATTTGGCATTGATTTGCAATGTCTATGTGTCGTAATTATGACAACAATGTGTCACCACTATGACAGTAATAGATGTCATTGTTTTTTAGTTGCAAATTACGATGTCTATCCTTTATCGTCACAATTAAGATGCCTATACGTCACTATGCAATCACTTTATTGTGACATCAACCCCATCACAATGCTTGTGGCTAACATTGCAATTGTGATGAAAAAATTGGCAATTGCAATGGCGGTTGGCGTCGTCGCCACAACAACCCTGTCGCAATGCATGTGGCGAACATTGCAATTGCGACTGACCCCCTTGCAATTGCGATGGTTGTTGGCATTTCCACCACAACAACCCTGTCGCAATGCATGTGGTGGACGTCACAATTGCAACAGAAACCCTTGCAATTGCAACGGTCGTTGGCATCGCCGCCACAGCAACCCCATCGCAATGCTTGTGGCTGGTGTCACAATTGCGACAAATACAAAGTAAAACAAAAAAAAAGTTGGCTTCTAGCTACATCAAACCAAATCAAACCTCCTAAACCCTATGTAACTTCATTTGGTCACATCTTATATTTGAGCAGGATGGTGTCTTATTGGTGCTCCTTCCATTATTTAATGATATATTATTATCAGGCCATCCAATCAACTATAGGAAAAAGATGATTCTTGAACAATCGAATAACAATACGGTCAATTTGCATTGTATTTGGACACTTGGTTTGAGGTTTATCTCATTGATTCCCATTCATCACAGGATCTTTATCTGATTAGACCTCAATAGAAAACATTGAGATTTCCCGAGCCCCAAGCCCAAATTGTGCAGGCTTCAATCTCCACATATCATAAAGCTTGTATATAGAGTTGGGCATCTTGTAGCTAGAAGCTTCACCTGCATCAGCTCTCGGATGGTATGAGAATGCTCAGCTCTATATACTAGCTTTATGATATGTGGAGATTGAAGCCTGCACAATTTGGCTTGGGGTTCAAGAAATCTCAATGTTTTCTATCGAGGTCTAATCAGATAAAGATCCAATGATGAATGGGAATCAATGAGATGAACCTCAAACCAAGTGTCCAAATGCAATGCAGATCAACCATATTACTAATTCGATTGTTCAAGAATCATCTTTGTCCTATAGCCGATTGGATGGCATGATAATAATATTTCATGAAATAATGGAAGGAGCACCAATACAACACCATCCTACTCAAATATAAGATGTGACCAAATGAAGTTATGTACAGTTTAAGAATCTTGATTTGGTTTGATGTTGGAGGTAGTTGAGAATGACGTAGTTGGAAGCTTCACCTCCCTTGTCTCCTCCCTTTTCCTCACTCCTTCTCAGGCCTTAATATGTCATACTTATGTTGCTTAAATCATTGAGTAGTGACAATTTGGCTAAAATTGATTCCTTACATTTGAAGATTGTACGCAAAATGTATAATGAAATGCCTCTGTTCAATCTATGAACATTTTCAATAAGGTATATCAGACAAGTGTTTGTGAAAATGTTGATGCTTAAAGCACAGTAACTTTGGTGAAGTTTATCTTGGGTGCTAAGTATTTGGGTTTATGTTTTCCTAATACAATTAAAATATTAGATTTCTATTTTTATGGAAGTGTTTGACATAAATCCTATACAAACGATTTGTATTTTGTAATTTCTTTGGTGAGTACTTAGTTTCAAATCAAACATTGCACCCCAATTGTTTGATGAAATGGCAATGAGACAAAACTAAAATTGAAAGACAAAATAGGAAGATGTTCTTACATTAGATATCCACTAGTAGCTTCTCTCTCTCTAACTCTATTAACCGTGTGCATCTTCTCTGAGTACTTAGTTGGCTAGAGCTAACCTATTAAAAATAGCCCTTTGTTCAAACTATTCCAAACTTGCAAGGACTCCACCTTATTGTAATAGGTGTATGCTACCATAATTGATTTTTATTTCTCCCTTTACTAGTCTACACTTTAGCAGAAATCTCTTCTTTTTCTTTTTTGAACAAATGCACAACATCATGAACTAACTTTCACCATTCAGTAATATCAGAGGGTATAATTTCTACTCATGTCATAACCATGTTTCCCTACTAGCACCATTCTTTTCTCATGGGTCATCTTGTGCATCATTGAAGCCATATTCACCACTTACTTTGACAACTTGGACAAGCTTGTCTAGCTATGTCTTTTTCATTGCTTTTGTTTTCTGATGTGGATCATTTGTGCAGTCTTCTTGCACAACACAAATATTTGCATTAAGGCTGGGCAATCTTTATTTGATGTTGAGTGTCACAAAATACATGTAGAGGGGAATCAATACACTTCTGTGGATGTTGGCCATTTTCTCTTAATTTGGGGAATGTGAACATGTAGCCTTGGTTATCCCTTTCATTCCCATGGCTCAGTTGATAGCTACCTTTTCCTTGCCATCTAGGTGCACAAAATGGTACTTGTGCATGTAGTTGGTAAGGTGCATAATGGGTGGTGCATAAATGATAGTATGAATGTGGTGTTGGTTGTTGCAAACTATATTTCATCATTTTCTTTCCTCGGGATTCAAGAAATTCCTCTGCAACTCTACAAGTACATGTGCCATGCTTTGGATTCTCATACCTCATGCCAATATTTTAATAGTAGTGCTCTTCAGCTATAGTAATAGGGCACACAAAGAATTTCTATGTTTCCCAAAATTAGGTGTAGAACTTTGTAATAATGAAGGATGTTGGCCAATACTAATCACTCAAGCTCTCACCAATACACAATCCTTTGCCTTATGCCCTTCCAGGTGGCATTGATACAACAAGTGCTATATTTAGTGCCTTGCACATCAACTATTTGTTCCATTCATGCAAGTATAGTGTTTATCTTCTCATCAAGTCATATTGTGGCCCCATACTCTTAAGGTTTTGTCAACAAATTCAAGGAACAATAAGTGCTATATTAAGTGCCTTGCAATCAACTATTTGTTCCAATCATGCAAGTATAGAATTTATCTTCTCATCAAGTCATATTGTGGCCCCATACTCATAAGGTTTTGTCAAAAAATTCAAGGCACAAAGAGCACCTCTATTGTTGCCTTCTAATTAGAGATATTTCTTTCCAAGAATTCCCATTGCATGTGTTTCATTGAGCCTCCACTAAACCATTCCTTCTATTAGGAAGGATCAATGATTTGAGTTATTTTTGACACCAGTTCTTTGAGGTATCAGAGCAACGATCTTGCCATCTTGTGAAAAACAACCTATTCAACTAATGAAATCTTATATTTTCCTATTGAACTGGAAACATGGGATTTTTGACAGGAAGGTATGCCAAATAACTAGCTAACACCATAGAGAAATAAATAAATGGTTATTCCTTCCTAGAGTCTAATGATGATCAGATGATCATATTTGTTGAATCTTACTTATTATCTTAAAGAATTATCCTATTTAACAATGTTTACTGCAATGCAGATTTAGGGTTACAGTGACAATGTCAATATGATTATTACATTATCTACTATATACAATTTTGTTAAATATAAGTTAATTGATTGCGCAAACAATCAATGTCTTACATATAAATGTGGTTGTTTCTGATGAAGACACCATTATTTGCAAAATCTAATGTACCTTCTACAATGATCTGGCTGTTATCTCTAATTTATAATTATATGCTTGCAGAAAAGGGCTGGCTATGTCTGATGTAGTGATAAATATATGTGCAAAGAGATGCTTTTTATAGGCCTCATAGTATTAAGGTCAATACGTTATCAAATGTGCAGTAGCTATAGATAGCAATTTGTAGAGCGATGAACAACTATTTTCAACATACACATTAATAGACCCTACAATAGACATCATATAAACTTTCTATATATTTTAATCAACTAAATAGATTGAGCATCAAATTGGAATAAATAATTTGGGAACATAAAGAAAAAGATTGTATGAAATGATCAAAGGAATATTACAGTCATTTGTGAATGATTATGGTAAATAGTCATTTTAATTTAATCATGAATTATATATTTATCACCACCCCACAAACAACTCATTAACCATTTATACAGACCCTGTGAAAATACAAGCATCAAAATTAACAAAGCATTTATGATGGGTCTGCAGCAAAGAACCCAAGATAATAGGAAGTTGTATATTGAAGCATGATCTCTAAATATGATATAGAAGAAGAAATACCTAAACCACAACCTACTTTGTAAATTTTAATAATAGTTCAGGACAGGAGGTTGAGTGGTGTTAGGAGGCCTTGTGTTGTACAAAACTATTACAATCCTATAGTATCGCTTGCTGAATCCTACAAACTATTTACTTACTATGCCTAATATTTGTGATGGAATACAATGATTTCCAGCTATAATAGGTCATTCTATCATTATAAAGGATAGTTCAATAAATAATGGCAGACTCATAAAAGATAGAACATTGCTGTGAGACACGTTACTATATTGTTATAAAAGATTGATCAGAGTTGATGACTCAAATTTCAAATATATATTTTTAAATATAGATCACTATTGTCAGCATGTTCAAAAACATATTGAACACATTCCACATTGAGAATTAATATTGTGATTTTCTAACAAGGGTTATTGAAAATTTGTTTAGACTCAAAATTATTGTGAAGGGCATTCCTTATTCTAGTGAATAGTCTCTACTCTCAAGAAATAGGTATATTCTTTTGAATTAGGTAGAAAATGGTTGTTGAGCACATTATGTTTTTAATAATCAAATGGTTGGCACTTCCATTTTGTGTAGTTGAGATTAGCAATTCTCATTGCTCGATATCATTCATAAAATATATGTTTGTAATCACTAATTATTGTTGGAAGAAGACAACACATAGAGAGAGACACTAAAATTTCTATAAGTTCAACTAATATTCATCATCGTGACATCAAAATCAAGACAGTGACAATAGTATAAAGGCAATATATACGGCATGACAGCAGTATAAGGTCAACAAAATTAATTGACAGAAGAAAATAGTATATTGGCAATAAACATTAAATCTATAAACACAAGATAGATAGGTAATGTCATGATCAATTCACCTCCAAAGTAACATCAGTAGGATTTCTTATATGGCCTTTACCATATGCAAGACCTGTACATACCCAGTAGTCTTTGGGTTGGTGGAAATATGAGCAAGAGATTAAGTTGTTTGCTGAATATAATCAAGGCTAATGGTTCTAGAGTCTATTCTATGCAATTGCCAAAAGTGTAACATAAGCTTCAAGTATTTCCATATGTGCTATAGGATTTGCAAGATCTTGACATCATGCACTTTTACACTTCTTTGTTCTAGCATCGAGCCTAAAATCAAATATATCTGGGATCTTATGACATGCAATGGATGGTAATTTGGTATCATGTTACTCCACACACACACAAGATTTAAAATTTAAAGATGAAGAGAATCAAAAACTCATTTTCCCCAATAGGATATTAGTTCTTATTTCATATTCATCCTGCAAGGTATGAGGATACTAAGAGTTTGAGAAAGAAATTAAAGAAATTTCAAAGGCACTTGTTGAAAGAAACATCACTTCTGGCAGATATCGAAGACACTTGTACATGCGGATTTCTTTTGATTGTTGAATGCCATCTGGAATTTTGCTATGGCATGTGGTTGGAGGTTTGGTCAGGGATTTAGTATTACTGGAATGAGTCAGTTGATGGAAACTGTTCATTTAGATCATTTGGATAAAAATATGATAATATTAAATGCAACTTGATCAGTTTTTTTGTAAAATCAACAGTACAACTTCATCTGCTATTGTTTTCCTCCAAACCGTGTTTATGATCTCTTCTATCCAATCAAGATGACACCAAGGTTGGAGTTTCAGGTGTGTCTAGGATCCCTCTTAACAGGGAACAATTTCCTTTAATAAGAAAAAAGTATTGATCAACTAGGACCTCTACTTTACCAATTCATCAAGTAGAATATGGCTTCCTAAACCATTTCACTAACATATCAACCCCCACAAACATAATAAATGTAATCACAACATCAACATATACAAGCACAATCAAAAGGTCACCCACTTATAAAATAATCAAACAACTATCCTCCATAGAAACATTCACAATACTAGAAGCAATTCACCCTACAAGTGCAATATTATGTCCACCCACCACTTCAATAACTTCCAACCCCTATCTAGGTAACAAGGAAATTAACATTTCACCCATTGCAATACTCACATCCATACTCACCTATTGCATCAAATACATACCATGCATTGAGGGCACCAATATTGGGGGCACCAACTACAACACTTGTAAACCTAGAGTGGCAAGAGATGAAGAGCATCCTCAAAGCACTAAAGGATAGAATAGATTCTAAAGCCTTCAAGTTTGAAAGTGTATACCTATATCCATTCAACAAGGCTATAACAATGACATGCTTCCCCAAATACTTTTAAATCCAAAAATTTGACAATTTCAAGGGGAAGGGGGATCTAGTCACACATGAAAGAATTTAACATGCATTTCTAGGAGGTGGTCTACAATGGCATTTTTCTTATATGCCTCTTCCCAAAAATCCTTGGGGGCCTTACCCCTAAGTGATTCTATTAGATACCCTATGGGATTGTAAATACATTCACATAACTTTTAAAAGTTTGTGTTGCACAATGTGCTCACCATGTTGAAACATAACTAACAATAATGGATTTAGCCTACACAAAATAGAAAAGAGGTGAAAGAACCATTGACTTCTTACATAGATGTAAAACCCTCACAACATGAATATCTCACACCTTACCAGAATGACACCTCATCAAGACGTTCATCAACAACACACACCCTAAGCTCATACATCATATGTACATTAGCTACTTGTAAATGTAAAAAGACATCAAAGAGAAAGGCATGGGCCTAGATCAAGGACTTATTGACAATGGAGTCATAAATATATATAAGGAAAACACATAAGAGTGGGGTCACTCAAATGATAAAACATGATACTAGAAAAAAAAGAGTAATTGATGGATCCATAGATAAATGACATGTCAATGTGGTTATCGTAATGCCTAACACATCAAACCCACCTTATCAACAAACATTCTAGCAGAAAAAACCTATAAAAAATAAACCATGATTTATCAACAACCATATCAAGAACCTCAACAAAAACAATATCAAAAGAGGTGCATATATCATTCCACCAAGAACCAACAAATCAAATGAATTCCATAATATTTGTACTTGGGTAAAGGCCATGTATCCATAATAAGCCAAATAGAGTCTATACTCCCTTAGAGGAACCACTTGATGTCATTTTTTACAAATTCATCAAAGACAACCTCATTATCTATCCGTAGACCCAAACATTAGACATTAGTCAACCTAAGGCCACGTGGTACAATGAAAATGACTTTTGTGGTTTTCACTGTGTTAAAGGACATCACACCATCAAGTGTATAAAATTTAGGAAATATGTGAAAAACCTCATAGATTGCAAATAAATAATAGTGGGGGATTAGAAATTTGGTCAACAAATTATAATAAATTAAATCAAATATAAGATTCCTAAATGGGTCAATACCTGCCCATACTGAGCCAACTGTAGCAGATCAAAAATGTAGATCTCATGTTAGTTTTCCTTTTTCAATTTCTTCAATTTCTGATATTTTACATTTCTAGAGAGATTTTAAATGTATGTTAATCAAATATTTAGTCATAAAATTTTTGAAAGAGAAATGCCATTCTAAATACTAGATTTTCCATATTTGGGTTTACATGTATCTAACTAGACTCCTACTAAATATTGTTGATAAGGTCAACCTCTTTATGGACTCTTTTGATTTTTCATTTCTTCCTAATCAACTAGCAATTTGGGTACTTATTATCTTCAATCCATCTTCATACCAGATTTATCTTCAACCTCCTTCAGAAATATAAAACTATACATCAAGAGTGATCAAACCTTTAATTAGATTTTGGTACTCCCGTGTAACCTCTCTAATCACTTTCAAATGGGCTATTCTAGGTGTTGGTATTAGAAATAGCATGGATAGACTAATCCAATGCCCAAATATTACCAATTAACACTGCTCAAATAAGAATGAGATTCAATTAAGTCTTACATAGATTTGAAATTACTTGTGAAGAAACTCTGAAGCCCCCCTTTTGAAGAAATTACTTGTTGCCCATCGTTGACTCACTGTGGTAAAATGCTCTGCACAATACATCCTGCAGTGTAATGAAAACCCACAGGTGAAATTAAAATTCTTAGTTAGGCACAAGAAAATGAGTTACAATGATTACCCAATGTCTAAAATCATCAATCCCTTCACCTTAGCTAACATGTCAATTCTTACCCCAAACTCTTTTTCGCCAATGTCTATTTATGCACAGATGGGTACGCCATGATGGTATATGCTTCCTCAAGAGGCAAGAAATATTCCAAATGGAAAAACAACCAACCAAGTTCTATGAAGGGAGCCTGAAAAACAAATAATCTAAGTGTTCCTTTCAAAAGCTCACCATCCCTTCCAAAAGCCATCCCCTCTAGATTTTGACCTCCCTGTACCCAGCTGGAGAACCACTCTGCAGGTGGACAACCCTATTTACATTTATAAAAATTAATTATAAAATTGTTAAGATTGAAACAACATATAATTGTTTTTCTGTATTTGTTGAATATGATGATATCAACATATTCTAATACTAAAATTGTTAAGATTGAAACAACATATAATCATTTTTCTAAGCTACAATTATATTTAATCGAGGCAAAGATTTAACAATTCAATTTTTTATTGGTTTTTCCATATCCTATAATATTGTCAAAACAAAAAAAGACAACAAAATCAAAGATTTTAAAAATTATGTAAAAATTATTAGATCATAAATCCACATAGCTTGGAAGTTCTATAGATTTTTAAGTATACAGATGATTTTATTGGTATAGCTTTGAAACATACCCATCCTGTGGCCATGACGGGATCAGAATACTTGCACACCCAATGGACCATCATAGTTCCTATAGCCATGCTTTGAGTTGCGAGAAGCATCCACCACTCTCCATTACCCCAAAGAGATGAGATATTTTTCTCAAAAACTGCATTTTGAGATGCCACTGTTTCAGAAATATCAATACCATAAAGTGCGGGAACCTGCTAATGAAACAAGTTAAAAATTGAATGGATCTAAATAAGTACAGATAGAAGTTAAATGGTCTACACAATTTATGCCTTTAGATATGTTCTTATGTTCTTTAAGGTTCATCAATCTGTGTGATGATATTAACTGCCTTGCTAAATAACGAATTGCCATGACTCCTAAAATATTGTGTAAAGCACCAATGTGAAAAACTAGATACAGTGGAGTGATAGCATCATTTTATTTTAGAATAAGCTCATTATTGCAAAATGTTGTCTTACTAAAGAATGCATAGAATGAACCACCTTTTGTGCTTCAAGCATGATAAATAGCTTCACTATTCTGTAGCCTTTTTAACATTTCTAACTCCTTAACAATCCCTATAGAATAGTTGAGAATGTTAACAGTTGCCTTCTTTTATATAGTGCATGAGAAAAATATTAGATGATGACACATGGAACAATTTTCCTGCTATCCATCTGTATCCTCTACTGCTAAATGAATTCATTTTCTAAAATAGAGTTTAACAACAATGTCACTAACCCAATTGAAGTTGGGTAGCTATCATCAAGTTTCTAAATATGATAGTGCTATTCGCATATCTCAGAATTCCTTTTCAGCCTAATGATATTGGATGGAGAGCTCATAGCTAACATCAGATCCAGTGGCACTCAAATAAGGCTTCTCACATATTGCAAAAACTGTTGGAGAATATTAAATTAATGTAGGCTAATTTTTAGTTTACAGTTTAGATTAATAAAAAATTGAATAAATTGTTAGTTGTTGGGAAGTTAATTTCCTATAAGGGAGTTTTGGTAGTCATATGGAAAATAATGGCTTTATATAACCAATGCACATCATTGTAAAATCAATCCATTTGAATCAATGGTTTGACCACATTCTATCTATCCTGACTCTACCATTTTTAAGATGGTATCAGAGCTTTTATGGTATAAGATATGTGAAGAAGAAATGAAGACTCCTCGCAAAGAAGTGTGGTATGTTATACATTCTTTCTTTTCAAATGGCATTTTGCTATATCAATTATATAGTCACAGTAAAACTACCACCTGTTTTTCATTTCTCAACAAAAATTTAAACTTCAAAATGTCTTGGAAAAAGGATGAAGAGTAAATTATAAATGCACAAATGGTTTAGAAAAGTAATCAAAAGTTTGTGAGTAGACTGAATAGAAGTTCAACATGAATTGGTGTTTTTTGAATTCGAGAAAGATTTGGAGGACTAGTTTAAAATAAAATAGAACTTTAATTATCCTTTATCTTGCATTTAAAGAGCAATAATTACTCTTATGTGCCAATGAATGTGAGACCAGGCAAATTCGATTGATACATTTTTGGTTTGGTTGGTCATTATTGATTTTTTCTCTAAAGGAAATAATATGATAGATACATTTATATATGAATGTGGAGGATATTCCTGAAGCATAGACCAACACTAAATAGGCATGAAGATTGTGCTCAAAAAAGAGGAATCAACAACATGAAAATGCGCTAAATTTTTCTTCATCATATCGTGTAACTTTCAACCTTTCATTTGCATAATTTATTGCCATCTATTTCAAAGAAATAAATATCTTGAAGAAAATATGAGATACAAGTGATTTGAAATAAAGAATTAGAAAATCAAGTGGTTTTATATTGAAAAGCTAAGAATTTATGGTATCTTATTGAGCTTCACTTTGTTTCGAGAATAGTTTAATATTCTCTACTAAACAGGGCCAACCACATGAAGGTGGAAGCTCACTTGGCCCCACCCCCCTCCCCCTAACATCACTCTACATTCTTCGTTAACATCTAACATTCATTCATTCTTTCAACCATTAATAAAATGTAACATTCAATCAATATCACATGATAACATTAAATCAATATCACATGATAACATTAAATCAATATCGCATGATAACATTAAATCAATATCACATGATAACATTCATTAACACATTACATTCATTAACATGCAACATTCATCAATATTCTGCATAATTCATGAACATTCATTAGCACATAATTAAATTTATTAAGACATAAAATTCAGTCATTATCAATTAAGGTATGTAGATGACAATCATTTTTTTTTTTCTTTCTATTTCTTTTTTCTATGTAAGCTCTAAGAGGAGCATCGGTGTCATCATCAATTCCCCCCTCATCGGTTGTTTTGTTCTTTGTTCTTGATGATCTCAAATTCATATGTTGTTGCAAAGGGGGGTCCTTTGCAATAAAAAATAAAAGAGTTAAATTAAAAATAATTAATTATAATTGTTACAAGTATTTAATATTTTAAATAACATAACTATGGCGCTCTTTACCTGATCTGACCACATCATTTTTTCTGGACTCAATGTCAACATGCTCATGAACATTGACCCCTCGATCCTCTACAACTACTATACAAAATTTTACATTAATCCAAACACCAATTGCAATTACATATAAAAAATTTAATAGAAAATGTATACCTCCACCACTAGGATGCACATCATGCGAACCTTCAGCATCCACAGATTATGTAGAAGGATTGTCAGGCTGCATTCCAACATCCTACGCATTGTTATCATTGCTTTCTTAAAATAGATATACTCACTTTATATTGGAACTTAACATCAAATAGACTAATTGGTAAAGTATTCAATTTGAAATAAATTTCATTTAGCTTATTTACCTGTGGCTTAGATGCATCATTATTAGAACCTTCCACACTAATTTCAGCTCGTAGCCATTCAGCCACGGCTCTATAGCCTTGTTGGAAGCCAATTCTCTTATCCTCTTCTGTGAGACATCTCTTGAACTCTGAGCCCTGCATTTTTGTGTGGTATGGTGAATTTTACTTGCATTGTTTCATCAAACAATGGAGGGTAGTTAAAATATCAAAAGGAAATGGTAAATAGTTAGCAGGGTTTCTAACCCTTGTTGCACCTTATTTTGGTCATGTTGGAGTTTTTCTAAACTATCTTTGGTGTTTGGGAGTCCTAGAGGATCCAATTGCACTCTTGGTTGGGTGTGTAGAATAAAGGTCAAGTGCTGCAATCTACCCTGTGACTGGTAACAACAAGTTTGCCTTAGACCTGATTTGTTTTGGGTTGTGTTGATCTTTGTTTTGGTTTCCATTTATTTTAGAGGGTTGGAGTTGTCCAAAAAACTTGGTGTCAAGGTTGGCTGTATGAGGGCTTGAATGGTACAAGGGTGAAGTAACTAGTATGTAGCCTTATGTGATGAGTTGGGTCCATGAATTAAAGGAGCAGTTGTAACATCAGATTAGTTCCTTGTTTGAAGGTGAATGAAGCCTTGAATGTTCTTGTGGAGAATAGAGGATTGGGGTGATAACATGAATTTCTTAGTTGTTCCAAGGTGTTAGGAGTTTGTTGGTGCTTCCAAAGCATGTTGCTTTGCATCATATATTGGTGTGGAGGAACACTAAGATCCAAGTTGACGATTAGGAGCATAGACAAGCTAGTCTATCCTAGCATTTCCCATCACATTATATAAAAAATTTGATACAATTTTTCATTTACTAATACTTAAAACTCGTGCTTGAAGTTTTGAAAAACCACCAGAGCTGAGCTTGTGTGTCCTGTGCTTTTCTAGTCTTGCCTTTGTTGCCTTTGATGTGTTAGGAAATCTATGAAAAGTTTGAAATATGTTAGATAGTATAAATATAGAGGTTAATGAGTACATAATTACATTCTCAATAGTATCACATACCTTTTTGTACTCTCTACTAGTGTAATATTATTTTTCTTGTTAGCTTTATACTTTCCATCCAAAATTAGAGCCTGCCACTCAGCCTCAGGAACATAGGGTGGACACTCGTACCTGGGGTTATCCCATAAATTTTTTTTTGTACTAGTCCCTAATATAATTAAAACATAAACCAGCTTTTTCAAGGAGCTTGTTTCTCTCAAATGCACGAGGTCCAAAGAGTTGGGTCATGCTCTCTATAAGATCATCCTTCAATGGTTTGTCTTGGTTATTCCACCTTTTAAGTTAAAAAAAACATGTTCGACTCATAAATGAAGTGAAGCTACCTTTAATATAGTTCAAGAAATGGATGAAAAGGAAAATTATTCTAGCAATGATATGAAATCAAAATAGTGGTTTGGGGTTTTAGTTAGGATATGATGTTCCACCAGGTACGCAGGGTGGGCCCGAATATTCGCAAACACTCATCACCAAGTTTTCTCCAAAAAACATAATTCCCTACAAAACAATCATGGGATCATTAGTTGATGAAGAGTGATCAAAAACTAAATTACTATTATATAACTATAGAATAATAATAATTTTAAAGTACCTGGAACTTTAGCTACTTGTAATGGAATGCCTTCATCATCACTGATGATCAATATGACATCCTTCACTGTTCTCATACTAGGAACATAGGAACGATCAGGAAATGATGCTGCAGCTCCTATTGCAAAAATTTTCATAAGTTTCATAAGTCTTTGTCACAAAGTATAAAAGAAAAAAAGATAATTGATGTTAAAAAGTTGTAAGAAAAAACTATTTGTTGTTGTCATAAGAGAGCAAAAAAGGGATTTGTGTACCAGTAGATGGTACAACAGTCGATGCCTGTAAGCTACATGTTGTCAACTCAGCAATCAAAAAGAGATTTGTGGTTGTCCTGGATGGAGGTAGCATCATCATAGGATGCAATTGATTTGAAGCTGAAGAATAAAATTGTTAGAGCATGCATAAATATAGAATGCATGGACTAGCATGGACAAGATTGTTAGAGCATTAAAAAAAAAGGATTGTTCGAGCATGTATTGTCAATGATTATGATCATTCCTATATATATTCAGTGAAAACACAAGTGGGGAATGGAACATGTGATCTACCTGAACCACCTGTAGCACCCTCATTATGGGAATATGGCTCGAAATCACGCAAAAAACTCTGTAAAGACAATGCATCCATATTTTAATTAATGCCATATAAGAGCATAACATAAAAACCATTATTGAACTCTTTTTATAATTAACAATTTCATCAATACTTAATTTTAAGGTTTTAGAGGTGTGCAAAAATTCAAATCCCCTATCTTTTATTTCCTTAGTAGTAGGCTTTATGGTTGCCAAACATATAATTTCTCTGCCAATTTTCTTTAGCACCTTTTTAATCGAACCGATCAGGTCATCGGTCTCTACTAAATCAATATACAAAGGGTCCTTCTCAGGGGGGGGCTGCTGAACAGGGACTATAGGTTCCTTTCCCTCCCTCCAACCACTGGCCCTCTGTGACAACAATAGTATTAGTATTATCAAAATTACTCCAAAAAAATGAAGAAAACAACATTTTGCTTCTATCTAGTTTGCACAATTACAATGAGTTTTACCTGCTCATGTGTAGATGAGATGGGAACATCGCTAGCATCCCCTTCGAGCGGTTGCTCCATATTGTGCCCCTATGTCAAAGATCAAGTATTAAAATGTTAGTGAAAAATTTATTGACTAAATGGTATGCTGGAGTCATTGATTAGAAGTTGGTTTAATAGTATGTACCACCCACATGATAGTAGCCTCGTTTGTATCTATGCGGTTCAAATTGTAATCAATAAGAAGCTCTTCCCCTGCATTTATTGATTTTATCACACAAATGAATACATGATTTCCCTTGCGGGCCTCAAATATGCAATTGGGTTGCTTTATAGTTGACCAAGGTCATGTACTATTTATAAAACCCGCAATATTCCCTGTTGCTTTTGGCCTTCCATCAATGTATATAGCCACACTTTTACTTTGATTATTGTCTTGCTATTGTATATAATTTGCTAAGAGGGCATACCTATGCATACTTTTTTTATATTGAACAATATGCATCCAACTTTTGTAATCATAACATGATCCAACATACTCCATCAATTCAGAAACTTTTTTGTAAGATACCTTTATGTCATCCATAGGAAATAGGCCTAAACCATGTAATGATGATGGTGTTATGCGATATATCCTCTCTTTAACACAAAAAACAGTGTTTATTGGAGGAATTTCCTTGGGTACCCAATGTTTCTATAGATGTTGGTACCTCAAGAGCACCTCGATGTCACCTTCTGTCTCATCATCATAAGAACATGACCCCCCTTGAGCAAGGAAAAATTTCATGTGTTTATTGAATTTCCTTCTAGTCCTTTGACTTCTAGTTAATCTCCCTGTTCTATATAAACTGCATGTCTCACTTTCCTCTTCTATTCCTATATTTCCCTCACTCGACGAAGACACTTCTGAAAAATACCTATTAATACTTTGCTCCACTCAAACAATCCATTATGTCATCCATCCATGGCATACGAAACCTATATTTCACTGCGATCTTGTTAATAGCTCTGGAAATGGGAGAGATCTTAGAAGACACCAATCTTACTATTGATAAGTATATTACATAGACTATCTATAAGGAGTATTGACTTATACCTGTCAATCCATGAGACTATGCAAGATGCTCCTAAAAGGGGTTCAATTTCCTTCAAATGTAATTCAATTATCGTGAGCATAATCACATCATAATCATAATCACATCCATCATAAGCATCACATAAAAATTAAAAACATTAAAAGGTACACAATATAACACTTAAATCAAGCTCACATTATAAGCCTACTAGGGAAGTAGGCCAAGTGAAGGGCTAAAACTGGGTTTTTGTATTAGCTGATGAGTTGAGGGGTTAGTCATCTTGGGGACATGCTATTTGAAGTTTTTTGATGTGTGTGGATGTGGAGGAAACACCTAGTTAAGGTGAAGTCAAGTTTGGCGCCTATTGAGGCATTGTGAGCATTTGATAGTTTGTTGATTAGATTGCTTGGATGAATCCATTGGATGGATTGAGGGACATTCATGGGATTATTCCAAAGACATAGAACCTAAGGTGGCATAAGGATTTGGTGTGCACTCTGATAGGTTATGGAGTTGGCTTGGATCAAGGAGAGGGATCTTATGAAGATGCTTGGTTGGTGCTGTGAGAACACTATGGAAGTCCCTCTTGTTATGAATGATTGCAAGTCCACCTAGGGTCTCTGCATCACCTATAGAGGCAGAATTATTAACCAACAAATTGGGTAAGCACTTATATTATGTTTTCCCTATGAATTTTATTCTAGGTACAACTCCCTTTTATAGATATTTAATGAATTCCCTTTTCTAAGATAAACACTTACAAATGCTTTTGACTTGAAAGAAAATAAGGCTCAATACATTCATGCATCAATATGTGTTTTAAATAGTTTTATTTAATTAATTTAGATTAATAGTTAATTTAGATTAGCAATATTCTATTTGTAGTTGAAACTTGTAGCTTTTAAATAGATAATGAATAAACTATGTAACCATAAAAAACAAATATATTTCTATCAAGAAATGAATATTAAATAGATTAAGGATTGATGGCATACCTCTAAATTTCATCATCATCATCCTTGTCATCATCATCGTCATCATAATAATCATCCTCCTCATCAGCATTGTCATCATCATCATCATCATCATCCTCACCATCATCATCGTCATCGTCGTTATCGTCATTTGCGTTGTCATCGTCTTCATCAACATCATCATCATCTTCATCATCATCATCAGGAGCAACATCATCATCATCATCTTCTTCTTCTTCTTCATGAAGATTTGTGTTAGGAACATCATCCAATAACTGTCGATTATGATCACCATCTACATCATCTTCTACTTCTTCAATATTTTCTTCTTCCATTGCATTATACTTTATTGGCCTTCCTCTCAGTTCATGTCTAACAACAAATGACCAACCCAGTTTATGTGGAACCTCTGAGTAAAATACTTGCTCACATTGGCTTGGAAGAACATAGGGCTCATCCCCAACTGGCTCAAATGACCTTGTATTAACCATTGTAAATCCATTATCATGTTCAATAACAGTTCTATCAGGATCATTTGGATTAAGTTGTAGCCTGTACCATTTGACAAAGAAGAGTACTAATTTGAAGGAACTAAAGTCACACTCAAGTATATCATCCAAAATGCCATAGTATTGATTTTTAGACTCTCGAGGATGTAAGTCATTTCTAGATGAAATATTAGTCACTTGAAAGACTATAGTTATTATTGAATCACAAGTTTTCTTCGTGTCATCCAACACTTTGATGCAAAAATTTTGACCATTACAGAACATAGCCTTGTGGAACATAATATGTGAAACATGTCAAAATTATTGTATCATGAGTTGATAAACATACAGGTGATTAATAAATTTGTACATACCTAGAACTCTCTTAAACCACGTGCTTAATCTATTTTCCTTTGCGTAACATTGGAATCTCCATTACGATGAGCTTCTTTAACCAATGAAGATACACCTTCCCATGTTAATGTCTGACCAGAATGTTGACATCATTCAATCCATACCGTCATCCAATCAAGATTGTTTGCAATATACAAATGTAGTGCATCCCACTCTCGAGCACCTGTACAAAAAAAAATAGACAACTTACAACTAATTTACTTTGAAGATTAAGAAATAATTTATTACAATAACATCTTACAATTTATTACCTCTCACTTTCCTCAATGTACCTTTCCCCATCAAGTGCTCCCCTTCTAATTTTTTAAAAGGTTTGAGATCCCAAATGTGATCTACATGGATATTTGATGCAAACTTAGGAAGATATTCAGTAATGTACACCATAGTCTGGTATATAGTATATCCCTCTACCATAGAACCCTCAAGATGTGCTCTTTGTCAAACCAAAGCCTTCAAAGATTTCAAGTGCCTCTCAACCATCCATATTGACCTAGTGTGTACAGGTCCACACAATTCAATCTCCTCAACTAGGTGTATGAGGTAGTGTTCCTGTGCATTGAAAAAAGTTGGAGGTAGACACTTTTGCATTTGACACAGTAAATGAGGAATTCTTCTCTTCCAATAGTTTATATCTTCTTTATGGATTTCTTTAGATGACAACCACCTACATTAAGAGATTCAAGTCACAAAAATATCTAGATACGAGACTTTACAAAATAATATACAATAGATTACATAGCAAGAAAAACAAATCATGAATATAATAAATATATACAACAAATTGAACATATATTACTACTTACCTCATGTATTTTTCAAGATCGTATATCACTTGTTTATTGTTATTGTTGAAGGGCTCTAGGAGAGATAGAGGAAGCATGTACTGTAGTAATTATAAACCAATCATTTCATTGTTTTCTAACATAACATAACGAATAGTACACATAGTTTATGAATATATTGTAAATACAGAAGAACATAACTTACCTTGATGAAAGTATGCCAATCATGTGTTTTGAGCCCTTGCCCAAATTCATTTTTTTTTGATATGAGATTGTTTATGTTCGCAGCAAATCCTGTGGGAAATCAAATTTTTCATATGACTTCTTTTATGGCATCACTTTGCTACTCCATTAATAACCAAGGAAGGGCACTTATATTAATTTGATTTCTGTTGCTATTTGAGTGAATGAAATTCTTCAATGCATGATTGGATTCATGAATGTCATTACAAATTTTGACAATTTTTTCTTTGTCACGCCTTCCATCCAATATTTTCCACAATGTCTATGTTATATTCTTTCCAATATGCATAGTATCAAACAAATGCACAATTTGTAAGTGCTCATAGTAGGGCAACTTGCTAAATTGTCTGGGATAGCTTTTTAGTCCCTTTGGAAGGTTGTTAGTACTGCCTTGATGACCTTCATGATCATCAATTACACAATTAGTAAACGAAAATCACAATAGAAATATATAAATTACAAACATAAACCATTAGGTGGAATGACATTACCTCAACGATTAATTCTATTATATTCCAACTTCCATAGGCGAGGTTTCATTCTTCATGGCTTTGATGTAGTCTCTTCTTTTCCATTGAAAAGATATTTTTCTATACTTGATACTTATGATTCCTGTGGAGGAAGTGTCTACACTCGTCAAAGACCTGCTTTCCTAATTTTTTTGAATGATGAGATTTCATCTTTGGACCACAAACTAGACATGCAAATTTTCCCTTTGTTTGAAGACCTACAAGATAATGATATAATTGGATTATTAAATATGTTGATTTTTATAATTAGAATTATCATGCGCAACTTGAATTCACTATAACATACCACAAAAATGTGTTAGCCTTGGGGCATCATGTATTGTCCATGCAAGTATTGGATGGAATTGAAATTGTCTTTGTCCTATTGGTCTAGACACGTCATACATAGTGACACCGTTCCATAACTCCACCAACTCGTCGATAAGAAGCTCAATATATACATTCATATCTTTTACTTGATATTTACCTACTTGAATGAACAGTAACATTACATAATTATTGTGACCATTTTACTGCAAGATTTGTAAGTACATGTAAATTAATAACTATCAAATGATAAGATACCTAGAACAATCATTGCCAACATAATGTGTTCCCTCTTTATTGACATCCATGGAGGAATGTTATTGTTGATAACAAAAATAGGCCACACCGAGTAAACAGATCTCATATCTCCAAATGGATTGACATCGTCTACTGCCAATGAAAGCCTAAGATTATGAGGTTCTTCTTTGAAGTGTTGCCACTTTTCCTCTATGTGCATAAATGTCAAACTATCTGCAGGGATTCGAATAATTTCATCTCAACTTCTATTGCATGCATGATAATCCATAAATTGAGCCAAGCTACTACACTTGAATAATTGTCACATTCGTGGAATAATGGGGATGTAACGAAGAACCTTTTGAGGAACCTTTATTATTAGTCGATCTGTTTGATATCTACTCGTATGACATACAGGGCATTGTGTTGCAAATTCATGTTCTTTATAATATATAATATGATTATTGGGACAAGCATGTATTGCTTCATACTCCATTCCAATATCTTTCATAATAGTAGATAATTCTTGATATGAGCGAGGTAGAATATTTGATGGTGGTAACAGAAACTCGCTTATCAATCTACAACAAAAAATATAAGTCGTTAATATAAACAATATTAGTGGTACATTATTCACCCTTTGTTAACTATAAAGACATATATGACATACCTTAACATAGGTGACATTGTTATGTTGGATAAACCATTCATAACCTTCAAGTTTAACAACAACAATACAACAAAGAGAAGAGTTGTTTGGGAGTCTTTGTATGGGGCTCGTATGCCTTCTCAAGTAGAGGTACATTGAGGCTATCATCATCATCAGGATCAGATACGCTTGGACTAAATGTGTCATGGATCAATGTATTTATACCATCATCTTCAATTGTGTTTTCTGTCGCATGATCATCATCTTCCATGGGATCATTATCTTCACCTTGGATATTCACACCTCCATGTTCCTCCACTTTGAAAACCATATTCTTTGGATTATTGTGGTTCATATCATGTACTTCCCTAGGGAGATCAACCTATATAAAATTGATTAACATAAATAAACCATGATAATCAACTCATCATCAAGTGATTTCATATGTATATAAATTGTTAAAATGATATAATGAACAACTTACCAATGGATGATAGTCATGCCCCCCTTCAATGTGATCATTCTCCCTACAATGTCTCTTAACTGTTTTGATTAGCAATCTTCTATGGTTTAAGCCCTTACAAATTTTGCAAGGAAAATAACATTTTCCATCACCTTTTCTTTTCAAGTTAGACCACAATCTAGTGATTGTCTCCCTATTTTGTTCTTCACTTATATTATATGACATGATCGTTCTTTGTAGGAAGCAAAAATCAGGCTATGAAAACTTCAGTCTACAACTTTCACAAACTAAGAAAAACTATCAAAAGTGCACAAATCTTCTTAGACCTAGCTAAATACTTTAATATTTTAAAAATACTTTCTTTGACTTTATTCCTAAGACATTTAACCCAATCACCTTCTATAACATTCACTCAATTCCTCTAGGCAAATTTGTGGATAAGATTATTTGTAAAACTTTGACCAACCGCCTGAAGGTCTTATTTCAAGAGACCTTACAACATTAAGCCACTAAAAGAAATTTCAAAACATATAAGCTAAAAGTCTAGTTAAAATATACATTAGATTAAAAAATATACAATTTTCATACCTGAGCGCACGGCTATAACTCTTGGAACGACCTTCTTGCTTAGCTGTAGAAGCTCTCCAGCAATCAAATTATATAAGCTACAAGGCCTAACAGAAATTTCAAAACATATAAGCTACAAGGAAAGACATATTAAATGACATGGAAAAAGGAACAAAATTTACAAGCTTTAGCAAGACATATTAAACAACATCATAGTGCTAGAGAGATCACAATTATATGAGTCAAACATAGTCATGAAAAAGCACATAAATTAGTTATTATATGCAATTAAAAGATATATAGTTATATAGGGACATCCATAGGGCATATTGAAGAAATGAAATGGTCATATAGATTTCATATAGGATTTTGAAGATGATAGTGTTCTAAGGCTTTAAATCCTGCACATATGGCCTTCAATATAGCACTTCTCTCCAGCTTGCCAGTCACAATAGAAGAAAAGATGAAATTAAAATGAAAGCCAAAAATGTTACAAAGAGAATGAGCTTTTTTATATTGATTTTTTCCATGATATTATAGAACTCCGTATCTATAAATGCTAGCAGGGTATTGAAGTGGGTGGCCTTCAAACCAGCCTTGGCCAGCACATGAAACACCATTACATAACAATATTTTTATAACAATCACATTAAGCTTATCTATGTAGTTACTAAACCAGCTATTACAAATGAGACACCAGATACAAATTACAGTGTGACCAAATCAAGCACCATATCCATAAATAAAAGGTTAGAATGTTCTAATATAGAAGAGAGCATAATATATACCAACATCAGTGTAATCTTTACAAGAGATATTAATTACTATGCAACATATGACATTACACACAAGAACATGCTTATATATGATTTTTGCTTAAATCCAAGAAACTGTGAAGCTGTTCATCAGGTGGCTCAAAATCTACATTGTCATCTGGCTTCAGAAATTGTGAAGCTATTCATCAGGTTTATTGCAAAGCTGCAGTGTTTTTTATTGGCTGAACTAGGGATGCAGTGCAGGCTTTCTATGGTAGACTAGGGTTTTACGGTTGGAGATTCATGACACAGAGCTAACCATACACACCAAATAGAGAAAATAGTACACAAAAAGATAGCTGGGACTATTAAAACAAGAGCCAAAAATTAATAAAGAAACACTACAACCAATATACCCTGGGAATATCTATTTGGAGTTGAAGAAGGAGTTCACTCTTTATGTAGTCCTAAATATGTGAAGAAGATGAAAGAAAGAAAGAAAAGATTTATTAAAACAAAAATTGATTAGCACATGTAAGGTACAAGGTACAACTACCATTATATTAAAGTTTTTAGTTTCTTTTTTGGCATTTTTTTCAAAGGGAGAGAAGATCTAAACATGAAATATGTAGGTATGGAAGGAAGGAAGATCGTGGTATAAGAGAACATCTAAACACGAGCTAAGGAAGAGCTAAAATATACATATGCATTGTTGAAAAGGGATAGAAATGAATGAATATATAACAAGGAGAAAATAATCAGTAAAGGAAAGGAAGTGAAGATCTGATACTACAAATTTGATGTGATCAGTCATAGGTGATTTTTCTCTTAATAGGGTTTTCATGTTAAAAATTATTGTGTTTAAATGTGTGGATTATTGTGTTACATGTTATTTTATTCTTATTTTTTGTATACTTCTTGTTGATGTAACTCAATACATGAAGTATATAATTAAAAGTTTATTACTCTGATACTTGGTGAAAGCTAACAATTTACTAGTGAAGGATGAATTAGATATTATTATGAAGTTTTAATATAGTTACCAAGTTGATATAGGAAAAGTTTAAGTTTGTAAGATTCTGAGAGTTTTTTAAGGCCCTATTCGATAGCCGAGGAAAATTGAGCCCCCCTCCCTCCTTAGTTATTTAACAAAAACATGTCAAGGTGTCCAACAAAGGATCATGGGAAAGAATGGGATGCATTAATACCATAGGAACAATATGCCTATAATGAATGGACAAATAGGAGAAATGGTATTAGTCCTTTTAAGATAGTATATCAAAAAAGATAGAGCATATTTTAAATTGAGGGATATGAAGAGTATGGATAAGAGGAGTTCTCATGCTGGAGATATAGTAGAAGCAATGAGAGAGGTTCATGAAAAAGTGAGAGCTAATTTATGGAAGTGTTTACAACCGACCAAAATGTTAGGAGAAAAGATATACAACAATGATACACCTAAATAGGGAGAGAATTTCCAAAGATAGTTAGGGTAAGATTATAATGGGAAATACTAGTCACTACAGGATCCTGGGAAAGTATGGAGAATTTTTTTACAAGTTGTTGTAACCACCTTATATAGGTCTTTCTCCTATATTCAATATCTAAGATTTGACCATGTTCAAATATTTTATGGATGAAGGTGTTAAAGAAACATATTCAACTCTAAATGACAAAGACTAGGTGTCTGAATTACCATTGACAAAGGAAACATAGATTAAAGCTATTGTGGATACTAGAGAATCCAAAATGACAAGGCACAAGGTGTAATGGGAAAAAATAATTGATAATGGATCAGACTATAAAACTTGGAAGCCACATGGATGCTAGAGGAAGAAATTAGGAAGAAATGTATTGATTTGGATCAATTTTTCTCTAAGAGGACTTTAGACTTCTTCTCTTCGGGAGTATCATGCAAGAACACCTCAAGCTTAGATTAAAGGCCAAAACTAATTAAGTTCCTAGCAAGGCATAATAAGTATAATAAATTACATCGATAATTTACACTAATGATGTAATGGAAAACAACATTTTTAAGCCAAAGTTTAAATAATATTGTAATGAGCAAACAAAGGGACCCAAATTGATACATGAAGTTTGGAAATCAATGCAAAGAAGGTTTCCTGCATAATCCTTACTTTGATCAGTAAAAAAGAAGTCTGATTTTTGTGTCCTTTTCTAGCAATATTGGTACCCATCAGATGATCCATTTTTTGTAGATGATAGAGGGTCAAATCTACTTTATTTTGGTTTGTGAAGAACTCAATTTCATTATGTGGATGAAAAGATATTCAACTTTTTGTGTAAGCTATCCAAACCCTTACTAGGGTAATCTGTAACTTTGTACAAATAAATATATAATATAAAATGTGGACCAAGACCCCAAATTCAAATAGATGGTGGGGAAAAAGGTGTATTATATTCCCTCTTCTTTTTAGGAACCCATGGACAAGAATCCATGTGTATTTGATCAAACAAAACCATGAAAAGTTGTCTCAGATTGCATAAAACAGAGATATGATAAATCAGTCATGATTTTTATCACATATGGAATTTATTGAAGGTATAATGGCTATAAGCACATGCAAGGATGAATCCTAATTGTATCCTAATGGCTGGGAATCAGAGGGTCTCTGAACCACTTTGTGATTGTCTCAATAGAATAATGCATGCCTATCACAGTTTGTCAGTGAACTGATGTTACGTGTTTCGAGTGGGATCAAAGGATTGGATTGGCTAGTTTGTTGAAGGTTATGAAAGGTAATGAATCAAGTGATATAGGAATGTCCTTTGTGTGGGCGAGAAGTTGAGAATCCAATTTGTAAGGATAAATATAAGGTGTCAATTTCAAAAGTGTATGATGGGGCAGTTGCAGTCAATCCAATGGTTCAGAGTATTGGAAGAGTTATAGATTTTGTAAGGTCTTCTGAAGGAATGGAAAGTGCCCATGAAATGAGTCTAATCAGAAGTCAAGTTAGTGTTTTAAGAAGTCAAGGGAGCCATTATTTTCACAAGGGAACATGTGTGTTTAGTTAGAAGGAATAGATGGATCAGAAGTTGCCGTGAGTTAGAGTGGATCAGATATGTTTAAAGAGTCAGTGGGCATGTATTGAGGGGATTGGAGAATAGGATAGATTCCTAGAAAGCCCTGAAAGGGAAAGGTGTTGATGAATTGGGAAAGGAGAAAACTTTGCAAACAAGTTGAACTGATACCCCTAATTGGTAGTTTGGTGTGTGTGTAGATGCTCTAAATAAATAAGAAGGCAAGGCAATAAGGAAGTTGGTAAACTGTCAAACTGGGCCTTAACTCTCAAGGTACACGAAATCATTCTGGAATATTTCCAAGCTTTAAGGATGGATATGGGAAATCCTCTATGATAATTTCACCCCTCTTTTGGCCATAAATAACTATAGCCATTTAATGCAGCTAGTGACACCAGAGACGTGATGTAAGTTCATTGTGATCTATATTGCGATGACAAGTGATCACTGGCAAGCAGATTGATTATGATGGGGAATGATTGTTTTGAGTGCCTCAAGAAAAAAATTTGTGAGTTTTTTTTTGGTTCTTTCAATCCCAATTGTGAAGTGCTCTGCAACTTGAAGAGATGGAAACTTCCTTTAGTCTCACTTGCATTAAGTAGAAAAACACGTTCCATGGGCAGAGCAAAAGGTTAAGACTTGATAATCATGTTCAATTTTGTGAACAACAAATAGCATCTTGGTTCTGCAAGGGGAAATGTTCCACCAAGTTGAGGATAGACACAAAACCAACACAGATGTTTGCTTCATTATTATGGCTTGGGCATTGTGGCTGGGTGAAGATAAAGCCATCATAAAGCTAATTATGGAAACAATTGTTCCTAGGGAGGCACTATGAGGATTTGATGAAATCTTAGTGAAATCCATTCCAAAATTAGGAATAAATTTGGGGGACAAGTACAATGACCTTGAGAAAATTGAGGCCACGAAGTACTCACCATTTGTATTGTGTTTTGATGAAGATTCTGGAACAAAAGGTTTAGAAAAGCCAGGAAAGGCCAGCTGGCAGTGAAGATGGAGATCATAATCTAGTTTCTTGATAAAGACATTGAAGGAATGAAACACAACTCTAGATGGACTGGAGTGGGTGATGAAAAAATCCAAGAGAAGTTCCAGGAAAGGAAGAAGGCAGGTGATGGTGGTGAGGATTTCTCAGAAGCAAAAATGAATGCTTGGCTACGTGAGTAAATTGAAGGTGTTGTGGCATGAGGTAGGCACTAAGAGATGGTGGACACTCTTCAAAAATACCCTGTATCTTTTTATTTGTCTTCTGCTGGTTTGAGGGTTTTTAAATGTTCGCTAGGCATTTCTTTGTCCATATTTAAGTTTTAGTTTTTCTGTATCTAGGCTGGGAATGTCTATTTTAAGCTACTAGGATGACATGGAGAATGTTAAATTTCTTATGTTGAGATTTTTGTAATTACACCATTGCTATAACTATTATACTTGACGTAATGGTCCCCAAATGGTGGTTTTTGGTTTGCCATAATGGTAGATGGCCACTAACCTGAACTATGATTACTTAGGGTTTATCTTCTGCAATATAATTTTTTTCTCACTTTAAATAAAACAATCTCATTACCAAGAAAAGAAGAAAAAAGTCATTTCAAAATTCAAATAAGGAATCTAATACTAAATATTACAACATTATCACAAATGAAAACAACCATAGATATCACCATACAACCAATACCTTAACAAATAATAACATAAATATCCTAGAATTTGTTAAAACACAAGAAGCTGATCTAGATGTGTGCAGATTCCTCTAAAAAGAAAAACTTAGCGAAACCATGGCAAGTGAGGTACCTCAAGATTCTACACATGTCATGATGTGCTATCAACGATGTCAATGAGAAATAATGGTCGGCATGCGCAGGGAAAATATTAGGAAACTATAGTAAAGCAGAACATTTTTGAAAGGAAACAAGCTGAAACCATTCTCCCTAAAGCCACTACTTCAATATTTTCTATAACTAGCAATCGATGGGGTACACCGAAGAGTCTAAAATAGGAACATAATTGTGGTCCATTACCAAATGCCCTAGTTTTTCCATAGACTGTAGAGATGGATTTTGAAAATAAAAATTACCCAAATGACCAACGCGCCTTTTTTTTTCTTATATCCCCTTAACGTCACAATTGTGATGTTGTTGGGTTATAATTGAAAAAAAAATGCCAAAAACACATTACATCTGTTTGCCATCGCAAATTCACCCCTAATGTATTAGTCTATGATTCCTTAAATAGAATTCTTAGAGTTTCTTTTCTCACTCAATTCTTCCCTCTTTTAATTTCAATTTGTATGGATTAGGTAGGATTCATTGAATCTAACCCATATTTTGTTTCTTCTAGAAACATCATGAAGAATCCTCTGGAATTTTCTCCAAAATGGTTTACATAGAATTCTATGCCACCAGCTTATCATCCTTATTCTCCAACTGGTTTACAAAATTCAAGGTAACAAATTTGTTAGCTCAGATTCAGCGAATCTTTAACTTTTCCAATAATGCAGCAACTCGACACTATTGAAATTCTAGTGCTTGGCACATACTGAGTTACTTGGCATCAACAGTGTTTTTACTGATGCTTGGCACCTAAAGTTCACTCAGCACCTACTAAGATTTTTCTAATGCTCAGCACTTGAACTTCACTCAACACCTAAAGTTCACTTGGCACACACTAGATTTTGCATTTTCTCAACTCCAACTAAAAATTTGCTTGACTTAAATTAGCTTGCTTCGCACCCACTAATGAACTTAGTTTAAGCTTTGCAATCAGCCTTATTACAACTTATTCCTCCAATCTTTCCAAGTGTGGCTAGCCTCTATATCTTCAAGTATGTTATCAATACATCATTTAACCATTGTCTTAACTAATCCGTGCACTTCATTACAAAATCATAACTCAACCTTTCCCTTAGGTGTTTTTGTTACATCTTGTTGATCAAATACTCTTCACCAATCAACTAAGTGATAGTACTTGGATCTTATAAGAAAATGTCATTCCTGCAAATAGCAGGTTTGACATCATGAAAAAATGATGATTGAAAACATTCCTTTAACAACAATCTCCCTCTTTCAATCAATCTTCTTCATCAATGATCTTTTCAATCAAATTTCCAACATAAAGATTGTTTTGAGTAGAATTCATGACAAATTTGTATGGTTAGAAAATGGACCTATCAAGATTACTAAGAAGATTGTGTAGAGGGTAACAGGGTATCCAAACCTAGACATACCTGAAACCATGAGAAGTGATGCAAAAGAGGTTATTGAGAAAAAAACAGGGGCAATGTGGAACAAGAGAGGAATGACAATTGATACCATCATAGATCCCCTAATTTCTTTTGCAGTAAGGAATATTTCACACATATTCTTCAATCCAATAGGTTGAGCAATGTACCATGTATTGTTGTTGACGTAGGCTACAAGATAATGAAGAAGAATAATTCTTATGACCTTACTAAGCTAAAATTGCAACAATTATTAGGAAAATTGGGAGCCATAAGGAAAACCAAGAGTGCACAATACAAGTTGTGATCAATACTTGTATGTATATTTTTCTGTGTAGAACACATTTCCTTCCTTTGGTAAAAATGCATGGAAGACAAATAGATCTATTGCAGTACAAATAGGTGAATTCATTGAGCAAATGGGAGACAATTTTGAGTCTATTATGACTAGTTACTTTGAGGACTTTAAGAAGTTAATAAAAAAAGATAAAGGATTCCAATGTCACTAGTTGAGGAACATTTTAATCATGTTTTCTTTCTAGTTGATACTGATTTCACATATGTATAGGTTGTAGTTCCAAGGGTAAGATGGTTAAGGCCTCTAGGCTATGAGATTAATGTGGATGAGGCATCTACAAAAATTACAACTTTTCTTGCAGAAGAAGTAGATAATAAGGCTACTGCCTTTGGTAATTATGATGTTGCAAAATCAAAGATAACCATGGACCTAAGACAGCATTAGTAATAAGAAAGAAGAACAAAATTGATAAGAAGCTTAAAGAAAAGTTTGGTGAACAAGTAGAGGAAGATGAAGAAGAGGAAGACAATGAAGATGATGAAGAAAAAAATGTCCCTACTCAAGCACCACTGGTCTTAACACAAGGTCAAGGAGAAGATCAAGGTGAAGAGGAAGTCAAGCTTGAAGAAGGTGTTGAGGGAGAAGAATCCAATGAAGCACCTATGGCCATAGAGAAGAAGAAGAGGACAGCTAAAGCTCCAATAGTTAGCAAACCAAAGAAGGTTGTAAAACCTAAGCCTACAATTCCAGCTACCAAAACCAACACAAGAGCTACTACTAAGAATGCTCAAGAAGTGGCAAAGCCAAAAGAAAAGAAGACCAGAAAAGCTATACAAGATGATAAGTCTAAGAAGAGACAAAGGAGAAAGTACATTGCTCCAACCAAATTAGATGAGGAGAAGATAAAATCTGATGATAATAGCTAATTCAAAGTGGTAATTCACAATCCTTCTTCTGATTTGGATAATCTATGTGAAAATATAAAGAATAATGCAGATTTAAGTGGATTTTCATATATTGAATTTGATAAGCTTGGAAAGCTAGAAATGGATAAGGTAGAAGAATCAATATATGCCATGATGGAAATATTTAAGATGACTCCAACTAAGATTTCCAACCCTCTACCAAAGAACTAATATGATAGAGTTGAGAAAAGATGGAAATATAGTCTCACAATAGATAGAAAAATTAGAGAAACTACACTTGCAAGAGTGATGCTAGATTTAGATAAATCTAAGATGACAAAGGCCATTAAGAAGTACACAAGAATATTTTCTCCAAAGAATCAAGCATTCAATATTTTGTAGAACAAAATTGAAGATGTTGTTCATCAGAGTACCCAAGCATGGAAAATAATTTATGGGATGACAACAGCAAAGGCAATTGAGTCGACACTTATTGATGTAGATGATGAAAAGGGTGAACAAGAAGTAACTAAGGTTACTAAAGTTGATACTAAGAAAGATTCACATGTGGAAGACACTAAGACAAATGCATATACATTGGAAATAGCTGAAGATGAGTATAAAATAGAATAGAGTATACCAAATATATAGATGCCAAGTGCTAGTCCACAACATGTGACAAAAGAAGAAACTAAAATTATATAGATCAAGGATGTTTCTAATAATGTGCCTCAGAACATCAATCCCCTAACAAAAAAGGATATTTAGAAGATACTAATTGATTCCACCACCAAGGCACAATTATGCAATCATCCTATGTTGGTGAGTGTGGATGAGATTGAGAAGGTAGAATTGGCACATGTAGGGGAGAAAACTCAAGCATTATCAAGTGCCCCCTCTCAATCTACCATGGTGCAACCTACCATACCTATGGTAGTATATCATAGGAAGGGCATTATGCCTTCACATATCTACACTAAGGTACCTGCAATTATAATTATTGAAAAAGAAAGGACACCAATTCAAATAGGCTAGGTAGATACTCTTGTACCTAGAATGCAAGCTCAAGGTGCAATTGAAATTAAAAGGAAATAAGAGGAGATGACTGAAGAGTTAGACTTTACTACAAAACCTAAGGAGAAATTAGCAATATAAATACTGGTTACATTGCCAGCAAATAGTACTCCTCCTAATCAAGCACTTCACAAGCAAATTGTAGAAGCTACACTATTGCAATAATTAAAGCCTAGTCCTAGTATATACAAGGTAGATGAGGTTACATCATTTGGTAAAATGGAAACTTGGATGAAGTGATTGTTTTACCAAAGTTTGACCTTGTAGCAATCATTATTGAATAGATGAGCATACTATAGGATGCACTGCAAAGAAAAAACACCAAGAACTACTCAGAAGGGAGCATAGGAAGAAGTAATCATTGCAAGACATCAAGGATATATTTCTTGATGCATTCAACCTACTAGACCTTGAAGTAGACAAGCCCATCATGGAGTAGTTGGTAAACATTGTAAAATAGATCAATGATGTAGACCTAGATTCCAATGTAAAATTACTTGAATGGTTTGAAACAAAATTTCAAGGTAGAGTCAATGAGAAGATATCAAGTGCTATTGCACTTAGTCAGGTTGAGTTAGCAACCAAGATTGAAAGTGTAAAGAAAGTGTTAGACAGTATTTTCTCACTTTACACCAAGCTATGTGATACAACTCTATTCACATGAGAAGTGCAACATCATATTGAAAATCTAGAGGAAGATATGAAACTAACAGGTACAAATCTACCTAATTCTCCAACTTAGAGTCAGAAGCACTTTAGGAATTTGATGAATTCCCAAGGTTAGTTGGCAACTCTGCATGCTCAAGATGCAAATATTTGAGCTACATTGATCATCATCCAATCCATGATGACCCAAAAAATGGAAATATTTCACAAGGAGCTAGCCTTTGCAAAAACATTAATAGAGAAATATCCCCATCTTTCTACCCTTGAAGGCTTAGTTCATCTTGCTGCCAAGTTAGCCATCCAAATCAAATCATTGGAGGTAGCTTGTGATAACTAGGATGCAACTTTAAAGTTAATACTTGAGATCCATTAATCTTTCTTGGATAAACACACTATCCATGTATAACCCTTTGACATAAGTGTCAAAAGCAGGAGAAATAAGTAAAGGGGAGCACTAATTTTTGAGAGTGACAATGACTCCAAGGAAAGAATAGATACAATTTTGGGGAGACCAACCAAAGGGGGAGCCAAAGACATAAACAAAGTACATCATATGCATATTTACTTAGCAGGAGTAGTGGTTCAAATTGAGAACAACTCAATCAACTTAGGGGGAGTTATTGAATTTTGAGGTATGACTGATGGGCCATAAGTTTTGTGAAATTTTGAAATTTTGTATGTATGACATATACTAAATGGATATCATATGAGTTATGCTTGAAAGGCTAAGCTTATTCATGCATGACTAAGTATTTTTCCACTCATGTCAAAGGGGGAGATTATTAATCTCGGATTGATTTTGACATATGAGTGACAATATACTTAAGTCATTTACTTAGTTCATGACAAACAAGTAATACATGTTAAGCATAAGTTGCCAAATAGTATATGTGAAGAAAGAGATATACATTATATGCCAAATAACTAGTAAGTGTCAAGTCACTCAAGTGTCGAGCAAATAGTAAGTGCCAAGTCATTTAGATGTCAAGTGATCAATGGATGACAAGTCATTCAGAGGCCAAGTTACAACATTAAAGTTGCATTTGATGCCGAGCATCAGGGACTTCAACTGCCAAGTAATACAGTTTTGACATAATTGTTTGTAATGGGAAAAACTACTATCTAAACCATTTTGGAACTAACTTAAGGATTGTGTCGTGATCTTAGATGATAAGGAAAAATCTTTATTGAGAATCCATATGCAATACATGTAGCCAATCAAAAAAGGGAAGGTTTAAGCAACAATATGGATGAAACACTATCATTGATTCATACCTTACCCTAAGTCACCAAGCTCTTCTTAAAGAGGGAAAACCCTAAAAAAATTATGAATGTAGAAGGTGAAAAGAGAGAAGTTTGCATGTGCAAACAGAGCATTCATGGTGACTAAGGTATTGTGAATTGAGATACATTACAGATTCAGTTAGAGGAGAACAGAGGAAAGGAGTTAAAGGATAGAAGAGATACATCTAATCAATGAGGATCAAGTACACATTAGGAAAGAGATGATCTATTATCTAGTAGTAGAGTGCTAATTGTAGAATCATTGTTGAGACATTCTAATAGGTGAATCAATTAAATCTCTTAATAGAACAGCCTTAACAAGCTATTGTAAATCCTTTAACAGGGTGCTTACTTCATTGTAAGTTAAAGTCCTCTAACTAGGCACACTTCTAATAGGGTGTTGAAATCCTTTAACAAGGTAAGATCTAACAATCTTGTAAGCCTTTAATAGGGAAGCCCTTTTATAGGGTAGATCATGTTTCATGATCAAACATGGTAACCTTCATTAGATACACTTTACTGTAGTAGTGGCAATTTGTGAGTGTCATCCCCACCCCAGTTTTACCTTCTCATTTGAGAGTTTTTTGGGTAACCAGGGATAACTTTAAGGAACCCCCCCTCCCAAAATTTATAAAATTGTGGCAAATCACATGTCATTTGGGTGAAAAATAATTAAGTGTTGGCAAATTATGCGTCAATCGATGGATATTTGGTGGCAAATTTTTTAATAGTTTAGACAATTTTTTATAAAATAATGGCGATTATAATTTTTTGTTTTTAATAAAATTATTAATATTGATGGTGAATTATGTTTTGAAATGTAATTATGTTAAATTTATTATTTGAGAACTCAGACCGTTTGATGATCCAAGATCAATGGCTAAGGTTTAATTTCGGCCAACATTTCTTGAAGGAAGAAAAATTGTCGAGGTAGTCATTGAAATGTTGACACGTATCAAGGTAAGTTGTCTGTGGAGTACAATGTCACTCATAAAAAAAACATTCACATAGGAAAATGGGAATTTGGTGAATGATGATCATCGAAAGAGACACTCAATTAATTCTGTGGTGAATAAGAGTAAACATTACAGAGAAATATGGGTGAAGAACCTGACTACCAAACTAAAATTACATAATAATAGTGGCAAATGTTCCGACCACTATATGAGTATTTTATAAAATCTGGGCAAACTAGTCAACTAGTATACGGTTTTTTTTTAGCCAATTTCTATAGCCCAATCGGGACATATTAGCCAATTGGCGAATAATAGCCACTAAAAAAATCCCTGTGGGTAACCAAATATCTTGTGTCATCCATGTGTTGAATGTTATTTCCTTTCATACTATGGATGTATATTCTTAATTTGGTATTTTAGTTTACATGCATAGAGTGTGAGATGGATGTGTGGTGAATAATTTTAAGGTTGAAGTTTTAAGTGCTAATTCACCACTTGCCTCTTAGAGTTTACTTTTCCCAGTGTATTTCCAATATTTATTCAAAAAATAATTGTTTTTATGGAATATGATAGGCTGTAAGGCCTTCCCAGTTATGACCAATTACAAATCAAGTAATAGTTCTACAAGATCCCTCAAGATCAATCCAAACCTTAGCTAGTTCAGATCCACACTCTGGTAGAAACCTCCATGGAATATCTAAACTTGTGCTCGCAAGCCCACCAAGAAATCTCCTTGTTTCCCAAGCCACAACTACTAGCCCTTCTCAAATTTTTCTCCTCCTCCACATCCTTTTCTCCAAGCTAGATGATCTAATGATTCACTCCTCTAAATGAATGAATGCCTAAAGACTCTACAAGACCCCTTGTATATACCCAACAAGCCACAAGCGGTCTAGTTCATTACAAATTAAATAAAATCCTTACATTAAATACATGTTGAGCCACAAGTTGGCCTCCAATAGATATTAAATACCAAAATTCCTACCAAGGATTACAACACAAAGTAAATGCACATAGGAGAGATAATCAAGACCCAAATAGGTCCACAAAAACTCCTAGATTGATCCACATGATGATCATATGTTGCATGAATTAAATGCAGTAAGAACTCCAGTTGGCACCAACACACTACTGAGTGTTAGCAAACTCCCAATCATTTTCAAGCAACCAACACATGTTGAGAAACACATTTTCAAGCTCCTTTGGCAACTTAGCACTACAACGATCAAGTAACTTTAGTGATCAAGCACCTCGGCCAACACTACACCCAATAATGACCGAACATCCACCCTTCTTCTTCAATCGAGCACCAAGCTTATTAACCAAGCCCATGTGGTCAAGCCTCCAACTGAGAGAAACCATAGAGATGATCAAGCACCTCCATCTTTCCATAAAAATGCCTAAATCTTTAGGAACCTCAAATGCCCCTACATCAAACTCCTAGGGTACAAACAAAAGTGTGTCCCACACTTTAATGCCCAATGAAAAAATCCACAACTATCTTCATCTTCACCAAAGGCTTCCACTCCAATAGGGACAAGAAAATTGACATGAAAATCATCCACATCTACATCATTCTATCAAACACTAGAATCTCAACAATCCAATTAGCATGCTCACTCCTAGAAACAAATTAAACATAATGCTTCATCAACAAAACCTTTTTCACATCAGCAACTAGTGAATCCTTACCAACAACAACAAACTCCACATCAATAGCAATATGTAGATCTCCATCAACACATTTTAAACTCACAACACCAACGGTCTCATTGTTCACAATGAGATTCTTTGCAACATACAACTCACCACCAATAGCAACCAGATCATCCAAGACCAAGTGCACTATCATCTCCATGTTAATCTCAACTAACTGATCATGAAAACCAATCTCCATCCTAGCATCAACAAGGTTATAAATATCCTTAGCAATAACCTCTAGTTGCTCTATAGGTTTTGTATTAGACTCCACAAACTGATCAACAAAAGCAACCTCTTCCACCTTGACCTTGCTAAGCCATCTTCTCTCTCAAATAAGTCTTCTAACTGGCCAAACAACTATCTTCTGAATTAGTAGACTCCAACTCCATAAACATATATGAAATTTTTTCCTCACCCCATCCTTAACTTGATCAGCCAAACTAGCTTCAAACTAAAAAGACACCTCCTTAACTCGATCAGCCAAACTAGCTTCAAACTGAGTAGACACCTCAAAAAGCCTCTTCTTCATACATCACAAATATTCACAATCATCTTAGGGTCTAATCCTCTTAGAGTCATCTCCCAAGATCTTTGCAAACTCTCTGCAAAAAATCCTTCCCACGCACCTTGTGACAAACTCAAATTGTCTACAAGTCAGATCGCAAGCTTCCAGCTCGCACGAACAACAAGGAACAAATCACAAGTCTAGGAACATGGATTTTTAATATACATCACACAAACTCTTTGTCGTCGTGCCTCAACAAGATCAACCTTCCATCTTCACTTCCATCAATCCATTTGCAATTACAAGTCAAAACCATGATCTGACACCTCACAAAAAAGAGATCTAGAACTCTAGAAAGAACAATCCATCACCAGATCAAGATATTCATAGATCAACTTCTCCAACCCAAGGTCCTAGTGCAAACTATCCCAACTTTGACGATCAATCTACATGCTTAAGAAAACCTTTGCTCTGATACCACCTGATGTAGTGCTAAGGGAGGAGAGTTCCCAAAGGAGATGTCTTGGCCCTTAGCAAATAACCACATAGTGGAAATACAACATCAAAGCAAGATCTGATACCAAATCACAACTCTTTATCCATAAAATAATTGATTGCATGCAATGTGTCGAGCTGAAAGTCTTCTTTATGAGGACCAATTACAAATAAAATAATAGTTATGTAAGAGCCCTCAAGATCCAATCCAAACCCTAGGTAGTCCATATCTACACTCTGGTAGAAACCTCCAAGGAAGATCTAAACTTGTGCTCAAAATCCCACTAAGAAAACTCCTTGTTTCCCAAGCCATAGCTACTAGCCCTTCTCAAAGTTCATTCCTCCTCCACATACTTTTCTCCAAGATGGATGATATAATGATTCACTCCTCTGAATAAATGAATTCCTAAATACTCCACAAGACCCCTTACTTATACCCAACTAAGCCACAGGTTGGCCTAATTCATTATAAATTAAATAAAATCTTTACATATAATGCATGTTGAGCCACAAGTTGGCCTCCAATAGATATTAAATTCCATAATGTCTAAGAAGTCTTACAACACAAATTAAATGCACATAGGAGAGAAAACCAAGACCCAAATAGGTCCACACAAACTCCCAGATTGATCAACATCATGATCACATGCTACATGCATTAAATACACCAAGAAATCTAGTCATCACCAACACACTATTGAGTGTCAGCAAATTCCTAAGCATTGCTGAGAAACCAACACAAGCCAAGAAACACAGTTGTCAAGCTCCTTCTGTAGACACCTAAATCTGATTACATCAATAGGTAATCATATTTAGTCATCTCCTAGGACATTATTGATTAAATATTTACTATTTAATTAATTAATCATCATCCCCTAGGTAATTAATTTATTTAATTAACTATAGTCCAATTGATAAAATCAAATGATCACACAAAATCAATTTATCAATTAAATCCCTATTCCTCTATTAAATTGAATAAATCCTCAAATCTATTCAATTTAATCTCATACTCCCATTTTATTGAATAAAATATTTTAATAAAATATATAAAATCCAAAAAGCCTTCCTAAACCCTATCCTAACCCCTAATCCAACTCATTCACCCATACTAACCTCACTTAGCCTCCTAACTAAACCATCCCATAAAAGCTAAATCACTTGCCCCCTAACCCCCCTTCTAAGCTAATCCTAATCTCATTTCTAATCATGTGCACAATCATAAACATGGGTTAAGACTTGCTAACCTAAGCTAAAGTCAACAAATATCTTCTCCCCTCACCCTCCAACATAAATGACCCTTACACATCTCTTACACCTCTCCCATCCTCTCTTACATATCTTACATGACACTTACATATTCAACCACCCTCGTCAAGCCTTTGACCAACCGTTATCCTATCCTCTCACACCCATCCTCCTTGTGACAAGTGTCACCTCCCTATTGGTGCTAAACTAACACAATCCTTGTGCTCCCTTTTGAGTGCATCCTGACCCTCCCTCACCATCTCATCATCTTTGTATCTTGACCCTCCATTCCTCCAACCCTTGGCCTATAAATTGAACCCCCTCCCTTCACAAAAGGATCTACCTTCCATGCAAAGTTATAATGCTATTTTGAGAGCTCATTAACTACCAAAATACTATTATAATGTTGGAATCAATCCATGAATCCATTGTTGAAACCTTGCTTCATTCACTCCATCCATCCATCTAAAGCTTGAGCATAAACTTGTGACCATACATATCTTAAATCAGGGACAAATCCATTGCATCATGATGTTATACCATTAGGAGCCTACCATTCTTGGTTTGATTCCTTTTGTGGTGATAACAATTGGTCCTATCTTAAGTGTTAGCTTGTTTAGTATGGTTAATGCTTTCCTTAATAGCTAGTATTCATTTTACACTACTAAACTAGGTGATACACCTTCAACAATCAAGAACTACAACAACCAAGAACCTTCAACTAGTTAGCACCTCAGCCAACACTACACCTAATAATGATCGAGCATCCACCTTCTTCTTTGACCAAGCACCAAGCTTATCCACCAAGCCCATTTAGTTAAGCCTCCAACCAAGAGACACCATAGAGATGACCGAGCACCTCTATCTTTCCATAAAAAAATGCCCAAATATTCAACAACCTCAAATTCTCTTGCATCAACATCAGTCTAGTGGTACAAAGCACTATTGTTTATTTGGACTGAATGTTGATGATTCCTATATGGGGAAGTATCTTTGGTTGAGTTGATTGAAGACTTTGAGCAGATGATTGACATAATAATGTCTTTATCATTGATGTCAATGGGGGAGAGATTGCATGAAAGCAATCTTCTAGTAGTATGTGGGAGATGTATGTATGGTGGAGAGTTGTTCATAAGATATTTATGTCAAAGTAAAGTATATCAATAGGGGAGAAGTGTGAACAATTGATGCCATCCATTTAAGAATGAATAAACACAGATGGAGAGTTGTTCCTATGAGTTTAGATTTGATTGATGAAGAGGATTTGATAAGATGAGAACAATAACAACAACAAAGATGGATTTGGTATTCTTGGAACTTAGATATTTTTCATCTATGTTGATGGCATTCCTCTGGGGGAGTGTCCATAGAATTGCTAGAACAAATGGAGAGATTGTTAGCATGATTTCCATATTGCATTCATGATTGTGTTTGTCACTGATGTCAACATAGTATTGTTTCTATAAAGACTAGCAAAGTAGTAGACAAAGAATGAGGTCATATAGACTGTGTACTGATGATGAGGTCAAGTGTAGTTGAGGATATGTTCTACATTTTTTCCTGATGAAGTGGACAAGTGTGCATGTAGAGAGTCAAAGATATGTGAGAGATATTTGTGATTTACAAAGGACAAGAAAGAGTACCTGAGAAGTGGTTTTTGATGGTTGGGTTCAATCTCTTAATAGGGATAGAATCATGAAGAGAAAAGTTAGACAATGACAACATACACCTTGATGATGACATCAACAAGAGAGCAAGGTATGAGGTCACACATGTCAAAATCTGTATTTATTGTAAGCCGAAAGTGTTTTGTAATCAAGATCAATGATTGACTTTGAGAGGCAAAAGACGTGAGAAGGAGAATAAAAGTTATTTTGAAAATAGAAGACTCCTCTCCCATAGAAAAGTGTGCCCCTCATGTGAGAAAAAAATCCTTTTATTTTATTTGTAAAATAAGAATAATGCTTTATGTGTGCACACTTAGGATAAGTGAGAAGTGAGAGCTTTATTTAATCAAAAGGGACCAAGTTATTTTAAATAAATAAGTGACTTAGGATAAGGTGGTCAAACCATGGCTTATAAATGAATAAATAGATTTTTGATGATTCGATGAAGAATAAGAAATGGATGAATTATGCAAAATTGTTAGAAAGGGGGATCATAGTCTAGATTACCATTTTTTGGGTGATTACCATATAGGATTTCACAAATTTGTTAGGTCCACTCAATTGCGATATTTTTTTTCTACAATGATTAGAAAGTAATAGTATAAATTGATCTTTTAGGTTTAGCACTACCTTGCTTGTTTAGATCTTATTTCTTCTCTTTCTCTTTCTAGTCTATTTTCTCTTATCTCTTTACTGGCTGATTCACTCCTTCACTCTTTTACTTTGTCTTTAACTCTTCTTTCATCTTCTCTTTTCCCTACTCAGTTCACCTTTGCTTCTACCAACTTCAAAAACTTTGCACTTTGATCTCCTTCCTTAACATTTGATCAACATCCAACCAACAACCAAAAAAATTCTTAAATACTCCTTAAATAGAAGTCTATGTGCTTCCAAATTCTTCTAATTATTATTTCTTATTTACAATCATCTATCTTAGCTTCAAACCAAATATGATGAATATAAACACTTGGAAAATATAAATTGCATATAACTATGTGCACATCCTTATCCTTCTTCAATCTCCATCATCATATCATCATCATATTTTTCCATCCATTGATCTTTTAACAAACTTTGAATGACACCTTTGAACTTCTCTAACATTCTTTATTTTTGTCAAAATTCAATGTCAAATTTTATCCTTACAAACTTGTTTTTCTTGTTGTTACTTGGTGAACATAAAATTTGATGCAAGGAAGGTGGAAGAAGGAACAAACTACAACATATAAAATAAACTCAACTGCAACCTTCTACCCCTACTAATAATTACACATAGAAGCTATACAAAAACCAAATGAATCCATAGAGAATGCAAGGCTACATGCAATATATTTTGAGGTGTGATTGTTTAACTTGGCATAAACAACCACCATAATATGCTTGAATGTGAGGCCTTTCAGGTTGTGGGCTCAAACAAAATAAGAAGTATCCAAAATTAGAGCCTTAGCTTACATCTTCTATCTTCTAACCAGCCTATCTTCTTACTGTATCTATCTCTCTCCTACATCTAACCAAGCTTCTTATATAGTTAGCTAAACCACAAGTTAGCTAGTCAAGTATTTAATTACATTATAGGTCCAACCTTGGAAGAGTGAATCAAAACTATAACAAATATCAACAAGGAACAACACACCCTAAGAGGTGGGTTCACACGTGTGTTAGGATTCATCTCCTAATTGCACAAAATGCCACATAAGAAAACCATGCCAAATGAAATAACATGCCTCATATAATGAGCATCATAGGGAAAAAATACCACAAAGAATGACACAAAACTCAATAAATATGATGTTGATCTCAGATTGGTTTTGACAATTGAGTGTCAACACACTTAATTCATTCACTAAGATCATGTTGAACTAATAATAAATGTCGAGTATGATATGTAAATACAAGACTATGCCAAGTTGCAATGAGTGTTGAGTCACTCATGTGCTAAGTCACTTAAGTGCCTAGCAAACAATACATGTTGAATGATTGTAGTGCCAAGAAAATAGTCGATGCTAAGCACTACAGGTGCCGAGTCAAAAATAGAATTATAGTATGTGTCAAGCATCAATAACTTCAAGTGTCAAGCATCATAGTTTAGACATATTTGTTTTTGATTGCATAAACAACTATGTAAACCATTTTTTGGCAGACTAAAGGATAGAATACAATCTTTTGAAGATAAAGATGAATTTGTATGCAGATTCCCTATGCCATTACATGCAGGCAATCAAAAAAAGGGAAGGATTAAGTGGCAGAAAAGATGAATCTTAGTCATAGATTCATAACTAACCCTAAGTCTTCTAGTCTTCTTAAGTAGGACAAAACCCTAAACTTCATAACAAGCATGTAAGGAATTGAAGGAGAAGTATAGAGAAGCTTGCATGTGAGAAATAAAGCATTCATGGAGATTTAGAAATTATAGAGAGTGAATTATAGAATTAGTTTGAGAAGAACAAAGGATAGAGGATACAACATTGACACACCAGATCAAAGAGGATCAAGAAGGACATTATATGGATTTGATCTTTAATTAGGCAACTAGAGCCAATCACAAGATCTATGTTGAAACATCCTAAAAAGTGATTTTGGTTAAATCTCCTAGGTGGAGTAGTCCTAACAAACTGTTGTAAATTCTTTAACATGGTGACATTCCAAGTGGATGTTCTTAATTCCTTTAGCCAGGAACACTTTTAACAGGGTGTTGAAATCCTCTAACAAGGTGGGACTTAATAGTTCTTGTAAGCCTTTAACAGGGCAGGCCTTTCACAAGGCAGATCATGTTTCATGGAAAAATCATTGTAAACTTAATTGGCTACAATTTATTGCTGCAGTAGTGAAGAATTGTGGGTGTCATCCCCACCCAAATTTTATCTTCTCTTTGGAGGATTTCTGGGTAATCATATCATGTGTCAAATGTGTAATTTCTTATGTGTTTACATGATTTAGATGTATGTGCCTTACATGTTATTTCAAATTTATCTATTGAATGCATGAGATGGATGAGTGGTGAAAGGTTTTATGAGTTCATGTTTTAATTACTGATTCACCCCCACCCCCACCCCCCTCAGTAGTTTACATTTCCTACTTGTAATTCCAACAATTGGTATCAAAGCAGGGTTCTCAAAAGAAGAAGCTTTACAACTTAGGGGAAAGATCTTGAAATGGAAGTCTACAAACTGGGAAAGACCATTGAGAACCAAAAGATTGAAGTACATCTCATACTACATCAACTGAATGAAGCCAGAGATGCTTTGAAGAGTTCCCTGGAGAGAAGGAAAGAGATTGCTATAGCAGAAAATGACACACAATACAAAGAGATTGACACCAAAAAGCTATTTATAGATGGTAACTCCAATGAATTCAATGCAGTAATTATAGATCTAATGGAAAAGAATAGAGCACAAGCTAAGAAGATTAGAAATCTCAAGTTGGAGCAAGAATCACAAGCTATACTGCTGGGTGAGGTGACTGAGCAAAAGAAAGCTATACAAGACAAGGCCATGATTGAAGAAGACAAAAGAATTTTGGCAAAAAAATTGGAAGAAAAGTCAATAGAGCTATCCAGGATCTCAAACATGCAATTGGATACCTTAAGCCAAATGATGAACGCTCATCATGAGTTGAATGTCAAGGACATTGAAATAACTACATTGAAGTTGTAGAATGAACAACTATAGAATGACCTAAAAAGAGAAAAGGAATTTGTTGAAAGTTTCAACAAGCCAAATGAAGCTATCAATTACTTTGAGCAACTACTAAAATCCCCTAGATCTAGTAGAGATACATCAGGATTGGGCTACACAAGCAGTGAAGAAGGAGAATCATCCAAAGCTACTAAGGAATGGAACAATAAAGGTAAGAACTCCAAACCTACTCATCATAGTTGTGGTAAGAAAGGACATACAACTAATGTGTATAGGAGCAAGAATGAAAATTAGAATGCTAAGCCTAAGAACATGATTCATTGCCACAAATGCAACAAACAAGGTCATCATGCACATGAATGTAGAACAAAAACCATGCATGCACCAAAATTTGAAGGACACTACCACAATTGTTAGAAGTATGGACATAGAGCCTTTGAATGTAGATCCAAGTCCACATGGTCATCAAGCAAGCCAACAAAGGTAAGAAGCTATGGAAACTCTTATGATTGGGATTACAATACAAGATATAGTTGTCACTATTGTCAAGAATATGGACATGTACCTAAAAACTGCATTAGCACTCACTTCAGTGGTAACTACATGAAATGGTTGAGTCAAACCACATGTTTAGCTATCACAAGACTTGTCACATTAGTAAGCATTGTCCAACTAGCTCCAAGGAACCAAGTTGTGAATTTGATAAAGGTAAAGGAAATGAAGATATAGAACACATCAAGAATGAGATGAACAAGACATGGAAGAAGAAGGATGCTAGAAGTACATTAAATGGAGAAGGGTTCACTTCACCCAATGGGTCAAGTGGTCACACTTCATCAAACTAGGAAAAAAAAAGATATGTGGGACTAATACTTAAAGTGTTGCATTATACATTAGTTCCAAAAGAAATTATCATTGAAAATATTACATTAGCATGAATTAAGATGCAATAAGTTGTGGAAAAATCAAAGTTAAATCTTCAATTTTTCATGTTGTTGCTGAGCATGAAATGTCTTCTATGTATGCCAAGTGAAATGCTAGTTAATTTTGAGCTGCTAGTCAAAGACAGTTAGAACCGAGTTTGTAGTAGCTGCCAAGTGAGAGAAGTCTCTATACATGCCAAATGGAATAGAAATTATGTTGATGTTGAGTTTATAGTTGTACAAGTACCAAGCATTAAATACAAAGTTTTGAAGGGTATAAGGTCAATTTCCACCTTTTTTTCATCATTATGAATTCAAGCGAGAGCAAGTAGAGTGAAGAGGTGATTCACAATCTAGTTCAAAGCATTTGCAAAGATCCTAGTGACGATCTAACTCTAGTTCATCAAATTTTCAAGGTATTCTTCATAAGTTGAGTTACACAGTTTAAATTTTTTTAAACCCTAGCTAGACAAAATGGGTTCCAATTCAAAGAATGTGAAGGAGAAAGAAGTTTTTGATGTCCAATTAGTTAGTAATGAAGTCAAACAACCAAATTTCAAAGCCATTCTAGAAATTGCCTATAAAAATGACTTGTCATGTGTGTTATCAATGATTCCACCCAAGGTCATAATGGTTCAAGGCATGAAAAAATGTTACAACTACAAAGGAGGAGGTATAGGTGATATGGAAATAAGGCAAGCTTATGATAAGTTGTGTGAAAATGACATCTTGAAGGAAGAATTTAAGATTGTGGAGAGAAAGGGTTTGATCCATGCCATAGATTCTCCCATGGTTTTCAAAACAAAATGGATAAAAATAGTGTTAAGAAGGATACATGATGGATGTCTATAATTGGAAGGAGAACCAATCAAGATTTCAAAAAGAATTGTTTATAGGGTGACTAGTTTTCCAACCCTAGATTGGCCAAAGATTGTACAAAGTGATTCAAAAGAAGTAATTGAGAAGAACACAAGAGTTAAATGGAATAAGAGAAGAATGACAATTGATACCTATTGGTAAACAGATTTGTCCTTCTCTTGTTTCTTGTGAAGATATGACTCTTAATGCCTGAATGATGAACAATATCTATTTACAACAGTTGAAAAGCCATTCTTTGATTACTGGTTTCTCTCTGAATTGGTAGGTACAACTCCCTATGTGAATGATGTTCAAGGAATTGTGTTTTATTCCTAAAACCAATATAGGTTATGCTCTTAACCCAAGAGCAGAAGAGGAAAACCAAATTAAGCCTAACTAGAACTTAATTCATGCAAGAAAGACTTCCAAATACTGAAACAAATTCACGTATCGACACCTCTTATGAATCCATAAATCTATTCGCATAAGACTAGAATAAGTTAAAATTCAAATCTAAACTAAGACTGATAAATCAAGAAAAACTAATAGAATCCTTTCATCAAATGAAATATAACAATACTTATTACATTCATTTGTATTCTGGAAAATAGGGGAAATGAAACTCTGTTCTTCCTTAGTTCTTTTTAAAACAGAAAGGAAATACTCACTAATCACAACACGTACTGGAGCAGAAAATGATTGAAATAAAATACCATTCAATTGGCTCTACAACAAATAGTATTTCACACCAAAAAAAATTTTGACCTTTGATTAATCATTGAATTTTATACATATAGGATTTGAGAGATGATAGTTACAATAGGAATATTAATTGGTTCATCTTCTCTAGATGACAAATGGCAAGATGCCAATTTATCATTTCAAAACATTAACAAAGATTTCAAAATTTACAATAGAAAATGAAAAAGGGGGTAATCTGAATCACTTGGACTTCTTCCCCTTTTCAATTTTTGTTCTATATGTTTTAGCAACCACCATGGTGGGAATCAATTCTTCATGATTGGGTACTTGTACGTTGGTGAATCTCAAAAGCCACCTTGAATGTTCTAGAGCTAGTTCCTTTATTTCATTCAGCTGACTTGTCACTTCTTCAACAGCCATGTGCACACATCCACCAAGTGTTTGCAGTTCTGTTACTCTATTTTGACTGCTTGAAGCTATCCCAAATGGATTACTCAAATACATAAAGAAATTATTCTTCATCACTTCTACATTAATAAAGGATTTCCCTTGCCTGTTAGTTTGTGACTCAGTGTGCAATCCTCGCATGAGCTCAAATGATCTGTCCTGGGTCTTCTTTGCTTTGTCCCCTATTTCTCTGAGTCCCTTCTTAGCTTCTTGAATCATTTCTAGCTTGAATTGCATACTCTGGAGCCATTCATTCAGGGGTTCATTTCCTTTCTTTAGAATCTTTGCTTCAACTACATCCTTTGCTTTCATCTGAATAACCATCTCCAGGAGAGAAATGCAGTCTATACACCTCGCCCTTTCTCCAGCCAAGATATTACTGTTAGGAAAAATATTATCCTTTTCAGTTTCTATTCGAAGGATAATATTTCCAATTTGGTTGATTAGGGAAACTCCATCTACATTGAGTTTCTCGATCCATTCCTTTCCAATTTGACCAAAATGCTTATCTTTCTGGAGCTGGGATATGAAAGCTTGTACCTCTTCTGCTAAAGGATTTTTAGTAGTAGGCACACCGGTGATAGTTACCAATGGAACAACTAATATTTTGATAAACCTTCTTAACTCTTCTATTTCAACTTTCATTTTGATCTTTGACAACTTGAGGTTCTCTAGTTGCTCTTCTATCACCTCATTACCCGACTTCCATAGGCCTACTTTTGTATCATGTCTAGCCTCTCCAAGATCAATTGAATGCAGAGTGAAGTCCTTTGGCATCATATCTTAAATTCTCCCTGCCTTGTTTGGTTTTGCTACCTCCATAGTTAAGTGCCCTATTTTTGGATTTTGTCCCAATATTGACAAGGTCTTTTGCTTTTTAGCTTTCAATATGGTAGATCCTGAGTGCACCACTTGAGATACAACATCCTTTGAGGAAACACTTTCATCTTTTCTTTTCCTCTTCTTCTCCAAAGTATCCTCAAGCCAAGACTCTATACTAATCACTTTGGAGGTTGTTCCAAGTGATTCAATGCTGAACATTTTCTTCTTTATTGGAGTCGTTGCTACTGTACTTGCAGAAAAGAGGTTCTTTGAATCTTGAGAAAGAAGCTGAGATAAAATTGAAGCTTTCTCTTCTTCTTGAGTTTTCTTTGCAACTTCATCAAACTCAATGGATTCACTACTACTACTTTTATCATCTCTAATCTCTACTATTTGAATAGGAGATCCAGTGAGCTTTAGAACAGGAGCACTTATAGATGGAGTAGGGCTATGATGAGGGGATAAGACAGGGGTACCATGAGGAGATGGGGTTGGAGAAGGTTGAGGAGATGAAACTGGAGTAGGAGCTCCATCTTTCTATTCTTTTGTTCCTTTTTCAGCTTCAGCTTGAGCTCCAATGACTGGTAGTGATCCACCTTAATAGGTTGGGGCTATTGGAACATTCTTCTCTAGGGGTTGATCACCTCCTCCTATGGATTAGGTTGGTCCTTGAGCAGCTGTGGTAGTAGCACTAGGTGTGGCACTTTGAGATGAAACAAGGGTAGCTACAGGTGGAGAGGTTTGAGTAGTTTTACTCTTGCTTTGGCCTTTCTTAGCTGTCCACTCAACCCACTTCCTAGTCCTTTTGATAATTCTTGCCATCATGACATTAAAGTCTTCTTCTATGTCAACATATGGTTCAGAACTAATGGGAGTATTCCTCAACTTAGTCAAATATGTATTATTGTACATATTTTAACCATCATCTTCCAGCCCTTCCACATCTAAATTTATACCATATGTCTATACCTGATCAATTGTAAATTTGGCAAAGGCATGATCTCGACTCTCCAATTCATTCTTACAATCTTCCCAATAATCCTCCATGGTTGTCACATGTTTGATTACGCTTCCAATTTGAAGCACATCTCTAGCATATCCATTTGGATCAAACATGGGCCTTACTACTTCATACTCTTCCAATTTGTATTTTCTCTCGAATGCTTTGAGTATATTCTTTGCATCCGATCTGGTCTCACAATTGTATGCTCCAACTTTTATAGGGAATTCATAACCTTTCTTCTTCGGGATGGCACTCAACACGTTCACTAGGATTGCTTGCCTCACGATCTCCACAAGCACGATCATATCATTTGGATACCTAGGCAACTTCAGTGGAAATCCATCAAACGCTGCAAGACGCAAATAAGAAAATGATAAGAACTGAATGAAATAATTACCAAATTGACTAATGGCTTCCATTGCTTCTGGACTGAACCTTTGCTCTAGACACCCTTGGAGCTCTCTACAAATCCTCATGGTGAATGCATCATTTACCCAGATATATTCTGCTTAACTATTCTATAATTGCAAGCATGGATAAAACTCATAACTTTTTACATTATCAGGAAAATTCTAATTCTAGGGAGTCTCGACCACAATTGAAGAGAAGCCAACATGTATATCAAGAAAGAGGACATATAAAATGAATTATAAAACTTAGCTACACTAAGAGCCCTAGAAAGATGCTCACTGACCTCATATGCCCAATCAATATACTGTGTGTCTAAGAAAATAACTTGCACCAAAAAGAAATACTGCTCTACAAAATTAAAGGCTTCTACCTCACCTTTGAGTCGATGCAATAGAACCAAAATGTCAATAATTTTTGGTTTGAGGTCTGTACCAAAAAGAGTTTTAGGGACTTTACTCTTAGCTCCCCTTGGCCTTTGAAACCAAGACTACATGATCTCCTTCCTCCAAACCATCTTCTTTAGAGAGAATTCAGACATAGCTCCTCCCATCATTAAATCAAAGAACTCCTCCCGTTCTGAAATCTGCAAACAATTCACTACTGCTTGGCGATCAATTGAAATCAACACTGTTTGGTCGGGCAATAGAATCTTCTTTGTATCTAGGTTGTAATGATTGATGCATTCCAAAATCAACTCCAGGGCTTGTACTGCTACAGGAAACCTAGCTGCTTCCACTAATCCACTTCCCCAAAGTTTCTTCGTTATGGGATGAACTGGCTCTGTTCTTAATCTCCTTTGAAAATCTTGCATATCGTAGAAACAAAGTGAAGTATCCATGATAGTCGACCATGCCAACTTAATTCCACCCAATCCATCGAAACTCGCAAATCTTGTTGCCATCTTGTTTAATATATGATAACAAAAATTCAAACAATCGCAAATGATATAAGAAGAAAACTCTGTAACTTTGAAAATTATGGAAGGCACTATCCAATACAATAGTATAATAGTAAAATGGTAGTTTGAAAATTTGTTACATCCCTCTTTATAGCATAACCCTAAATTTTCTCGTTGAATTTCATAAACTATGCCACACGAGAAAATTCAAGGGTGAATCCATTGGATTGGTGAATATAAGGGTTCTAACGAATTTATCCTTTTCTTTTCACTGTTTTCGTTGGCTCAATAGTAACTTTCATTAATTACTGGTTTACTTTCCATTTTCACCCATCTTCCAAAAAAACAAGAACAGAGTACTTGCTAGGGCAAAATCCACTTAACTCAATTCTACTTGCAAAAACCCTATCAGTTCACCAATTTGCTTCTATTTCCTTGCCCAAAACAATCTGTAATCAATTTACACACTTACCATGCTTACAGGGATGATTTTTCCTCAAATGCAAAAAATGGCCCTCGAGGGTAGAAAACTCGCAGTGGAGAAGCCGATTTTTGATTTTTCGCTTCTGTCTTTCTTTTATTTCTTTGCCTTAACCCCTTTTGTATAAAGCCTTCAGAAAACATAAAAGTAGCTTCGTCAATGAAGAGTGGGACCCACTATGTCATTTTACCCTTTTATAAAAGCCTTTGCGAAAAACTGACTTCTGACTTCAAAACCCGCCACAGAGAAGCTCTTTTCAAATTTTTTGCCGATCACTATTCCGGTCATTTTTCTGACTTTAAAATGATTCTCGCTGTGAAATCATGACATCATTTGAATGATCCCTCCATAACATGATTCACTTTACTTCAGTAAAGCTTACAAATAGCATTTGCCAGTCTTTGCAAAAATTTTCCTTCGAGGTGCGAAAACCCACCGAGGAGAAGCCAGAACTTGATTTTCTGCCAATTCAATTTTCTCTATCTCCAAATCTAATGAGCTACAAGAAAGTCAAATGATATAGCACAATTCTAGAATCTCCATCAAGTATGGCTCTAAACTACCCTTAAGAGTTATGACAATCAAGAAATACCCACCCAGGCTATATGTGACACGGGAGAAGGGAAAATATGAAAACCCGATGAAGAAACTTAGCACCTAAAGAGGAAAGACCTATTGACCCGATTTTGACAAAACATGACATTAGTTTATTTTCCACTTTGCAAAATTGGTATATTTTGAAAAGTGGAGCAACAATACCATCATTGATCCTCTACTTGAGTTTGTTGTTAGAGTTATTTCTCATAAATTCTATCAGTCAAGCAGGTAAAATAGTGTGCCCTGCATTGTAGTCGATGTTGGTTATAAAATTTTCAAGAAAGATCATGCTTCTAATCTTGTAGAACTTCACTTACAATAGATAAATGAAAAGCTAGGTGCCATTAGGAAGACAAAAAGTGTACAATGTAAATTTGGATCAATACTTGTGTGCATATTTTACTATGTACAGAATGAATTCCCATCCTTTCGCAAAATAGGTTGGAAGACCAATAGATCAATGGCTATGCAAATCAATGAATATATTGAGTAGATGGGTGAGAACTTTGAAATAGTTATGACAAGCTATTTTGAAGACTTCAAGAAGTCTATGAAGTAGAGGTTGAGGATACTTGTCTCCTTACTAGAACAATACTACAATGACATATGTTTTCTTGTGGATATTGATTACACATATATGCAATGATGTCTAAATTTAGGAACACTCCACTTGAATTAGATAATACAATGGCTAAGGATTTGTATAATATTGTTTAAACCTGGAGAAAAAAATTAGAGAATCCACACTAGCCCAAGTGATGCTAGAATTGACAAAAGGACAAGTTGTCAAAGCAAACAAGCAATATGGTGAAAGGTTTGCACCCAAATACTGGGCATTTAGCATTCTGCAAAATAATATTGAAGATTTTGTAAACAAATCCACACAAATGTGGAAATTGATCTATGGATTGACAACTATTTAAGAAGGAGAAGAAGATCCCTTTAAGGGAAGAAATAATAATGATGACAACAATGATAAGGAGGAAGAAGATGCAAAAAAGGATACTACTATGGAGGAGACACAAAAAGAAAAAGATGGCATTGCTACACTTGAAGAGTAGTAGGAAGAATAGAGTGTGCAAGACACACAAATGCCTAGCATGAGCCCTCCATATGACATAAGCATACCTACAAAAACTATAACTATTAAGGATGTTCCTGATAATTCAGCTCAAAACATCAATCCTTTAACTATAGAAGATCTCAAGAAGATTCTTGACCAATCCACACTATAAGCTAGATTGTGTGAGAATCTAGTATTGGTCAGTGTTGATGAACTTCAAAAGGTAGTAGCTAACATTACAAGGGATAAGTTGAACACACAAGAACCACCTTCTACCATCCCTTCAGCTACTAATGCTCAACCTTTAACACAAACATTAGTAGACACATCCACAAAGTTTGACACAACTGATAAAGTTGATTTGGTTGAACTTCAACAGACTACAAGAAAAGAGGAAAGGAAACCACAATAGAGAAAATAGGATAGAAAGACACTTTTGTACCTATAGCACAAACACAAGTTGCAAGTCAAATTATTATAATTGATCATAATAGATCTAAATCAATTAAGGACATACCAAAGGAGAAGGAACACAAGGCCGCTCAAGCATTGGTAACATTACTAACATTTGTCACTCCTATAAAATTCCTTTAGGAGTCAAGCACTAAAGCTATACCATTGCAAATCTTAGCACCAGGTTCAACTTCCTCCAAGGTTGCTAAGGTAATTCACTATGGAGATGTAACTCTAGATGAAGAACTAGTGATACCTAAATATGATTATGCAACCATAACATTAGAACAGATAGGCATAATGCAACAAGCCTTGGAAAAGAAGAAAAATTAAGAAATACTTAGAAAGGAGTATAGACAGAGGCAAGCATTACAAGAAATCAAAGACATCTTCCTAGATTCATTCAACTTGCAAACATCTGAAGAATCAAAGCCACTATTGGAATAGTTATCAGAAATTGTGGAAAAGGTGAACAATGAAGACCAGGACACTAACGCAAAACTTTTGAAATAGTCTAAAAGGAAATTTCAAGGAAAAGTAAATGAAAAGATATCTGGTGACATAGCGCTGACACAAGTTGAATTGGCTACAAAAATTGAGAAAGTGAAGAAGGTACTTGAGAACATTTTCTCATTGTACACCAAACTCTGTGATCCCACACTCTTCACACAAGAAACAAACCATAGAATTTTGAGTCTGGAGAAAAATTTAAAAGTTTTAGGTGTGCAACTACCTCAAAAACTAGCTCAGAGTGAGAAAAATTTTCATTCATTGCTTCAATCATAGAGTGAACTAGCTGTATTAATAGTAGAAGAGGCTATTATAAGGGCCAAGTTGATTAATATCCAAGCCTCCCTTACCCCCCATATGGAGATACTCCATAAAGAACTAGGATTTGTAGAAACATTATTGAAGAAAGATTCTAATCTTTCTACATCAGATGGACTAGTTCACCTTATAGCAGAGTTAGCAATCCAAATAAAGTCATTGGATATTGCATGTGAAAATTGGGATGTTGCTTTGAAAATAATCATGGAGGTCCAAAAATATTTTTGTACAAATACACCATCAATGTATAGACCCTTCGACATTAGTGTCAAAAAAGGGGGAGATAAATAAGCAAGGGGGAGATGATAAAATAATAGAAAGGAGGAGATACAAGTGAATAAAAAGGGGGAGATAAACAAAATAAATCAAAGGGGGAGAAAAATAGAACAAAGAACAATAGAGCATATCAAATAAAGAGTATCAACACATTGAAGACAAAAAGTATTAGCAAGAGACAAATCTACTCAAAATGGAGAGAAGATTTTTGATACAGATCATGCACATTAACTCAAGGGGAGTTATAAAAAAAAATTGATATAGATTAGGCAGATTAACTCAGGGGGAGTTATAAATTTAGAGGTATATATTCTATTATAAAATTTTGAAAATCTTGAAGTTTTTGATATAAGCTGAGTTGTGAATATATTATACTCAAAAAGGTTAGATTGATTATGTAAAGTTAAGCATTTTTGACACTCATGTCAAAGGGGGAGATTGTTGATCTCATATTGGTTTTGACAATTGAGTGCCAACACACTTAAGTCATTCACTAAGATCATGTTGAACTAGTAATACATGTTGAGTATGATATGTAAATACAAGACTATTTTGAGTTGCAATGAGTGCCGAGTCACTCATGTGTCCAGTAGACAATACATGCCAAGTGATTTTAGTATTGAGAAAATAGTAGATGCCAAGTAGTTTAGGTGCTGAGTCAGAAACAAAATTACAGTATGTGTCGAGCATCAGTAACTTCAAGTGTCGAGCATCACATTTTAGACATATTTGTTTCTGATTACACAAACAACTATGTAAACCATTTTTCAACCAACCAAGGATTGAATATGATCTTTTGAAGATAAGGATGAATCTGTATGCAGATTCTCATGCCATTACATGCAACCAATTAGAAAAAGGGAAGGATTAAGAACAAAAAGGATGAATCTTAGCCATACATTCATACCTAACCCTAAGTCTTCTAGTCTTCTTAAGGAGGAAAAAATCCTAAACTTCATAATGAGCATGTAAGGAATTGAAGGAGAAGTATAGAGAAGCTTGCATGCAAAAAATAGAGCATTCATGGAGACTTAGAAGTTATAGAGAGTGAATTGCAGAATTAGTTTGAGAAGAACAAAGGATAGAGGATACAACATTAACACACCAGATTAGAGAGGATCAAGAAGGATACTATACAAACTTGATCTTTAATCAGGCAACTAGAGCTAATCACAAGATCTATGCTGAAACATCCTAATAGGTGATTTAATTAAATCGCCTACGCAGAGTAGTAATTAATTGAATTTCTTTAGCCAGATAGACTTTTAATAGGTGTTGAAATCCTCTAACAAGGTGGGACTTAATAGACCTTGTAAGCCTTTAATAGGGAAGATCATGTTTCATCGTCAAACCATTGTAACCTTAATTGCCTACACTTTATTACTGCAGTAGTAAAGAATTTTGGGTGTTATCCCCACCCCAGTTTTACCTTCTCTTTTGAGGGTTTTTGGGTAATAATATGAGGTTTCAAATGTGTGATTGCTTATTTGTTTACATGATTTAGATGTATGTGCCTTACATATTATTTGAAGTTTATCTATTGAATGCATGAGATGGATGAGTGGTGAAATTTTTTATGGGTTCATGTTTTAACTGTTGACTGCACACAACATGAAACCAAAAGTAACAATGATACTTCATGAATGGAAAATTGTTACAGGAAATAAGAATTTTTTTTCATTGATACATGATTGCTCCAAGAACCAAGATGATCTTACATTAGACACCTGGGGTTGATAATGAATTGAGGTCCACATCACACATTCCTTATATTCTAACTTGAATCATAGAGATTCAACTTATTTTGTGTAATCCATAAACTATCTTCAACTGGTTTTTCCTTCCACTGCACTAGATATTCCATGTTATCCTTTCCTTTGATACTTTTTCTTATTTTTCTATTTAGGATCCCCTCAATATTATCTTTTGTCTTCTTAGGATAATCTTGGTTATCTTCCAACTCATCATCTAATTGAAAGTACTCAAAGATATTTGCAATAATGAATATGGGTGAAATATCCATGTCTTCTGGCAATCCCACTTCATTAGTGTTTCCACTGTCAAATTTCTTCATAATCTTACAATGACCAAACTTCTTCATTTTTAGTTTGGTGTAGGTACCAACTAGAAGTCTATTATTCTTCAATTGAATCATAACCACATCTTCAAATTCAAAATAATTGTCTCTTCCTTTTATCTTCTCTATATTTATATTTTAGATTATTGTCCTCCAAATTTTCTTTTACTTGATCATGTAAAGCTCTCATGAAAAATAAAAAATCCTCAGCTTCAACACTTCTTCTTGTCTCAGTAGGAAAATATCTCAATTTTTTGGCTCCCTTAGGATGAAATCTACTAACAATCTCAAATGGTGTCTTCTTAGTGCTCCTATTTACAGAATTATTATATGAAAACTCTTCTTGTACCAAAACTAAATCCCACTTAGAAAGCTTATCTCCAATCAAACATCTCAACAAATTACCCAAGCTTATATTCACAACTCTAGTTCATCCATTTGTCTAAGGGTGAAATGTGGAACTAAACTTCAATTATGTATTCAACTTCTTCTAAAGTATCTTCCAAAAATAACTTGTAAACTTAGTATCTCTATCAAAACAATAATCTTAGGAAATCCATGCAATCTTACCACTTCCTTGAAGAATAACTCAACTACATGTGATGCATCAGATATTTTCTTACAAGGCATGAAATGAGCCATCTTTAAAAATCTATCAACTACCACCATAATGGAATCATTACCTCTTCAAGTTCTAGATAATCCAAGAACAAAATGCATAGTGATATCTTCCCAAGGCTTATCAAGTACATGCAATGGTGAATACAATTTCAAATTATGATCAGTTCCTTTTGTTGTTTGACAAATTCCCCAATATCTAACCATTCTATGAACATCCTTATAAATCTATGGCCAAAAGTATCTATCTAAAATTTGTTTTATTGTTTTATCAATCCCAAAATGTCTAGCAAGTCCACCACTATGTTTCTCCTTCATAATATTATCTCTCATAAGGTATGAATAATTGAATTCCCTTAAATAACATATCTTCTTGAATGAAATAATCAATCACAATTTTCCCCTTACAAGCTCTTCAAGGTTCTACAAAATCAAGATCAGTCTCATACAAGTGTTTCAAGTCATCAAAACCAAGTACCTCAACTCTCATCTCTATCAAAAAATTTCTTCTTTGACTCAAGGCATTGATGCAAGGACCGACAAATTCAAGAGGAATGAGTCCAAATTAAACCTATGAATATCCCCTTCTTAGAGTTGTGCATGAAAGAAAAATACAAATTAAAAAAATAAAATAGAACCAAAGACTAGATTCTACACAACAATACTAATGTAATCTATTATGTTTCATAAAAGAAATCCAAACATGCTCAGATGTGAAGCCTTCTAGGTTGAAGCCATATACAAAGAATTATGAAATCAAGTGTTGGATACAATTGTTCAATTATGTGTTGTCTTTGATGTCACATAAATTTCATATCAGTCATTAGATAGTGTCTACCGAGCTCAGAAGGTCAGCAAGGCAAAGGAAAATGTCTACCAAGCTCCAAAGGTCAGCAAGGCAATAAATAGTGTCTACCGAGCCCAAAAGGTAAGTAAAGATAGTTTGCAATGTCTATCGAGTAGACACTTGATTATCGAGCTTTCGAGGTAATCAAAGAAATTTAGTTCTTATCGAGCTCACTCAGTAATCAAAGAAAATGTGACAGATATAGTTCTTACTGATTTCACTCAGTCATCAAAGGTAATTTGGAAGAAACAGTTCTTACCGAGTTCACTCGGTCATCAAAGGTAATTTGGAAGAAACAGTTTTTACCAAGTTCACTCGGTCATCAAAGGTAATTTGGAAGAAATAGTTCTTACCGAGGGATTCAATTCTCATCGAGAAAACTCGGTAGCCAAAGGATTTTAAGGATATTGCAATGTTAACTGAGTCAAGCACATTAACTCAAGAAATTTCTAAAAGCAGTATCTACCGAGCAAGGTCGGCCCGTAAAGGATTTCACTATTTTATGAAATAACGTTTATTTGTTTAGAGTAATATCTGTAGCCGACTGATGTATGGTTTATTGGTAAATGTAACATGTGAATGAGCCAACTTAACAATTTGAATGGTATAAGTAAGAGGTCAAGTTGTGATTTCAAAGTGTGTGTAAGATGTAAGTGTGGAATTAATGAGATATGAGGACTGATTATTGTGGAAGAAAATTTGAAGGATGATCAGAGACCATTGAGGAGCAGCAGAGCCATATTTGATCAAGAAGGATCTAATGAAGCAAAACAGAGACCTGTAATCAGCAAATTCAGTTGCATCTTGTTCAATTTTATTCATTGTTGCTTTCTAACCATTGTAGCAGTGATTCCAAATCTCTTAATAGAGTTGGTTTAATAGCCATTTTGTAAATCCCCTAACAAGGTGACAGTTTAGTTGAATTATTCTAAAGACCTCTAGCAAGGCCACTCCTAAAAAGGTGATTAAATCCTCTAACAGGGTCACACCTAATAGTGTGTATTGTAACCTTTAACAAGGTTGGCTCCTAATAGGGCTCACTTTAGAAGAGTGAAAAATTGGTGACTAGTTACTTGGTGGTTTTTCCCATATTGGGTTTCCATGTTAAATTTGGTGTCTCTTGTGTTCACTTTGTTTTCATTTACATGCATGAATGCTTGAAGATAAGTAATAATTTAATTTACCAAGTTATAGCATTTGTTTACCAAGTAGCAACAATAACTAGATCTTTAAGACATCTAAGGGATCTGTGGATTAATTTTTATTAGTAACTGATCCACCCCCCCTCTCAGTTACTCTATCTTTAATCCCAACAACTGGTATCAGAGCTATTGGTGCTTACAGGAAAATATTTCAAGGATCTAAGCTAAAGATCAAGATGTCTTACAAAAGAGAAATTCCAAGACTCAACAGGGACAACTTCTCAGCATGGCAAGGATTGATGAGGCTTCATCTGGCTTCTATTGGTGATATAGGGTTGAAGTACCTTGATGAAAAATATGAGGAACCTTCTGGTACATTATCTATCAATGATATTGCTGAAAAGAAGACTCACAATGACATGATGATAGATATAGCATCCGCTCTGAGTTATGAAGAATTTGATGACATCAAGGATTGCAAAACTACCTTTGAAATGTGGAACAAGCTGAAAGAAATCTATGGAGGAGATGATAATGTGAGAAGAGCCAAAGTATAAAGTTTGAGAGGGAAATTTGATCAAATGAGGATGAGAGAGGATGAAAACATTGCAAAGTATGTTGAAATAGTTAAAGCATGTGTTAGTGCAATCAAAGCATCTGGAGGAGATATCAGTGAGGAGACAGTTATAAGTAAAGTTCTTAGAACTCTACTTCCTATTTATGCAATGAGATTCTCTGCAATTCAAGAAAAGAGATGTGAGGCAAATCATAAAATAAATTTAGAGGCCATAGTTGGAATATTGACTGCATTTGAGCTAGACAACTATGACAATTATGTTCCAACTGCCAAGAACATTGAATCAACATTTGAAGTCAAGATTTCACTCAAAGAAAAAGGGAAAAAGATGAAGGATCCACAATCAGATAGTAATGAAGAATCAGAAAAAATTTCATACAGTGATCTTGAGGTGGTTGAAACTCTACTAGCAAGAAAATATTCAAGAGGCAAAGTGAAATACAAAGGTAAGGTTCCTCTAATCTGTTTCTCTTGTGAAGAAATTGGACATATTGCTGCTAGGTGCCCAAATAAGTAGAACAAAGATGAGAAGAAAGGTCACAAGTACAATGGCAAGAAAGACTTCAAATCATTCAAGGATAAAGGTAAGAAAACATGTTTTATGGCTAAAGATTCTAATGATTTTGATGATGAAGAAGAAGATGAAATTGTCTACATTGTTGTGAAAGACAAGTTTGATAATGATGAGGAAATGGCACTCATTTCTTATATGAGTAAAAATGATACATGGATCATAGATAGTGGTTGTTCTCATCACATGACTGGTGATAAAACTAAGTTTGAATACTTTGAAGACTATGATGGTGGTAGTGTAAGATTTGGTAACAATGAACCTTGTTGTATAAGAGGAAAAAGAAGAAACTCACTAACCAAGGAACTTGTATGTGATTATGCATATTGGGTAGAAGGACTAAAGCATAATTTTCTGAGTGTGGCATAGCTACTCAATAATGGATTCAAAGTAGAATTTATGCATGGAAAAGCAAGATTACTGGATGGCAAAGGAAAATTGATTGGTTCTGTATATGAGCAATGTTAGTATGCTAATAGAAACCAAATTTAAATAAAGCTTCTACAAACTAAACAAAATTCATAAACTTCAAGATAGACTAAGATGAACTCTCAATTGAGAATATGAGCCATTAATGGGCTCTCTCAATGAGAAGCTCTCTTGTTGAGTAGCTTTGTCTAAATAGATAGGATGTATGCTCAAGCTTATGCTTCAAAAAGGGCTTCAAATGGAGTTGGAATTTGGGTGTGAGTGTATGGTCTTGATGTAAAATGGCTTCTCAAAATGGCATTATGACTTTACTTCATGGATTGTGTTATTTTGCAAAGGGGAAGGATCCAATTTATAGGCAAGAGGCTTGAGGGATTGAGGGCTAAGATGAAAGGATGGAAAAAAGCTCATGGAGGGCTCAGATTGCATGAGAGGAGAGCACATGGATTGTGCTTTCTTACAGCCAATCAAGGAGTGACACATGTCACATGGTGAGAGGATGGAGGAAAGGGGAAGGATGAGTCAACAAAGGAGGCTCAAGGGATAAAATCTTCATAAAGACCCTCATAATGACTTGTAAGAGCAATAAAAGAGCTTGGAAGAGTCATTTATGGCCTAGTGGACTTCATAAAGTTTTATGGTTGAGATATTTTGAGGTAGATGAGAGCAATTTCGACTTGGGCTTGATTAGGAAGGTTTTAAGCTTGCTTAGGATTGTGCAACTGATTAGAGGATGGATTAGGATGGTTTAGGATTAGCTTAGAGATAGGCAAGTGGATGGCATTTAATAAGGGTGGGTGAAGGAGGAGATATTTGTTAACTTTGGCTTGGGTTAGTAAGTCTTAACTCATTTTTAAGAAATGTGACAAGGTTAGGAGGGGATTAGGATTAGGTTTAAAGACATCTTCTAGAAGAGTCTAGACTTTGGATGAGGATAAAGACTTTCTAGAATAATCTAGAATTTCCTAGGATAAGGATGAAGACTTTCTAGAAGAGTCTAGAACTTATTAGGATGAGGATAAATTATATTTTTAGAAAATAAATAAAGTTTTATTTATTTCAAGGGTTTAGTTTGAGGAGATATTTATTAAAACTTTTTTAATAAACATTAGGATTAATATTTAATCTTAATTAAATATTTTGAGTTGGGATTAGGGGTAGGAAATGATGGGATTAGCCTTTAATCAAAATTAAAGAAGGATTAGAAGATTTTGAAAGAGGTTAGTGGTCTTAAGGAAATTGGCCAAGTTTTGGGCAAAAAATAAATTTTTTATTTATTTTGGGTTTTTTGGTCAATTTATTAATTAAATAATAAATAAATAAGGAAATAATGTTTAAATAAGATTTAAACATTTTTGGGAGGGATTCCTTAATTAAATATTTTTAATTAAGATAAAGGGATTTAATGGCATAAAAATTAATTAATTAATTAATTAATAAATGATGATGTCATCAGGACTTTTTCAGAAAATAAAAATACTTTATTTTCTAAAGGTTTTTAGGTGTCTACATTTTGCCCCTCTTTGATGTGATGCCACAAGTGGCATGGCATCAAAGATAAGAAAATAAGATGCCCAAGGCTAGAGCAAAAGAGGAGAGAATGGACTGCAAGATGCCCCCTCAAGAAGGCGGCGGGGAGAGAAAGCGAGGCTCGATGACTTCTTGAAAAGTACAAGAATTCGAGATGAGCAAGAAGACTTAGATTGGCTTAAGAGAAGAGGTTTAGTAAGCTCAAACTCTCACTACGGGAGAATGATAAAGGGAGAATCAGAGGCACAAGAGGAAGCAAGCTTAAGATCTCAGGGATAGCAGAGGATGAAGGAGTGGAGCACTATAAAAGGAATCCAGGATGGGGAGATGGATGAGGGGACTATAAAGCTGATGCAACAAGATTTCAAAGAGTCAGATTGGCGGAAGATGGGTTTCGGAGATCCCTAGGACTAGGATCGTGGATCTCGAAAGATGAGGTTTGGTGGATTGATTGGATTGGTGGATCCCTAAGACTAGGATTGTGGATCCCTAAAGCTAAAGGTGAGGAGTGATTCAAAGAGATATTGATGCATAAGCTGGGGTAGGAGAGACGGATGTTGGATATGGATGGGGGATAATTGAGATGAAGGAAAACCATTGAAGCTTTTTGAGCAGGGGGGATACTTCAAAGAGAAGTACCACCATGTAGTTGAGCACTAGATTTTCTATAGGACTGTTGGTTAATTGCCAAGGTTACCAAGAACATCAAGGCCGTGTCACCAACCATCCAAAGGAATGATAGACTGACTCATAACAAACACACAAGGATTGCTCCAACATCACACATGAAACTCGGAGGAAACAGTGTGGAACTGACACTGGGTAACCCACAAGCAAAAAAGAAAACAAGCAAAAGACATGATCAAGACCTTACGCTCTTATTGCCCCATTCACAGTATACCATGATATGGAAGATCATGGCAACCTTGAGGAGGGAACAAGGAGATTGTTTGGAAAAGATACCTCAAGACCCAAAAGGGAAGATTCTAAATCAAAAGAAAGCAAAAATCCAAAAGAGAACCGTTTGCCAATGAGATGGGTAGGACGAGGTACTAACGAACCAAGATCAGACATGAGGAAAGCTATATCCTGCAAGGACCTATCAGAGAGCACCTAAGCTGGTGGATTTGGATGAGTGATGCATCTGGCAAGCTGAACTAAGAAGGATAACACTTTGGTGACAGGAGATCTAGCTAAAGGATGCATTGGAATAGCTAACCAAGGGTTGTGCAATGTGTGCAAGATGTTGATCAAGGAGGGACTGGCACGAAAGCTAGATAGATACAATGGTACTAAGCTAAAGAGGATGTACAAGCTGACAGACCAAGATATTTACAAGTGGGCTAAAGCTCAGGATGATAGGATAGTGGAATGGTTCAATGTTGTGCAAGATGCGAAAGCTAAGGGTGGGGTGATAGTGAAAGATATGGATTTGGTAGGATGCATCCAATGATGATGAGAGATTTTGTGACCAAGGATAGCTAGAGGAGCAGGATGAGATGGCTGGATAGGATGGTAGATAGCTAGGATTATGATGGATATAAAGAGATGACATTGGGTTAGCATGAGGATAGCCTAGAGCTAGATACCAATGACAAGGGAGGATGGACAAGACAAGATCTCCAAGGAATATAGTGCCCCCAATCATAAGATAACATGCGAAAGGAGGTCTTATGATGGATGTGATAGGATTGAAGCTAGGATGGAAAAAGCTAAAGGGGCTAGGGAGATGGATGATAGCTGATATGATTGGCTGAAGCTGCATAAGATTAGTGGATGGTGTGAGATGGAAGCTGGAGGATGGAGGATAGGTGGATAGATTGGAAGATGGAGTTGGATGTCAAGAAATGACCAAAAGCATGAGGGTGATAGCCTAAGCTGGGGATGGCAGGATTACGCATGATGCTTGTTTGCCAAGTTTTCATCATGGTACTTGTCCAAGGTGCTTGAATTGCCAAGTTTTCACCAGTGGACACTTTATTTTTCTTTTCTTTTTTGACTTTTTGACTTTGGACTTAGCTGGAATGATTTTGGCTTTCTTTAGCTATTTTGGCTTTTTTGGGATTTTTCACTGGCTGTTGGAATGTTCAATTTTGTTGCTAGTTGTTGGTACACCGGATGTGTGATTTATGCAATAGATCAGATTAGATGGGATTGATGGTAGGAGATGGAGGGATGAAAATGCTGGAAAGGAGCATGAGATGGGGATGCTTGCAAGAGCAACATTGGCACATGTTGGAATGGGTGTGAAAAGAGCATATGGGGGATATATGGTAGATGCGAGTGTGATGGAGGATTTGTGGAAGCGTGCTTGGGGATATAGGCACCCAAGATGGAGTTAAGAGATGGGAGACATGAGTCACGAGATGGGGGATTAGCAATGGTGGATGCCATTATGCATTGGGTTTCAACTTTTTTCTTTGGGATCCACATGGTTTTGGTTTTTCTTTTCATAGGCATTTGCATTATTTTGCATTCTTTGATTGGATTTTTCCTTTTTGGAGTATGTCTTTTAGAATAGACATATGATTGCCTAGGATGTGGATTTTTAGCTTTATGCATTTTGAAGTTGGCATTTATATTGTTGTGGTAAGCTTTGGGAAGATGGTTAGGAGAAGCTTTGTGAGATGGAGAGGATATGAAAGAGCATGTAGGGGGATGATGATGGATGATGTGCCCTGATATGTGCCTTTGTTGATCTTGCATAGGAATGGATGGAATAGGATTTTTATGATGGCTGATAGGAGGATGGAGGATGGTAGATTTTGGGACATAGGGGCCCAAAATGGATTTAGCGGATGAAGGGGGGATATGGTAGGTTGTTTTGGGTTGCAAAGATGGTGGAGGGGGGATGACATAAGATTTCTTGAAGGAGTGATGGGAGGCTGGCATGGTGGGCTTGGAGATAGGCTTGGTTTGGGGGTGTGGTGTACCAACACCTTTAGATGGTGAGCCTTTGGATACATATCCAAGACCATGAAATCCTAGATTTTTTTCTGCAATAATAGGCTCTCTGATTCCTTGCTCTTGTGGTCCTAAACCTTGACCTTGATAATGCCATCGATTGAGCATTTGAACAAGCTGAGGAAATAAGGAAATAATTAATAAATAAGGAAATAATGTTTAAATAAGATTTAAACATTTTTGGGAGGGATTCCTTAATTAAATATTTTTAATTAAGATAAAGGGATTTAATGGCATAAAAATTAATTAATTAATGATGATGTCATCAGGACTTTTTCAGAAAATAAAAATACTTTATTTTCTAAAGGTTTTTAGTTGTCTACAGGTTCAAGCACTCAAACAAAAGGTAACTTATTTTATCTTGAACTTGGTGAATGTTCATGTTGCATTGCTCAAATTGAAGAAAGTTGGTTATGGCATAGGAGGTTGTGTCATGTAAACTTTGAAAACTTAATAAAAATTAGTAAATTCAAAAAAGTAAGAGGTATTCCTAACATAAAGAAACCTGGGGTTGGTCTATGCAAGAATTGTCAAATTGGTAAAATGGGAAAGACTAGTTTTAAAAGCAAGAACTATCAGACTAAAGAAGTTCTAGAAATTGTGCATACTTATTTGTGTGGGCCTATTGGCATTAAAAGTTATACTGGTGAAAAATTCTTCATTCTGTTTGTTGATGATTATTCAAGAATGATGACTGTCATGTACCTTAGAGAGAAATTAGAAGCATTTGAAAAGTTCAAATGGTATTTGGCCAGAGTAGAAAAGGAAATAGGCAAAAGACTAAAATGCTTAAGGTCTAACAGAGGTGGTGAATTCATTTCACATGAGTTCAATAAATTTTTCATTGAAAAGGCTAGAAGAAAGCTATCAACACTGCAGTTCATACCTTGAACTAAGTACAGCTGAAAAAAGACTCATTTAAAACACCCTATGAGTTGTGGTATGGCTACAAACCCAATGTAAGTTATCTAAAAGTATTTGGAAGCAAATGTTATATTTTGAAAGAATCTAGAAAAGGTTAATTTGATGTAAAAATTCATGAAGGAATATTTTTGGGATACTCTTGCAAAAGTAAAGCATATAGATGTTTGAACTTATCTACTCACAAAATCATAGAAAGTGCACATGTGAAAGTTGATGAGTTTGTAGAAAGAATAGAAGAAGAAAGCAAGAAGGAACCTGAAGACTACAGAAGATTATTTTACATTAAACCTAATACAATGCCAAATATACCTTTTAATCAAGAATCCTCAACTCCAGAGTCTTCATTAACCAAGTCACAAGAAGTTCAAACCGAGTCAGCATCTACCGAGCTGCAAGAACTCGAGTTGCAAATAGAAGCAACCTAGTTAGCATCTACCAAGCCTGAGCAACCAGAATTAGAACCAGAA